>OX403626.1:3442504-4042504 GCA_948107755.1 Campoletis raptor
GTTGTGTACGTGCAAATGAACTGGTTGAGGTGGTGGAGACCAACCACTTCCAGGATTGTGGGCATAGAACTTGCTCAAAAAAGCAGCAAGCTTTAGGACGAGTAAAAGAACCCCTGAAACGATATATTCAATGACAATGTATCGAAAGAGTGTTTGGAAGATAGGAATTTATGCTTTTTTTTTATTTTGAGAGAAAATAATCGAAAAAAATCATTCAGGGACAGCGATGAGTATATTTTAATAAACTTCAATATTGTTTCGAACACAGTTCGAAGCTCGTTCCTGTAGTTCATTAGTGATCAATAAAATCTTTCAGTATAAATCATAAATTATCGTTCATCTAGTCATATGGTTTTTGAGGTTCATTGAAAATGATTATTTTTCGAAAATGACATTTCCAAATCTTGTCTAATATTCGATCGACAACATTGAACTTCGTTTCCAATGTTTATTTCGAAAAAAATGTGATTTTCAAGATTTTTACACAGTCTAGAAAAGTTTTAGTGTTTGGAAGTCGCTTTCAAGGATTTTCAAAGTTTCTTCAATGGAAATTAATTTTCAAACATAAAAAATATAATAAAATTCGAGTAACGACTGAACCATTGCAATAAAGTAAATAAAATTTGATCATTAGAATCGTTACAAATATGCAAAAGCTCACGATGCAAAATAATATTCTCCAAAAAACGTTGATCGTACATTTGTTCATTATTTATTCATTGATTCTTGGTGTTTTCGTTTTTCCACAAAAAATAAAAATAAATAGAGAAGTTTTGCTCAGTATTTATATACCGAGAGCGAGAAATCTCACACATTGCTGTGTTTAACACTTGACACTTCAGTGTTGATTCAGAAAGAAGGAGAAAAATCATGAGATAGATCATAAATTTTATGATCAATATTTCCAAAAGTTATTTAAAGTGCTCACAAAAGAAATAAAATAAAAATAAAATTTATTTGTTGAGAAATAGCAAATAAATTCATCGATTTAAAAAATAAAAAGTTGGAATTCTGTAATTTGAAATTCGCAAATAAAATCGTTGAAAGAATTTCCCAAGGAAAATGAATGCAGTCGTAAAACTGGGAGGCTCGTTGGGATCGGACGTTTATTTTTTTGTAGTCCAGTTTATGTGGAGAGTTTTTAAAATGAGTTGTCGAAAATGGGGTTAAGACGTAGCCAGGAATGTACGTGTAAAATGAACGGGTGTGATGTGTTATTAATAAATAAAAGAAATTGTTTTCGATCCTCCATCGAGTTTCGAATTTCTCTGTTCCTGGTTTGATTCTCAATTATTCCGGATACGTAAGTATACGTTTCCTGAATATTTACATAAACGTGAGTGTTACTTCGATGTCCTCAACGCTTTACCCCACTCTGGCAATCGTGCGGCGCAACATTTGTTAAAGGAAAACGTGTCAGAGCTTACAATAAATATTCAAACGAAGTATACAAATGTCAGACGATTTTCTATTTTGCTCCTGGCATACTGACATTCGAACAATACGGTTAATTTGATGCGCTCGATTTACTTTGTGCCTCATATGGTCGATAAACACCGTGTTTTTTATCGGACACTATGGGTGCAATGAAAATGTTAGGCTTCGCGTTTTTATTACCGTGTTTATTACGTATTATGTTGTTGTTATTATTTTTTATTACGTTTTATTATTATTAAAATTTAACGAGGTTCGACTGTCATAATCGTAATAGTATCAAAGCAACGGCAAAAAGATTAAATACAATTTTTCCAAGACAATTTTTTGAAATTTTGCGTGAATCTTCTTGAGCGTCGTATTATAATGTGTAAAAAATTTGAGAAGGTTTCACCGTCTGGTGATCGAGATATTCAGTGTTAAAAATTGCAACTTTAACATGGAGTCTTATGGGGAGTTACGAAAAAAGATGATTTTTGACAACCAATAACTCGATTTCTAAACGGTCAAACTTCCTCAAATTTTACCCACAGTTGCGTATGATTGTTAAGAAGATTCGTACGAATTTTGAAGAATTAAACTTGGAATTTATCGAAAATCGATGCATAGAAATCTTTTGACGTTTCAGGTTCAAAAATAGAGATATAGAGTAAACACCAAAGTTTCGATACTTACCGATTGCAAGACTTTTTAAGGAAATCACGGTCAGCACCGCAATCATTGTCATCATAACTCCCATTTTAAACATCAAAGGCATCATCATAAATTGTAATCGTTTTACACCAAAAGTTCTACTTTCTTCAGCCTCTGTACCTGTAAATAAAAGGAAATATAAAATTATCCTTAAATCATCGGATCGTTTATCGGATTAGTTAATGAAATTTAATCGCAAACTGTACGATTACGAATTGGACTTTGTGATGAGGTTCCTTAACTATGGGGGTAGATGGGGTTTCAGTTTTTAACAATTCTTGAAGAATTACTTTTCTTGTGTCATTTCCGAAACAATTATTATTTAATTGTCTATTATAATTGTTTTTTTTACAAATACCAGTTAAAGGGGTTTCAACCAACAAAAGATCGAAAAAAAATGTGTGTTTTTGAGAATTTTTCCATAGTCACAAAATAGTGTATGATAGTTTTTGGTTTTTGGACATTCAAACGACAACTTTATGAAACAATGCAATAAAAAAGTCAATGAAATTGCAATAAAATGCTATAAAAAGTCAATTGAATGAACAAAGTGTTCCCCAAAACATCAATTGCTGTTGAAATAATGTGTTTTTTTCCCCCTGGAGCATTGAGTGTGTAAAATGATGCTAAATTAATAAATCGTAGTTTTTAGCGGCGATATGAAGAAACCAATTGAAAAAAGAATTAAAAAAAAAAAAAAAAAAACAGAGAAATACGTCGATACTACACCATTCCGGAATTCATCGTTTATGAAATAATCGGAATACAGTTGAGTGTCGTGCAGAAAATTATAAGTTTCTCTGCACTGAGATAACGGAGGATGATTGTTTCACCTTTACGTCCGTTAGCAATCGGAGTTAGAGTCGCAGTGATGAAAAATGTCAACTACACTTAATCGATATTAAAATTAACTAAAACGTGTATTCAAATCTTTAGACTCAAAATAATATCTTAACTGAGATTTTTTCAACAAATTCTCCATTGACAATAACTCTTTCATCACTAAATTTTTCATTTTTATTTTACTTACGAAGTTCCTTGTTCTTTCAACTTTATTACGAAGTTCTGGCGTCGTAGATTTTTTTTATTGAACAACATTGATTTACGTTAATTATAAAAAAAAAAAAACAACGAACAGTCATTATCAAAACTTTCTCCATTCAAATATTTCAGAAAGAATTTTTTTGATTGTTTGTTTTTTTTTTTTTTTTTTTTTTTTTTATAAAAAATGTCTGGTTTATGATTTTTTTCACATAATTTATTTTTCGTGTAATGAAAATGAAAGATTGCACTTCATATAATTAGCAAATGGAGCATAATTAATGGCAATCAATTTACAAGTGAATCTTCGATTCATGGCATTCACATGTTTTTTTGAATTCTTCGAATTAAGTGGCGATAATACGTAGTGAATGCGAGTATATTAATCATGAGCAGTTGTTATAGTTACATCACCTTGTGAAGCTGTATCATCGGGACCTAGGAGTTCTTCGAGAAATTTTTCAAGAAATTCCAACGCACTTCGTTCTTCTGTGAGTGTCGTGGCATTTTCTGAAACGGGGTATTTTGTCGTGGTATCAGTTTCTTCAAATTTGACGCCAGTTTCTCGACCTTGAAGATCTTCAGAGATGGTTTTGGCAAGAACTCCATTGAATATTGTGACGAAGAGTACAAAACACAATCCGAGCAGTTTCATTTCGTTCAGGTTCTTGAATTAATGGATATCTACAGTCATAAAGGAATCGATTAATTAGACGAAAAAATGTTACGAATCATTTTGATCTTCTAATAAAAATGATGCGAGAACTAAACAAACCTTATTATATGTTTTCAAACGATATTCATTTGAAAAAACAAATAAAATATTTAAGAAAAAACAAAATAAAAGATAACTAGCAGACTATAATAAAATCAACGACACGTGCGTAACGAAGGTGAACGAGACTGTGATCCGATGAACAGAATGTTCGAACATTTGTCCAGGCGGCAAGTAAAAGGAGAAAGGAAGGCGCGGAAAGTCCGAAAAGTGGAGGAAAGGAGAAGTTTGCTCAAGATACGATACTCTATAGGACACGGTAAAAGTGCGACACTGTCTGACATCAGAACCCAAGGCATTCGTATGCTATTCGCGATGTTTCAGGCACCGTTGGGCCCCTCTTTTCGAAACGTAATCCTTTAAACGATTCAGATGTGTCAGTTTGAAGACCGCGATCGATGCTCCGTACGTTTTTTGTTTCCTTTTTCAAAGTCAAACGTCCCGTGGCATACAAACGAATAAGTGGCCTTGTCAACTATTTTCCGTATGATTATCACAGAGGACTGTGATTAATTGATAAGCAGTTGAATGTAACGAGTTAATGTTTTTTTTTTTTTTTTTTTTTTTTTTATCATTAGTTAAAGGTCTTCGTAACGAGTCCACAGTTTTTCAATCGGACACATTTCGTTGGAACTTAATTATTAATGAATTTGAATACGTGTATTCAAATTGTTCAATTGGTTCCAATATTTCGATTGACACATCGGTTGAGAATGTTGCAATTGAATCTATAAAAAGTTTTATTTTAAAAATCTCAGCAATGCGATCAAACGATACAAACAACACCGGAAAGACTACTTTCACCAAATTTTCAGTCCTTCTACAGCGAGCTTTGATTCCGTTAAAACTATTTTGGTCTTGTTAATGTTAATGAGTTTTTAAAAGAACTTACAACGATGAAGAGAGTTGTAAGTTTACGATAAAATGATTTCAAATTATGCAAACGATTTGACCTTCTTATTTTTGGTTTACTTAGTTCGTCGTAATTTGGGTTCTGGTATATTTTTTTCCACAGAAATATATGTTGCTAATGGTTTAATAATAGATTGTATAAATATTGAAAAAAATTATGGAAAGGTTTACGGTTTATAAAAAATAATCAATTTATAACTCAATTTGTGAATTGATTGGTTTTTTAAAATGAATTTTTGAACTTTTATGTAGAGAAAAAATGTAAAAAGTTGTACTGTATTCTGAATTGAAAAAAGAAACGATCGAATCGAGATCTCAACATTCCATGTTGATTAATGATTTGTTAATTATTTAACAATATTGCCCGACAATCGGATTTATGATGAATTTCGGTCAGTGATCGTTCATTGCAGAAGTTGGTGATCGGGACCGACTTTATCGAGAGTCGGCAAACGTACTACTGTGGCAATTATCAATTTCAGTGTATCATCAACTTTTTTCAAGCATTTAACTTCTCTGTTAGTAACATGTTTCCGTTCTTTTTTTTTTCTTTGGAGAAGCGCAAAAAGAAATCCATTGCGAATTGATAAAATGTCCACGAAAATGTACGATAATAATAATTAGAACAATTTAATTATCTGTTTGATATCCTCTGTAAAAAACATTTAACAATAAAAAAAGACGTAAGTCGAAGAATTTCTGTACGTGAAACGCAAGTCGCAGACAAGTTCGAGAAAAAGCATCAAGTAAACTTGCAACAGAATTGGTGATTGTTACAATTGATCATTTTAAATCTCATTCATTAGTTTATTTTTTTATTCTCACCCATCCAGGTATTAATTTTGTCAAAATTGTCTAAACTCAGAGTATCGCTAATGTCACAAACTGACGACGCAACTATCGCTGTTGGTGATTTGTATGCATTCTAATATCTGCACCGCGATATGTAGGCATTACTTGTTAAATATGAATCCCGACGGACTTTAAATCGTGAGAATTTTAAATAAATAAAATTTATTATAAATCTCGTAACGAAATTTATATCTTACACATATCTCTCGTGACTTCTGGATGAGTTACAACGTTTTAGTTATTCCAAGGCTAGTTAGTCGTGTTTTTTTTTTTAAATTTATTTTTTATTATTTCTGAAACGAGATCTACCTCGTTAATCGCAAAAACCACTCCGGTTCAGCCCGACGATACAAGTTCTGTTTCATCGTCTGCGCTAATGAGATAAAACACGAAAAATTTAAGACGCTGCATAATGTATTTTTTGTTGGGATTTTCATTCTCCTCTTATATATTAATAAATATGCGTTTTGATGAAAGATCGTTAAAAATCAGTACTTTCGTGCATTATTATTGTTACTTTTGTGCAAGGATACCTCGGTACTGAAAAAGAAGCTTTTTAAAAAATTTTTTACGAAATAATATTTTATTAAAATCATTACATTTTAAGTTCCACGGTAAATAAATAATTTTCGTCTTAAAATAGTAATAATATAAATAAACAGAAAAGATGTGCAACGGACGTAGGTCCAGCAGAAGTCGGTAATCCTTGGAGTATAAGGTTGGGTCGTGTTGTTCGTGAGTCCAACGGGTTTGCAACGGGTTCGCGCGATCTCTTTCTCACGTCTTTCCACCTTTCTCTGCCTTGAAGACGATAAGATCCTAGGAACTGCAGAAATCGAGAGACGAGAGATTCCGTGCAGTAAAGATGGGTTGGAAGCGTCGTATAGCAAGCGCTCTTGCGAAGGTCTCTCCTGCTTGCACCGAAGAAAGAAAAAAAAAAAGTTTACTGGTATTCTCGTCTCTGGGCAGATATCTTCTGCCTGGTTACATTCACCCCACGCCGCACAGAACCTCTCGGCGTCCTTCTGGATCCATGAGTGTCTCCTCTCGGAGCGCAGTCCTCTCTCAAGGACTAAAAATTCATCCCCTACTCGATGTCTTTGTGGTGTGAGCCCTGCGAGCGAAACAGGATCCTCGATGTTATTTTCTTGCATCGTATCGCAGTTGCATCGCTAAGAAGTATCGACAATAGAAACGAACCGAAGAAACTCGTTTATACATATGGAGGCAGGCAGAGAAATAAATAAACAAATAAAAAAAAGCAAAACTCACTTTATCGTACTCTCCAGAAGAACCTTAAACGGAAAAAAAACAGGTAGATAAAAATATTTGTATAGAAAGGATACTGACCTATGTCATCACTTGGGTGGATCTCTTTTTCCATTGCTTTTGCTGTTTATGTTTTATTTTTAACCTACCGTGTGAAAAGTGTCCGGACTCTTGAAAGAAGATTTTTTTCAACTTGAAGCAAAATATAAATTCCGATGGTCGTATATCCTGTGATGTTCGTATGTATAAATACATTTTTGTGTTGGATATAATTATACGTTCTTACATATATGTTTATATTGTATGTATAAGAATATACCTCTTTTCTTAATAATCCAAGATGTAAGTCTTTCGACTCGTTATCCGCAGCAGCGTCTTCAAGTAAATTAGTATGTTGCATGATGCATGTATTGAGAAGAACTAGCATGCCGAGCTCCAGTGCACCGCGAGCATTAATGTGTTCTGTAGCATCTTGAAGAGACGGTAGGCGTCTTGGTCCATTTATGTGTACTAGTACATAGCCTTGTAGACTCCAGCAATATAGCGGACGTACTCTGCCCGACGAGGGTTTGCAGAAAAAAAAGGAATGAACGGTGGAACATTGGAAGAGGAGGAATGTAATGGATAAAAGACGAGTTTAAGTCCGGCTCTTCTCGTCCCGTTTTACTCGTTTGGTTTCTGCTCTTCTCTGCATAGACAAGACATTCGCTTCGCGACCGTGGCCATGAAAGGTCTAAACTCTTACCGTCCGCTCTGTGCAAGGAGCTTTTTTATTCTTATCGTTGTGTTTCTAATAAGCTCGTTTAACGTCGCGAGTACCCGAAGTGTTGAAAACTCTCATCATCATCACCACCATCCTCACCATGATGTTCGCGATTCAAGCCATTTGGTCAACGAAAAAGAACCGAGTTTAAAAAGTCAGCCAGTTATTAGTCCGAGTGTAAATGCGAATGAAAAGATCGAAGAACCTTCTTCTGCATCCGCACCCAGCGGATCCGGAATACATCAGAATGAAAAATTTCCTTCCAACCAGATTAACAAACGCAATGAGCACGTGCACAATCAGATCAAAGGCAGTGATGAGTCTTTGATCATTTCTGCATCGAGCCAGGATGTACGTGGGTCCAATTCCAATGTTGGTCAAGAAGGCATACGAAGATTTGACGCATTGATTGTGAACGAGGAACCTGTTAGCAGAATTTCGAGTAGTGAAAAGGAAAAGTTGAGAGATGGTATTGTTGAAAATCTGGAAGTTGATAAAACCGTTACGAAGGGAATCATCGTGAAAGACGAACCAGTCAATGCAGATCAACTTCAAGGTGAGACGTACCCTCATATCCAGCAATCGTTTAGGCAGCTTAAGGTTTATCACAAAAGATCCTTGAAGGATTCTCCTCTAGAACAAGCCAATGCACCAAAGGAACTTGCAGAGCATTCTGCGAAAGAAGAAATAAAAATTGCTCATCAGGAATCCGTACAATCTCACCCTGCGAAGCTTGTTCCCGTTATTACAAATCACGCAGAGTCCTCTCAACGGATTTTGTCCAGACATGCCGAACAATCCTCTAGTGCATTGGATACACAAACGCATGAAACTTTTTCGAAACACGCAATTAAAGAAATTATTCATGTTGATCAACCAGTCCAAGTAGGAAATAACAAGTTGGAAACCAGCGAGAAAACAATACCTATCTCAGAAGTCAATCAAGCGCACGGAAAATCAACCGATAACTCAAGCGAGAGCAATGATAACCAACCTTTGGAGACAAACGTGGTTCCGGTAGCTAAGAAAATAACGATTAACGAAAACAGTTTCAACAAGTTGGTAAAAGAATCAGGTGAAGAAGCTTTGCACACTAAAACTTCTTCATCAATCGGTAAAGATGACAACAAGCAGCAGGAATTGATCAGAGTCGACAAGAGTGATGATGACCTGAAACCAGAGGTAACAAATCCAGATACATCGCATTTATCTGCACTATCAAGCATGTTAACAACAACTGCAAGTTTAGAAGAAGTCAAATCTCAAGCTCTGTTGCTTCAAGCATCACTTAAAAATAAAACATTTTTAGAACGCTTACGAGACGAATCGGTTGAAATTTTGCCTCAAATTCCACAATTTACGGAAGAGCAGCTTGTTGATGCTCTGAGTGCGATTTCTTTGTTAAAAAAAATTGATAAAACTGAATATTCTTACTTGCCAAAAATTGATACGAGCCTCTTGAGCGAGGGTCAACTAAAAATCATAAGATGCGCAGAAGCTCTTGTTGCTCGAGAACAAAGACAAACATTTGCTGAGAATATGTTTGAATGTATACGGGGATTGAGTATATTGAATTGCATGAGGATATTCGTTTGGCCAGTAATTGCTGATAATATTCCTGAATCATTCAGCCAGAATTTGCCAACTTTACCAATAGAGATAAACGTCGCTGACTTATTGCCCGGTGGTCAGAAAGACAAACCGAAAAGCTCGAGATTAAGATCTACTGTAATTGTTCCGCACGGGGTTTTTATTACACCTGAACTCGTGGTTTCGCAAATTTTGAAAGATGCTCTGAGCTCAAAACCAAACGATGGTGTGAAACTGCAAACATTCATCGATACTAAGAACGAGACTTTGTCCAAGTTTCTGACATCTGGTCAACTGGAAATTCTAAGAATGGCAGAAATGTTTTTGCCCGAGTCTGCGAGACAAGAATATGCAGACAAAATGTATTCGTGCGTTCAAAGATTCGAGTACTTTTCGTGCGTCAAATATTTCACGTGGCCTATGGTGAAAGAACATTTTGCTGACTTACCGGAATTTCCGAATTATCATACTTGGTATCCGAACGTAAGTGTCTATCCTGGCTATCCAATTGTTCCGTATCCAAATACTGAAGGAAACGGACAATTACCAGAAGTGGTCGAAGCCGATGCAACCCGAACGAGCGGTCCAAAGCCGGAGGTTGTAATTGTACAAATTTTGGAAAATACCCTAAAGCAAATACACAGGTCACCTAATCAACCAACCGCTTATTACTCAACGAGGTACCCTGCTCCTCCTCTACCTTCCATAACGCCCGATCAAATGGCCATTTTTTATACGGCAGAGCAATTAATTCCACAACCTATGCGTTCTGAATTCCTTTCGAAAACCATGAAATGCATTCGTGAGTATGACTATCTTACGTGCACGAAATACTCGACTTGGCCTACAGTTCGGCAATTGTATCCCAGTCTCCCCCAACTTCCCGATTTCTCGAGTTGGATACCAACTTTTGCTCTTCCAGAGGTACCCGATTTTTCAGATTACATCACAAACTTTAGTAGTTATTTTCCTACTTTCCCGAGTTTTCCGGGCTTCCCGGGAATAGGTTCGGCGGGACAACAACCCCAACCTCAACCTCAACCTCAACCTCAACCTCAACCTCAACCTCAACCGCAGCCACAGCCTCAACCGCAACCGGAAACGCAACCCCAGCTTCAACCACAACCACAACCACAACCACAGCCCCAACCGCAGCCACAACCTCAACCCCAGCCACAACAACCTCAACCCCAGCCACAACCTCAACCCCAGCCACAACAACCTCAACCAACTACCGACAAGCCATCATATCATCCACAGCCTCAGCCTCAACCACAAGAACAATCAGGGCAGTCGCAACAACAATCAAATCCGAATAGGCCGTCATACCTACCGCAATTACATCCAATCCCCGACAAGCCACCATATTGGACTCAAGTGAATTCCTCAGATTCTTCAAACTTGGCCAAGCAAGATTTCAGACTACCAGAATCAGCGAATGCGATTGAAAACCGCATTATTCAGATTCTATCAAACATCAGATTGCTTACGACGGATAGGAATGCTCAACAAGTGCCATCGGTTACACAAGGAACTTTGGCTGTTCTGAAAGGCCTAACTTACAGTCAATTAAAGATCTTGGGATTGTCGAAAAGTGTTGTACCTGCTCAGATACGTGGTGATCTTGATGCCAGATTTGTCGGATGCCTCCAAGGTAGCGGTGACTTTTTAGGATGCACAAGAAACGTGATATGGCCTACTCTCCAATTATATGTCAAGGATTTGCCAAGGTGTCCTACTGAAGAAGAAATTAAAATTACGGATTCCATTCATAATCCGCTGTATTCAGCAGGTCCGAAAGTAGCCGGATTGTCGGAAGGTTATGTGATTACACCGGGAATTTATCAACCACTAAATCCTCCTGCAGACATTGCTGGAAGATCGCCTCTAGGTGGGCAAATAGTAGCGGAACCCGAAGAAGAATTACCGTCCTTTGATGTTCGAGGAGATTTTGTAATTCCTTCAAATGATCCAAAAAACCATGCACCCATTGGTCAATTTCAACAAAAGATATCTGAGAAATCTGCCGATCTTCTGACACCCGTAATTTCCATCACTGACACAAGATTCACGCCCATATACTCTGATCATCCTGAAACAGTGCTTCTGAAAATCCTAACGACGGTAAGATCGTCATCAAAGTTTTCGGATAATTCACAGGCCCACGGTTCTTCCGGAGCGCATCTGGAATCTCTTCGTGACTTTTTAAACCCTGATCAATTGAGTGTAATACAAATTTCAGAAAATTTATTGCCAGTGGGTGTAAGGGAAACATTCATGGACAAAATTTCAAGATGTACGAAAGACTCGAACTTTATGGCTTGTTCACGCGATCTACTTTGGCCAACTCTATTGCAATATTATCCAAGGCTGCCGAGTTTTCCTAACTTCAACATAAACAATGACGCTGCATCAAATATTGAGGCATCACCGTCAGGATCCGAGAAATCTTTTAATCCAGGTGCCACCGCAGTGTCATCTCCAATATCGGAAACTGATGTTAAGACTGGACAGCACGGCGATGCGATGGTTACCATAACAGACACGAGATTCATACCTATATTTAGTGAACATCCGGAAGAAGTGATTTTGGGAATCCTGAAAAATTTGCAATCATCGTTACCGAGTCTATCGGGGCAGCAGGGCGCAACAAGCAAGGGGTCTACTCAACCATTTGCATTCGCTGCTAAAGTGACGGATCAACAAGGAAACATAATAGCGGTTGCAGAAACTCTCTTGCCCGAATCAATACGACAGGTATTTAACACACGAATGGCAGAGTGCATGAAAGAAAATGGATTTTTAGATTGTACAAGAGACATAGCATGGCCAACGATAGCACAGTTCTTCCCACGTTTGCCAAATTTCCCAAACGTCGGAACATTGCCGCAGCCAGCGATTGATAATAAACCAGCCCAGCCGGCAACCCTTCTTCCACCTCATTTTGAGGATGCTGGAATGCTAGCACTATCGGTTCCTCAGAAACCTAGCGTTGCTGTGCCTGCCGAAAATTTTGTGTCGATTACACCCACAGAAGAAGTTGAGTCGCGAATCGAATCGACTCTAAAACATATTTCTTCGGCAGCAAAGACTCCATTGCATCCGAAACAAACATATGCGAGTGAAAAAGATCCTTTGATCAGTCCTCTCGTAACCGAGAGACAGGCCAATGTTATAAGAATGTGCGAGGAACTATTGCCAAACTCAATCAAACCCATTTTCGTTGGTAAAATGGTGGAATGCTCACGGGCAGATGTTTTCCCAAATTGCATCCGTAATATCGGCTGGCCAACGTTACGCCAATTCGTGCCGAATGTACCCGAGTTCCCAGACTTTAGTAACCTGGGAGCCTACTTCCCGCAAGTACCACAAGAACTTCCACAATTACCCCAAATACCCGATTACCAATTACCATCACAAGTACCAAGCTTTCCAACTTTCGGACTTCCGGGACAAGGATATCTTTATCCATACCGAACTGTTCAGGATAGTGTCTCCCATGAACAACCAGCATACGTTCCTCAAAGCGTGTTGACTTCTGGAGGACAGCCCAGTGGGTTTTACCTCAGTGGACTTCAAGGATTAACTCCGTCCGTAGGTGAACGATTTTCAGCTTGAAAAAAAAAAGAAAAAAAAACAGCATTCTGCACTATCTTTCATAGATCGCGTTATCATTTAACACATCTTTATTTTTTGGCAGATTCATCATCGCCGAAATCACCAGGCACCTGGACAAGCTCGTCACGATATTCAAATGTGGTACCACCAGGAACATCAAGCAGCCAATCAACCTTTCTATCAAGAAACGATGCAAAGAAGAATGTAGTTCCTGCGTCAGTGACATCATTGAAGGAACGAAGGAAAAGAAGATCACTCGACACAGAACCTTTATACCAAGATGAAAATATTGTAACCAACAAAGATAATTCTTTGCCATTTAATATAACAGAGTCTGAATTTCTCAAGATTCTTATTAATGTATCACAACAACAAAACCATGGTTTAAAAAAGAATCCTGGAGAGTATTTCGTTGATAGCTTGAATACAACAGTCAAGAATAGTCTTACCACGGATCAGTATCGAATATTAAAGATCGTCGAGGACATCAGTACTCAAACGACCAAGGGTGTCATGTCCCAGATATGGCAATGCATCAGAAGTCTGAGCTTCATAAGATGCATGGGAATATTTGTTTGGCCTGTTATAACACAAAATGTACCATCGTTACTCGGCCTTCCGACACTTGGTAGTCTGAATCCTTTTGGTAGGTCTGAGGACACGAGCGATTTTCAACATATTTTCGGCATGACACATGATGATTTCGAAAAGGAACTTCTGCAGAAGAAAGAGAACGTTGAAGGACTTCTGGTCGAGTGGTATCGTGGATTGGTGGAGGAAAAATTTGAAAAAACTTATGGTTTCATGAAAATACATGGTCACGGTGATGGAGAAATTGGTATAAGCTTTACTAGCTTGGGCCGTACGGGAAGAGGTGCAAGGATTAAAGATCACAAAAATTTGCCTAGTATTCTTACGATTATAAGCGATATTATGGAGGACATGCTGGAGCAAAAAGATTCGAAGACAGAGTACGATCGAAAAAAGGAGTCTAGCAAAAAGGATCATTTCAGACGCGTTAAGTGTCTTCACGAACATCCTGTTGTCGATGATTCCAATGAAGTTTTAACCGAGAGTTCTCGACACGATTCTAGCAACGATGACAAGATAATCGCCATGTTTCTTGACAAATTAAAATCAAATCTAACGAACGAGAACGGAGATGCGAGCGATCCGAATAACTATCTCAGTGTTGAAGACGCTTACAAAGCATTTGAGCTTTTATTTGGCACGAAGTTGCGCGAGAAGATGGCAGAGAAACTCGACATACTAAGCAAAAAAGAATTAAGACCCAGCAGTCATTCCGAGGACTCGAGACGATTATCTGGTGAAGCTGAAGACACTCAAGGTCGCGAAAAGGTAGACGAAAACCAAGAGAAAACCAATCGCTCAGGTTTGATACTGAGACTTCCTGAGATAAATGAAGAATTCATGAATCGTGAAGTAACCAGTGAATTGATTGATTTGGGTCGAAAAATGAAGATGGAGATGTCGCCGCTACTGCCAGGAATAGGATTCCTCGTTTCTTTTTTCATCCAAATGGTACTTTCTCACGCGAGAGCTGCTGCATCAGTAGCTGGAATGATGAGTAACATGGCCTTGGGTTCTGCAATGTTAAGTATGCTCCGGCAATCGCTTTTTGGTTCAATGACCAATCCGAAAGTGAAATATGTGTACGACAATGCACCAATGGGTCCGGGAATAACGTGGCCTCAGTACCATTGACTTTGAACGATCGGATTGATTTTTTTTTGTTGCCTTTTGAGTCTGTCCATTTTTCTCTCACATAAGACTGCACCACGTGACCGTAATATTTATAAACCTGCACTGAGAGTCTGTGTGGCTCATTACAATTAATTTCATATTATTTATAAGTCTCGTTTTTTGATTGTCAATCATTGGTTCCCAATTTTCCATGCAGTAGCAATCATTTTTTTTGTCTCTCTTGAAAAAAAAATCAAAATATGAACTAGTTCGCCTTCTCTCCTTCTCTGGTACTCATGTCATTGTTATGGGATTTACGACGGTGCTGGGTATAATAATTAATAAGTTATGTTTTATTTACATGTATTAATGTTATCGACGTCTCATTAAATTTAACAAGCAAGTGTTTATTTCTATATTTTGAACATTTTACGCGCACCATTTACTGTTATACGAGGAAACTGTTTCAATAAAACTTATGACCACAGCTAACATTTTTTATGCAGCGTACAATAAAGAATGAAAATTTTTAAGATTGAAATTAATGTTGTCACTTTTATTCCTGCTACGGTATTGGTTTACTGATCTTATTGAGAATCTCGTGATCCTTTTTTAAGGCGTTATCCGCAGTAATGCGATGCGCATAATTATCTCTTATCTTGTTTGCGGTATCGTCTTTATTCCTGAGACTGGTGGCTGAATGCATCAACTGAGTTCTATGAACTTTGCAGGCTCATAGGGAAAAAGCTTTTTTTTTAAACTCCATGTAATTCAAAGAAAAATCTAAAAATTCAATAGCGTCTATTATAAAATCAGAACTTAGATCTCTTCGAAATTTGCAGTTTTTATTAATTAAGAGCTACGAAGAGGGTATTTGCATGGGAAAATTGTTGCGGTCATATTCTATCAGCCAGGATACCTGGCCCAACTTTTCAACTAGGGAGGAGGGGGGAGTAAAAGACTCAAATCATCCGAACAGTTTGAACACTCGACAAATTTAACAAAACCAGTTGCCTGTCAATGGACGGTCTACAGTCACCTATTTTCTTCGCACCACAAAACTATTCATTGTTATAACTAATAACAGATTATAGTTGTAAATAAAGAGAAAAAAAAATATTCTATCAAACAATTGAATTCTTAAAGACAGAAAGGCGTACAGTTTGAGTTGAACATATGGACGTTGTTCGGGATTGAAAAAAAATTGGGTTCGGGGGTTGAAAAAAAAAGCGGCGGTAATATAAAACAGAAAAAGTCAGCGCGAGCCCTGTCGCACTTTTATATATCACTCGAACATGAGGGTTTCGGGACATTTTTTGTAATTTTAAACCACCCTTACGGAGTAAACGGTTGAGTAAAAAAATATAAATGTCACGAACCTATTTTTAATTCTTTCATAACTTTAACAATAAATATCGAAAATGTAGGACACTAGAATACATTTGACGAGAAAAACTTGAAGTTGTTACCGAGTTATAATCGTACCAATTACTGACTTATCAACAAGGGATAAAACTACCGACTTACTCTCACAACTTCTTTCAGCTCCTCACAGAGTTCTCGAGTATTTTGATTGTCTGACGAAATAACAACAAAAAGGAAAGAGGATATTAAAATTCTGGCAATGTTTTGCACGAATTATGAATATGGAGCCTCGTCAACAATATTTAGGAAATTGTCCTTAAAATGAAAAGTCAATCAGAGTAATAGTTTATTTGCAATTCCGAGTGAAACGGTTCGTTTTGTCAATAAGTTGAAAAATACTTATTATTTATAATGCAACATACGTGACAACGTAGAGTTATCTTTTCAAGGAGATAAGGGACCACTGAATAAAATGAATTGAAAAAATGAATATTATTTTATATTTTTTAACCAACCGGTAACTCCGTGAATTTCTAAATACACCAATGACCATACAACTGAGTTTGATAAGTTTCAGAGTTTAGGAATGGAATCGTGAGCAAATTGAAATTAGCAAATTGTGTCACGATTGACAAATCTTTTTTTCTCGTATTAGGAAATTGAGAATAAGCGATTTTTACAATTGTTATTGAAAATAACAGACAAAACTTTGAACTCCAACACATTTGTGTGTGTGTTTTTCTGAAAATTTTTTAAATAAATAGCTTTACTATTCGCGATTATTTCAATGCAATATGTAGATTGATATCACGATACATTGAGTCATTTTACCGCCTGTTGGACTTTATTATACTTTCACTGTTGGATAAAACCAAAGCAAATGAAAGCTCTGATACGATGTATAATTGTCACTGGTTCAGTTCTTGTCATCAGTATCGCGCAATAGTTGAGAATTCTGTTTATTGTTATTTTTTTATTTTTAATGTTTTGGTCGATATAAAGTTTTGATGATTAATTAGCTTTGACTGAATATTTTACACAAATCCTACGAACGTTGTACTGACAATTAGTGTTTATAATTATGATAATTTGTTAATTAACGCCACCGGTGTATGTTTTAAATAAAATTCTTAATTTTCAATCACAAATATGTTTATTCGATTTGAATTATAATGTAGATCTCTTCGGCATACTTAAAAAAAAAAAATACAAAATTTTGGGTGTGCCTGGGTTTTGAAGGATTTATTAAACTCTACAATAAAGAGTTAATTGCCGCTGATTATTGAAGAACGCGGAGATTAGTAGGCCGAGAGAATCATCGTACAGTAGATGATGATGATGATGATGAGAATATCGGTAAAAAATATACCATGACGGTGTTTCGGAGGCGAAGGAACGAGGGGCAACCAACCAACGAACAACAGCCAGCCGCCTTTCTCTTGCTGTTCTCCGGGCTTGCTTTCGTCGTGAGGTTCAGAGCCCTCACCAGTTCTCGTATGAACCTGATTCAGGAACCGTCGTACGATGTCGCGACTGTTCAGTCAATCACTCAATAATACAAAATGATTTAAAAATATTGTTTTTTAATTAAATAAATAGTGATTTGAAAAACGTGAAAGTTGTGCCCACGACTTTAAACACACAAATGCAAACTTCCATTGTTCGTTAAAAGTAAAAGGTATTATTGTGTTAATAAAAACATTCAAATTAATGCACAATTATTAAAAATGCACTCACGAATCTAAATCGATTGACATTTGCAAGGATTCGTCAAATAATTGGGTTAATACATTTAAATAAATGCGTACATCGGCGTTTGTAACGATTTATGTTTTTGAAGGAGCACGTGTCACGGTGATTTCAACGCTGGCACAGAAAGTATTCTGTATGAAAGTATTTAATAAATATCGCGATTACAAAACGTCAGAATCGACGATAAGATCTCTGGCGTTACAGTTACGATTTTATTCAAAGCGTTCAGTACAATTTCGTTTTTTTTTTTTTTTTTTTATTTTTTTTTTCACAACGAAGTGAATGTGTGAACGTTCGGACATCAGTCGAGGGCAGCGGATAATGTACTTAGGCAAGGTCGACCGGTGGACCGAGGAAATTCTTTTCTTTCGTGTTATTCTCCCGTAGAGAGAAAAGTAGAGAGCGAATAAACAATTCGAATCAAATGAATATTCAGTCAGAGGAAACAGAAAATATTGACTTATGAATATTCCAGTGTCCTCATAAATGTCATGATTCAAATGTACTTTTAAATTTATACAAATGTCTGTGTTTTGTGTGAAGAAAGTGTAACGATAGAGTTCACCTTTTTTTTCATCATTTAAATATAATAATATCATTGCAGTGTTTTTTTTTTTTCGATGTATTATTGTCTTTGGATATCAGCGTAAGGAATTGAAACTTGTTGAAAGTTTAAATGTAGAAAGCAAGGCCATTTCGTTCGATTATAGTATTCACATATTCATTCGTCACGTGGTCGGTCGATGTTGACCAGCACACTTGTGCGTGACCAAAGAAATGTCTCGATTAAAACTTTTAAACTCGGAAAACTTTGCTTTTCGTTTGCATTGTTTGGAGAAAGAAACGTTCACGAGCTCCCTTCGGTCAGCAACGTAAAATGTTTTTGTAAGAAATCGTATTTTCGGAAATTTGTTGGAGCAATAAAAATACTTGGCTTTCTATTTATTTATTTTTTTAATCGTCCAATATTATTGAAAATTGTATTCACTAAAAAATCAAATCGTTTATTCTATTAAGAATAAAAATAAAGAATATTTCAACGTTTCGTTCGATTCTTGTTCATGGACTTTTTTTTGTAATTGACAGTAAAATTTGGGTTTCCAAAAACTGTTACAAAGAACAAATTTTCGAATGGTTCGGAACTATTTTTTAATATAATTTCTATTTATTTATCAACTGCCTAAGAATTTTGAAACCAAAATAACAATAATTGTAACATTTTGCAATTTGTTCTGCTCCTATTGTGTAAAATTATTTTTTCTTTTGTGTATTCAAGAATATTCATTTTATTGAACAAAAAATCTGAGAAGAACGACGTAAAAAATTGTACTTCTCACAAATATTGAATAGCGTCGTTGGTAAATTACTTCAATTTGTTTTTTTCTTTTTTTTTCTATGAGAAACGGTTTGTTATTTGATGGCAGTATTTCCATGAAGAATATTTTTTTAAATGACGAATCATTGAAATGATACATATTTTATGGTCGAAATTTGTCTAGTTCCTGAGCTATATGTTGCAACGAGTACTTTGATTTTAGATCGCAGACATTACACTTGGGCTATTGGAGAGCTGCAATCTAAGCCTTACATTTCCTGATACGCGAGTTAGCTTTGGTAGTTGTAAATTCACTCCGTATTATTATAATGTATATATTTGCAATGTATAGACGTGTATATAATTATTCATCCAAGCGTGAATAAAGAAAAATTTCATGTATAAGGCCGTTCACCGTCAGCTCCGGTTTTCTCAAGTAAACGTGCAAATTTGTTCGTGCTACACTATTACGTACCAGTCAAACGAGTACTCGATTTTTTAAATTGTGTTTAAAAAAAAAAAATGTAATTGAATAATGGACAGAAATAGGCTTTGAAATCCATTAAGAAATGTTCTTGCACCATTGAAAAACAATAGCAATAATTAATTACGTCCAGAGACACAGATGTTTTGGAAATTTTAGAACGAGCTGTTTTTTCCGATCGATTTGAATTCTTTTTTAGAAAAATTCATATTACGAAAAAAGTAAATACAATACAATGATATAATAATTTTCTTAGTTATAAAATATATTGAAAAAACAATAAACCGAGTATTGGATAATATTAAAATAATAAATAATAATAGAAACCGAATTTTGAATCATTGAGATTAATTATGGGCTCGAAACAAAATCATACAAATTTAGCATTTAAAAAACACGATGATAGTTGCTCTTAGAAAAGGATTCTCCTTCCTGAATCGTTCATTTTTATTTATTTATTTATTTTTTATAATAACTATTTTTCGAGATTTCTTACGATTGAAGTTTTTTTTTTTTTTTTTTTTTTTTTTCCAAGTATTTGTAGTCGTGAAATTAGTGCGTAGCATGTTGTAGTTTGTACTGATAGTGTATTATGAAGGCGAGTATTGGAGTGCGTGCAAAGTAAACTTCTCGGTGGACGCTTGACACGCTTTGCGCTTCGAACAACACATACCTTTTGCTTTGAATTGCGCAAAACATTCGTAACGAGTGGGTCTATATACTGAGCTATAAACTATAATCTACTGAGAAAAACCAGATCATAGCAAGTATCTCGTTTTTCTATTTATTTATTTAAACTAAATAACAGAGAGAGAAGCATATACCGGAAAATGCTGGACCGCGTATTAAAAATAAAAGTATACGAAACCAGTACAGAGTTGACCGAATTTTCATGGGTCAGTGAATTTATTTCCGCCACTTTGTCGTTCTGCTTGAGATCTATAAAACTTTATAACTCTTTATTAACAATAAAGCCTGTATTCTTTGTTTTAATCGACGAAAAAAATGACATATCGAAATATAGTCCATTCACTGAGGGAAAAATTCATTGAACGAAGAAAATTCATTTTGTTGGACGAAAATATAGTCAATTGAAGTATTTTTTTGTAAGCAATCGAACAAAAAAATAATTGAATTGAAAATATTTTCGTCCAACAAAATGAATTTTGTTCGTTTAATGAAATTTTTTTCTCAATGTAATCAATTTCTATTTTGTTATTACCTCGCAATACTTTATTCTGTATTGAGAAAACCTGGATCTCTTAGAATTAAAAAGTCTATTGTTTAGTTCGTTTATGAGGCCAACATCTAGAAACTTTTTCTTCTCACGATTATATACGTTTTCCCGTATAGATGGTATGTGATTTTGGTCAGAGACAGCGTATATAAATTAGAGCTCTTCTTCGTCTCATAAGGCACCCACATGGAATTGTTGTTCGTTGACTATAATGTAGTCGCAGTGCAATTTAGAAATGCTCAACGGACTGTTTATAAATATTTTTCTAGTGAATAAAGATTTTTCACAATCCATTTATGAACTATGTGCTACACTCAAGTTGTAGAAAATATTCATAAATATAGTTCAGAGATGGATGCGAAGTTTGAATAAAAAGATATTGAGAAAAAAAATCATGACGAAATAATTAAAATGAAAGCTTCGTAGCTTTTTCCGATCATACATTCACGAGATTATGTTTTAATAACGAAATTCTGAAAATCTTGCAATTTCGAGGACACACGATCATCGGGTTTGTCTAAAAATGGAAATTTCTATAAAGTCGAAAAAATAGATGAATTTATAAACGTTAAGAGCACATGCTTCGTGACTTAGTATTTGGTGCAGGAATGTTCATTTTGACACGATTTTTAGAAATGTGGGGCAAAATGGCCAAGTGTTCATTAGGATTGATCATCTCATTGAAATAATTGAGTAAATAACTTCCAACGATGCACATTTCGTTCGAAAGTTAAATGACAATTTAAATGAAATATTTAAGATTTTATGAGAAAAAAAATGCTGAAAAGTACATTGCTTTGAGCCTTCTGCAAAAACTTGTCCCCTAAAAATGAATGTTGGCAATCACGTCGCATTTGTCACGAGCGCGGGTTGATGGTTAATAATGTGTGAGAAACCGATGCGTAGGTGAGCGTGAGTGGTGATGAGAAAATCAAAAAAGGCAATGAGAAGAATTTGGGCAGTTGTTTGCGTTGATTTAAAAGGTTCACCGAACTACGCAAGACTGACAAAAATAAATCTGAATCACTAAATATTTTGTTGATGAAAATATATTTGAGTGTTATTGAATTTTGTTAAGGGCAAACAAGATGGGAGCGCTGCTGCTGTTGGTTGGATTGGTCGTACCAATAATGGCAGGTTACATACCACCGGGTCCAAAATACACGTGTCCGAAAGAACCGATTTACATATATCCGTGTACGTGTACAAAGGGAAGCGATGAAGGGCTCTTTATTCGATGTGAAAACACAAATTTAGCGAGCCTTAGTTTGGCATTCGTAAATCTGGGTAACAGAGGAGTTCCCATCGAAGAGCTTCTCATTTACAAGTGTAACATAGAACGTTTGTACGGTCCGGCCCTTTACCCATTGGTAGCGAGGGTCATCAGGTTCATTGAGACTCCGTTGAAGATAATAGAGGAGCATAGTTTCCTTGGGGTAAATCGGACCCTCCAGGAATTGTACATAGTGGGCGGCAAGCTGGAAGAATTTCCACGAGAGGCAATGAACATATTGGGAAATCTTTCGATTCTCAGTATAAAAGGTCACCGAATAACTGGTTTGGTTGGTAACAGTTTTGGCGGCAGTGCACTTGCTGCAAAACTAGAAAAATTAGAAATCAGCAACGGGACTCTATCGTCACTGCCGACTGATGCGCTAACTCCGTTGAAAAAGCTCAAAACTCTCGATCTTCATGGGAACGAGATCACTGAATTGAAGAGAAATCAATTTAAAGGACTAAGAGATACGGAAGTGCTTGATTTGTCGCACAACTTAATAACCAAAATCGATCCTTCACATGTGGCGGATTTAACGAAAATGGGCTGGTGCAATATGTCTCATAATTTGATCACCGAGCTCAAGAGGTAACAACAAAGGGCTACGGAACATTTGATCCGATGACACAATATCTGTGACCAAATATTCTTAAGATTTATACCTTTGGAAGCCACACAAAATTACACCTGCTCATCATTAATGCCATTACTCATTATCTCCATCATGACAGATCCATCGTCATCTGACGACGCTCATAGTCAACAGGCTACGCATCATCATATCACATTATACATCATCACTACACCATAACATATGATTATACACCATAGCACACTATACACCATCACCCCATACACCATTATCATATCACACCATACATAATACCCCATAACACCATAGACCATCATATCACATCAAACACCATAACCTACTATCCTATGCATCATCATATCACACCATACATAATACCACATAACACCATAGACCATCATATCACATCAAACACCATAACCTACCATCCTATGCATCACCATATCACACTGTACACCATAAATAATTGTTACCGACTGTGGTCAATAATGTCGATGGATATTTTGTCGTTGAGTATTTTGTCCCGGATAATTTGTCTTTGGGTCAAAACTCTTGTTACGCCAACAAAAAAAATGAAAGAAACATTGCTGATATTTAAAAATAAAAAAATAAAAATAAAAATCATTGGGTAATCAATAATTTGAGTTTTTCAGGGGTACTTTTGCGAGAAATTCGGTACTCAAAGTTCTGAACCTGAGTCATAACAAAATTCGTAAATTAGATGCCAATACCTTTCGGGGAATGAGATTTCTAAGAAGATTGTACATGAGCGATAATTTGATCAATGACGTTGGCCGTGGAACTTTTGGGACTGTGACGAGAATCGGAACGATCGACCTAGCAAGAAATTTGATTAAGAAGGTCGATTATCAAATGTTTCACCAGCTGCAATATGCGGAGGTAAAATTGTCTACAATGTTCATCCTTCGGACATATTGGCATTTAATTGGCTTGTAAACCATGATTTTTTTAACGCAGTTACTGGATGTTTCGGCAAACAAAGTGACGATAATAGAAAAACTGGCGTTCAAGGATCTCTTTTTGGCACACGTAAATTTATCGCATAATCAAATATCTATTATTCAAGCTGGTGCTTTCGAGAATTGTGCGAATATAACGGTTCTTGATCTGAGCTACAATAAACTTGAGAATATAACTAAATATGCGTTTGACAGTGCTACTTATGCTACTGAATTACAATTAAGTTACAATTCTCTCACCGCTTTGAACCAGGTAAAGATTTTAAGATTATTCTTCTGATATGGAGAGAGAAGAAATCTCGAAAATACAAAATTCGTTCATTTGATTTCCAGGTTCCACTGCACAACATGACAGGCCTGAAAATTCTCAATGTCTCTCACAATAATCTTCATTCTGTTCCAAGACAAACGTTTCCAAAGTTGTATGAACTGCATACCATTGATTTGTCATACAACAATATTTCCGAAATTTACAACGCCATTTTCCAGACCCTTTTCAGCTTAAGATTTCTTAATCTATCTCATAACTCGTTGGAAAAAATAAAACCTTCAACTTTTGGGCCTTTGCCAACACTTCTTGATCTAGATATGAGTTACAACAAATTGGAAGATATCTCACGAGGAAGTTTGACGAGATTAGCCAGTTGCAGGTAAAATTAATCACCACCAGATAAATCACAATATAAATATCCTCCATTATCTTATGATTCGTTTGTTCCAGAACTATAACTGTCAAAAACAACAAATTAAAAAAGATATTCCAGTTACCAATATCGTTAGGACATTTGGATCTGTCAGAAAACGCTTTGGAAGAAATTCCAATCACTGATGTCTGGCCATCTATGAACGCTCTACTCACTCTTGATCTTTCGAGCAACCGGCTTGGTGACAACTTGCAACATGGCAGCTTCGATCCCTTGTTGACTTTGAGAGTTTTGAACCTTCGTTCGAATAACATGACGAAACCTCCGTGGGCTGCTCTTAGTACTTTGAGCAGTCTTCAATATGTCTACATGCAGGTAATCACGATGATGATAACATTTTGAGTGCAAAGATGTCATTTTTGTGAAACAATGTACAAAGAATTTTATTTATACGAAAACAGCGAACCTTTTTTTTAAATAATTTACAACAAAACGCTTCAAAACGTCATGAGGACAAGAAATATTTATTTTCGAGGCTAAAATGCAAGTGAAAACTATTTTATAAAAAGATTCTTTGATGAGAAAATATCCAAGTTATTAGAAAATTGGGAAAAAAATTCTCAACGTCACTGTCAAATTTGCTAAATGTGTTGAAGAATCACAAACAAAGGACTTTTAGAATTGAGCGAAATAATGTAAAGTTATTAACAAACAAGAGCGATGGGCATTGAGATTATTTGTCGAGTTGGCCTCCAATCTTTCTGTCATCCATGGCGCGACATCAATTACTCGTACAATAAATCTTTGAATCTTCACATGATTTTTCTTTATTTTTTTTTCAATTATCCAGGACAATGAGTTGGAGAGTCTTGATAAAGCAGCTTTTGGAAGACTTCCAATCGTATTCGAGTTGAATTTAGCGAACAACAAAATCAGAAACGTGAGCAGTCGAGCGTTCGAAGGACTGTTACAGCTGTTGACTCTCAATTTGACGAACAATCACATAAGCTATATACCGAATGGAGCTTTTCAGGGTCTCGTGTCTCTCAGAACTCTTGACTTGTCTCATAACAGGCTCGAAAAATTGGACAACAAGACACATGGTTTGCTCGATGATTGTCTTTCACTAGAGAGAATCGATTTAAGCCACAACAGGATATCATTCATCACCAGAAAGACATTTCCAAATGATCCATGGATACCTTACAAACTTAAAGAGGTCGATCTATCCTACAATAGTATGCCCGTTGTTACGTTCGACTTGACAGTTGGCACCAAAAAAGTTCTTCATATGAATCTCAGTCACAACAATATCAATGAGATACGCAGACGTGAGTCGTCGTTTACACACTAACTGTTATTATTAAGGCTTCATTTATAATTTTTATAATATTCTAAAAATATAAAGCATCATTGCCATTTACGAGGTTTACGCGCCATAATAATAATAGTATATACGAAGTAACGGCAAAATCATCAGATACAAATTTTTTGCAAGATAATTTTTTGAAATTTTGCCTCAATCTTCTTGAGCTTCGCATTATAACGTGTTAAAAATTTGAGAAGATTTCATCGTCTAGTAATCGAGATATTCAGTGTTTAAAATCGCAACTTTAACACGAGGTCTCGTGGGAAGTTACGAAAAAAGACGATTTTTCACAACAAATAACTCGATTTCTAGACGGTGAAACTTTCTCAAATTTTACTCACAGTTGAGTATTATTGTTAAGAAGGTTCATACGAATTTTAAACAATTAAAACTTGGAATTCGTCCAATGCAGGCCTAACGCGTGAACTTCCTTAAAACGTCCACTTTTGAGAGTTGGTCGCTTACCGTAGTGTTCTTTGTGATGCCGGAACGATTTAACAGTTTCTTTTGACAGTTGCTAAATTTTTAATTCTATCGAGTAATTCAAAAAATTACGTAAAAGCCAAAACAAGTTGATCAAATTCATTTAAAAAAACGCGTCTTCCCTATGCGAATCTTTAGTCGAAGTACGAAAAAGTCTTTTAATTTTTTTTCTTTCATACTTTTTTCTACTTTCCATGCCTCAGTTTTTTCAAGTGTCAAAAAAATCTTCTCTCTTTCTTATTCTTTACTCCACCTCGTCACTTTACTTTTTACGTCGATGCCATTTCTGCTTACCCTGGATATTGAAAACCACAGGCTCGGTCTCCGGATTGCTCTGAGACTTAAATACAGACACTTTCTTTCACTGTGGGTCACAAACACTTGGCGCTGTTGACTTTATGGTTCACCAACATATTTTTCTAGTTCAACAATAATCATGATATGGAATAGAAAGTTTCTATGGAGGAGTAAAAAAATATTTTTATTAGATCATCGAATTCTATTTGATTTTAGTGAATTCGTGTCAGTCAATTCATTTTGTTCCTAAAAATGATTATTTCGAAGATTTCTATATCGATTTCCAGTCATCCATTCCATTTAAATCTAAAATTCTTCAACAATTAATCAGATTTTTTTTTTATTGGCCATACTACAAAAATCATTATTATTAGATGACAAACGTCATTATTATTGACGATTCTATTATTTTTGGATGAGAAAAACTTGAAGAAAATCAAGAAACTGTCGAAATATCAAGAACATTTCATCGGCTCTGACATTTTGAAAATACATCGATTTCCTTCATTTTTTTATTCATTGAACAAATATACTGAGTTCCTAATAAACTGTAAAATGTCTTTAGAGCACTTTATAGAACATCTGTGCATGACGTTATTAATTAAATTAATAAAATACAAATTTGTATTTTGAAAAATTAAAAAAATTTCAACAAAAATGATTGTAACAGTAAACTGTTTATATTTACAGATGTCATTGGCAATATGACGTCTCTACAGACTTTGGATTTGTCGCATAACGATCTGAGTGATGTATCGGAGAAGGACGTTTTTACGCCACCCGAAAACCTCACAAATCTTTATCTCAGTAACAATCATTTTACTCATTTACCGATGAACAAAATATTGCCAATACGTAATCTCAAAGTACTCGATCTCGAGAATAATGATTTTGGAACTTTCGACGAGAAACTAATGAAAGTTGTGGAGAATGGAACTGTCCTCAGATATGGAGGTAAATAATAAAATAACATTTTTTTCTAAACATTATTTGCTGATTTGTCTATACGTCGGTCAAAAATTTTGATACTGAAAATGATCGTTTTTCAACGTCAAAATCGTCATTCAAAATTTCAATTACATGAATCCCGATGCTCTTATCTGTCGATCTAACGAGATCAGAACCATTTCCTTATGTCAACTTTCTCTTCATAAAAATCGCATTTAAAGAGAAGAAATGCAAGAAAGTAAAATATTTCAAGCATCAAAGTTGCAGGTGGATAAATCCACGAATGTAAACAAATGAAGTTTACACAATGAAACGTGACAGAAAAGAGCGTCGAGTGTGAGTGCAAGATTTTTTGATGCTGACGTTTTATCGATCAGGACCATTATGTTCCGTAAAAAAAAAAAACAGAAAACACAAATTTTTGGTCGTCAAATTTTTCCATTTCATTAAATTAATTGAATTTAATTCAAATTGAATAAATAAATTGATTAATTGTAATAAATCAATTTAATTTGTAAAAAAAACATTGAATTGGTAATCTAATGGCAATTTTTTTTATTCAACTCTGTTTTTCTGTGAGAGCGATTTAAAAATCTAAAATCTCCAGTAAAACATTGAATTTGAAAAAAAAAGTAGTTTTTTTTTAATTTTTGATAGAAATTCCATAAATATTTCCAATCACAAATAAATAAGATTGCTTGAAAGAATCATGTGAAAATGTGCATCGACTGTTCGCTGTTTGGACGACACCACGTGCTCAATCTTTTGTTCGAATCTTTTATTTAAAATAGGCAACCCGATAAATTGTGATTGTTATCTTCGTCCACTGAAAAGATGGCTCGCAAGTTTGACCGAAACTCCGGCCGAGTGGTCAACATTAATTTGCGCGAGTCCGAGTTATGTGGCAGGAAAATCACTGCCCAATGTTTCGGAAGATTTGATGGGATGCAGCGAGCGCGAAGTTCAGGATGATGAGAAATTCGCGATAACTCCTGATCTCAAGTTCCGGAATATCGAATAGTAAGAATATTCAGAATCTCGTATGATATTTGTAGGCTTTTTGATCTAATTTTTTTTTTTTTTTTTTTACATGCTTAAGTGATATTTAATTTGTTCATTCTCTTCAGCAACGACGAAGATGATTCATGGAAAGTCACATGGTTCGTAACATCGCGAGGAGACGTAGGCGATTTTTATATCGATGTTCGACAAGTTGGTGGCAGGAAATCTGTCATCAAACAAGACGTCATTTACAGAGATCGATCATTTACAATAAATAAACTGCCAGACTCATCGATTAAATACGAAGTTTGTGTATTGGCCAGAGACTCGATCGGCAATGTAAAACATTATAGAAATTCACAGTGTCGAGTGTTACTGAAGGATGGCTATGGATCCTCCAGTGTCGGGCATCAAACAATCGTTTTGCCAATTATTTTTATGAGCTTGGTCGTCGTAATTTTGTGATGCAGAAGTTGCAATATGTTGATGTAAATTTTCTCACAGTAAAATTTCTCACGTTCTTTCTCAACGAAATGAAAAACATGAAGTTTTGTGTCTTTGAAAAAACTTGCAAAAAGTTCCACCGGTGTGCTGTTTCTTCCGAATTGGTGAATTATTCAATGAAAAACTTGAACTATTCATGCAGAAACTATAAATTTACTGTTTTATTCGATTAAACTATAGTTATATTTTGTTTGGTGAACAATAACAAATATCGCCACCATCCGACTGAAAAAAATCATTTGACATATCGTGATTATGAGATTATAGCATTTCATTACGTTACACGAGTAAACCCAGATTTTTATTCACAATATTTAATGCTTTCAAAGCAAAAAAAATCGTATTTTTTTCATAAAACTTGACTTTTATGCCGAAAAGATCGACATTTTGTCATTTGATATGTGAAAAAGGATAATTTTTTATATTTCGACTTTATAATCAAGAGAAAAATTCTTTTACGATATTTACTACTTCCGAAAAAGAAAAAATCATAATTTTGAGCTGAAACTTGATTTTTATACCAAAAAGAAAGACGTTTTGTCATTTAATATGCGAAAAAGAATAATTTTCTATATTTTGACTTTTTATTCAAGAGAAAAATTCTTTTACGATATTTACTGCTTTCGAAGAAGAAAAAATCATAATTTTGAGCTGAAACTTGATTTTTATACCAAAAACGAAAGACATTTTGTCATTTGATATGCGAAAAAGAATAATTTTCTATATTTTGACTTTTTAATCAAGAGAACAATTGATTTTAAACGAAAATACGAAAAGAACTCACTTTTTATGATAAAATAAAAAGAAAATTCTTCGTCTTCGGACGTAAAAACTGCAGAAAAATTTAACTCGTAGCCTGGAGAATGAAAAAAAAAGTTCAATATCTTTTCGTAAAAATGATTCCATTGCTTTTTTTTTCTAGGTTTCACTAATAAATTTATAGGATTTCGGTGTTCTGTAGATTGTGTCAAATGGTTTTTAATTCGAATGATAATTATCCTCGTTACAGGAGTCACGAAAGAAAGAAATTGCTTCAAGCTCACAGCATAGCCCTTTTTCCTTGACTTGGCTGTGTATGCGCGCTGTGTTTATCGAGTTTTACTAAGAGATGTTGATCATCGGATTTCGGAAAATATATGATATTTATTTTGTACAATAAAATTGTATTTTAATCGTAATAAGAACGAAAGTGTACTCTTGCATTTTATTCCATTGTTGAACAGCATTAAATGTATCAATAATTAAATACGTTGTAAATATTACTCAAATTATAAAATTATTTTCAATTGAACTCACGTAAAAATCTGTGGAAACAGATTGTATCGTTATTTTGATACGAATTCGATTTAAAAATACTATTAGTATTTTTAATCATAATCTTAGATGTTAAAAGATAGTTTTTTGTTTTTTTTTCTTGATTTGAGAATAAAAACGAATTATAGCGTCGTTGAGAGGGTTGGAGACTCACAGAAATTTCTTGACCGAAAGAGTAAATTACGAAGTTGATGAACGACAGAATTATTTCGAATTTTTTTTGCATTTTTAACTGATTTTTAATTTTGTGCAATGATCTGATGAAAAATTTATTGTAAATGATAAAGAACCGTTGCAACTTTTAGCTCAGAATTGAACAATCTTTGTAAACGAAAACTTAGATTTGGGTCGGATCCTGAATTGAATAATCCGAAGTTTGGCTCAAACCTCATTCCGCCAAGTATTTCATTGTCAAATAAAACAATTGAATTAACAAAAGTGTGTGAAATAAAAATTGTGCGTTTTCTTGGAGAATGTTTACGGCTACTTAAAAATCGCTCTTGAAACAATCCGAAATGGCACCTTTAAAAAAAAAACGAAATAAAATGTGATAATTAGTGAGAATAACGAGAAACGAAAGATTTTTGTTCCAACTCTTCGTCCAGGTAACGAACTCGAGTGGATGGGTTTGGGAAAAAAAATACCCGCAGAATTGTTAGTTTCCGAAATTCCCATTGTTCTTACACAGCGTCGTTAGAAAAAGTGTTTGAAATAAGTGGGAAGGCGGAGAAAAAAAATTGAGAGCATACTAAAAAGCAGTTTTTACGAGTTTATCGGTGGGTTAAACCGGGCATGAAAATAGTTCATCCGGGAACAAGACGAACGATGAACAAAAATGATTTCCTGTGTTCGAGATGTAAACTACATTCGTTCTCTCGTTTTTTTTTCTTCTGATTAGCAGCGTGTAGCACGAATTAATCCCACGAGCCTAATTTGGCGAGGTGGGGCGAATGGAGTGTCGTCTACGGTGGTTAAGATACTCAATTGTACGGTCGTTCATATGTACGCATACGATAGTGAAGAAAGGCTCCATAAAAAATTCTCAAGGAAGTAAAATGCAGCGAAGATTCTCGTGGTAACCAACGCAGTCGCGTTTACTTCGTATATAGTAAGATTATTTCATTATTTTTCCCCTCTGGTGTTCGCTCTAATAATTAGGATCACCTTGTCTCTAGTTTTTCGCTCAAGCTCTAATGTACTTCTCCGTCTTAATGAGGATGGGATCATCGTGAAAGTCGCACTACAGTGGAGTTTGCCCTCCGAGCGAGCGTTGAATCAACACGATCTGATTAGGATAATCGAGGGCTCGTCGGTGCCTATTGCATTATATACCGCCGCCAGAAGATTATGCACCGAGAGGTATAAAGACCAACTTTTTTAAAACCTACGAGCTTTCCTGCAGTTTGGTGCTAAATTTATCGCCTCGATCCTCTGCCATCGAGTTATCGCGATCTCGATCGCTACGCTTACTTTCCCTCTCTCATTTTTCGCTATTATGAAATTCAAGTAATAACCAACAAGTCGGACATTGGTAATTTAACGTCTAAGCTAGCGACCAGCATTTTATATTATTTTCATTTTTATCGGTTGAAAGAAGATTACGTTCCAAGCTGAATCACGAATTTTATAAAATGAGATTAAATCAACGTTAATATTGAGTTGCAAATGGATAAGGAATTTTTGATACAAAGTAAACTGGTGTTTCATATCAAATGTTGCATTTGTTTTTTGTAAAGAAAAAATGAACGATTCGTGAAGCCTCCGGAGGTTGCTCTTGAACGATTAAAAAGACGTAATTAACCGTCTTGAAATAAACGAAACCAAGAAATCACTTAATTTTTGGATACGTGGTTACCAACAGTGTTATCTCTGTATGATCAGCTTTTGATCCAACTCGTGACGTTATTTCACTTGTTTTAGCCCCGTATTAGAATTTTCAAGGTAATGTACAGTGACGTACAAAAGAAATGAAACCAAATCGTCATTTTCGACTGTTTCGAAAAATTCGTTGCTCTGAAAATGTGAGCGATTCGGAAAAACTGAGAATAGAGTTCGTATCGTAAATTTTCTCAGTTTTCGAATGACACTTGTTCCATTTAAAATGGGTGACCAGCCAAATTTTTAGAGCTATCGGAAACAATAATCTCATTCGAACCGTAAATTCTAATAATTTCAACCGAATATTTTGTGACCAATTAAATGAAACCTTTCAATAATTTTTTTACATGTTACGAATCATTCGATTTTTTCAAATTTAACCCCAGTTTTGAAATTCTTTAACAACTCGCAATCGCCAGAGCTCAGATCGATTCTAAGGCTTCATTAGTTAAAAAAAAAAAAAAAAAAAAAAAAAAAAAAAAAACAGTACGCTACTAAGAATTTTTTTGAAACAAGTAAAAAGCTTAAATCCTTAATATTCCTTGAATATTAGTCTCAGTTACAATTTAATCTGAAGATTCCATCATCCGTTTTACGGACGTAGGAAGAAATGGATAAAAAGTTCAGGCATTTGATGTGTGTCTAGAGGTTTGGTAACGTAATAATTACATATAGTTTAATTGTAACGTTATCCACACACGAATGATAAATTAATCGATGGCAATGGTTGGATTTTATAGAGACTTTAACACGTTGGAGAATGGGTCACTTGAGGAAAGAAAAAAAGGAGTAGTATAAAAGCGAGGAGAGGATCGAGTTGTTCATGAGGTGAGTGAGTCACAACTGGTTGCCGGTCCCTATAAGGCCGAGGCGTTTGCCTTACGTCGGGTGGGCCTGACGCCTACGCTACTAAAATCCAGCGGAAAGAATAAACTTAGCGTGTGACTGGCAACATCATTTCTATTCTCGTACATGCGGCATAGCGGATCTTCAAGGAGTGAAAAAAGAAGAAAAAAAAGAAAAAAAAAACGATGGAAACAAATTCTTGGCGCGCGAGGGTATTGCATGACAGGAGAGCGGCAACGCGTCTGGAGTGATCCTTTGAAACAGGTGATCATGTGAAAGATCGATCGAACAAGAAGGTAAAGAGGAGATAGAGGGGGCAGAGAGGGTGGAGGATCACGGAGCTCCTCATCCAAAGAGACTTTGGCCAACACTTTCCCATCTTGTGTCTGACGCGAGGTGGAGAGGCGGGGCCCGTTGGTTTCTCCTGCCCGGGGCCCCCACGACGTTGAGCCTTCTCAGTGTTTCTTGCGACCTCGCACGCCAAGCATTGCAAGTATCGCGCGCTCGTCGAGCTCGTTGCGACGCAACATTGTTGTCGTCGTCCCCTTTCCTTCCCCCCTCTCCTGGTAAGGCCCCGTATTTCTCCTGGCCACAAATTTCCATTTTCCAGTGAAACGACCGCGACCTTGTCCTCTCTTTCTCTTTCTCTCTCTCTCTTTCTCTCTTTCTCTCCCTTTTATTCCTTGACGAAAATAGACGAACACACCGATTGGTTGATCAGTTAACAGTGATCGAAAGACCGCCAGCGGTTTCGGGTTCATTTGGATAAATAAAATCTAAACTTTAAACCCGTGCTGATTAAAGTTATTATACGTTTTTATCGCGTGATATTTTTCTTTAGACATTTGTTTTTTTTTCCTAGAGTGTTTAAAACATGGCTTCCAGTTGGTGCTTTTGGATTCTTGGGATCTTTACGATCTTCAGCATATCCAGCATTGCTTTTGCCAATGGTAAGCTTTTAACTTCGATCCTTCTCTCATACATCCAACTTACTTTTAAATTATATTTCTTATGTTACAACGATCCATTGAAAATAACTATATATACAAATTAAAACGTATAACAATCGAAGAGCCACTGCATACTGCAGGAAACAGGTTCTAAAATTATACGGTAGTCTATCCGGTCGATTGAGGATCGATAGTTTTCATCCTCCCGGCACATACATTCTATAAATATATATTTTCTTCATGCCTTTTCGAAATATATAACCATCAAGTTGAACATTTTTACAATGCGACGCTACAAGTAGTCAAAGAGCTATACAGTAGAGTAGAAGCGAGAAAAGGGAAAGTATTGCGAGTCGAGAGGCGACTTTTCCTTTCTGTTTCAAACATTTCGAATATAAGGTTACAACGTATGACAGTAGAATCAATGAATAACGTACCATTTGCTCTGAATTCTCTTATTAAAAAACCTTTTTTCATCAATTAATCGAATTTAAATTGCACTGGACGATGGATCGAAGTCCAAGTGCACGTTCACCAACCGCAACTCTTCCATGTTCCATCAAAGCATTCGCATCCATGAAGGACAGGTCGGGTCTTTGTACACAATAAGCAAAATTGGAAAACGCGTAGAGCTCGTGCTTTCTATAAATATGGAGAGACTTGTGTGTATCAACAATTATGCGAACAGCACTTTGTTCAAATAATTATACATGCCGACCACTTGCTAAGTTGGAGCGAGAGCGAGATGCGAGGGGAACGGAAACCAACAGTCATTTATTTCCGTTATTATTTCTTGCACTAACTTCATCTTTTTTTTTTTTTTTTTTTGGTCCCTGTTTATCGAAACCACTGTCATAATGAATATTTACATTTTTTCACCTCTCAAAAATTTCAGACTTTTTTTTTCTGCAAACGGAGGATGTAACACTGAATGCAAATTTTTTCGTCATGAAATTATCAAAGAGACGTACATGTGCTAAACAAATTAGGAAGAGAACGACATCCCATTGGTTCTAGAAAATTTTAAATCCGTGTGTGGACCGTACTTTGCTCTTTTACAAGTTGACACTTCCATAGAAATGCTGCGTCCGGTCACCAACCCTGGTATCCACTAGGAAAAATTATTTTAAAGAAACGCCATCAGGGCATTCTATGCCTATCCGTTTAAACCGTTAATTTGGAATAGTTTGGTATTTTTTTTTATCGATTCACGAGTGGAAAATGTCACCAAAGTCTGACTAAGTATCCATTGACGAGATTTTAATTCCAACTTCGACTATGAAGTGACGTCAAAATTCGAAAAAGTTTAAACGGAATTGAAATTCTTTAACAAACTTATCTGCTGGATATTTCTTCTCGAAAAAGTAGTCTTTCAGGAGCTTTTTTTTCGAACTTATATTTTTATAAACGATTGACATTTCGACAAAACTTTCAGTAGGTGCTCTAACAAATAAAAATGAACACAGAAACTGTTTTTTTTTCTTTTTTGATCGAATTATCGATATTCGAGAAAGAGATAAATCGTCTAGATTTTTTTTTTCATGTTTACATCACTCTGCTAAAGAATAATTTCTCACAAAAAGTTTATAAAATACAAGTTCTAAACCCGATGATGAAAATAGTAATGTTTTTTCAATTTTTTTAAATCATTATTTCAATTTCCCCTCACGCAGGGGTTGATGTTTTCAATTATTTTGAAACGTACGTGCCGTGCATCATGTCAGGAACAATAACGAGCTTATAATCTAGAGAGAGTAGAGAGTGGTGAACCGCAAGATATTTTACGTGAAAGCGAAATCCCTCGGCAGTCGAGAACCCCTCTACACAGAACAAAATACGTTGGAACAAATATCAAGAGCCTTAAAGGCAGTCCTGCATTATTACAAGAGCGTATCACCTCGAAAATTAATTAACAATTTTATTTTTCATCTTAAAGATTTCGGCGGGATCACGAGTCTCATCCAAATCGATCAAGAATTATAGAAGTTTTTTTAAAGTGTACACATAGAGATAACCATAGAGATAACGATTGGAAAAAATTCTCGCGGACCATGCGCGTTATTTGAAACGTTGAAAAAGATGTCGAAAGACGCCCAACTTCAAAAACACGTATGGGACCCAAAAAAAATCGGAAAAAATGTTTCAAAACGGTAAAATGAAGCTTAATGTGTCCCTTTTAAGGCACCGTTCGCAAAGTTTCAATATCATTTTTTTCGACTGAGTAATCTAACTTTTAGTGCGTCAAAAAATTTCGTCCGGTGTTTCCAAACTTTTGGACGGGAGTGTATTTTATATTATTAATAATAATTGTAATTGTTGGTAATTATTTTTGGCATAATTTTTAGGAAAAATTGGTTTTGCCATAAAATTTGTAAGCAACAACTTTTAATTGTTGAAGAAAAAAGACGAAAAAAACATTCACGTTTCGAAATATAAGACTGTCCATGAGTTCTTCACGTTAAAATTTGTAATTTCTGATGTAAAGATCCATCACAAGATTACATTTTAATTCGTAGAAACATATTTTTAAAACGTGAATCCATTATGAATAACAAAATTGATGGAAGTTGATTACGGTAACTAGAACCATCTGCTGTAATTATAATTTTAAAATGACTTACAAAACGAGGAAAGACTTTTTGTGTTTAGTTCTCATTATGATAAATAACTACATCCGGCATTGCGTGTGGAAGGGACCGAGATGAGCTGAAGTAACCAAGAAAATTTGTACCTTTATTGATCTTAGTCCTCGATTGTCACACTCGTGAGTCAAATTCATGGACCGAATTTCCGATAAACTATAATTCGTGGATTTGAAGGTACGAGTTCGTTTGGGTCAGCCGAAGGGGACTCAAACTTTTTACTGCTATAACTTTGCGATGTCGTGTAGAAACGAAATAGAACGAAAAATTGTGACAAAAATTGAAATACAACAAAAAATTGACAAAAATTGACAAAAAGTGATAAAAATTGACAAAAATTGATGAAAATTAACAAAAATTAACAAAAATTGACATTGATTGAAAAAATATTGTTTAGAGAAGTAAACACGTGTCGTCGATGCGACTGAGATCTTCATAAATTTATCAAAGCCATTATTTATTAGAGCAAAAGATGAGGCTCGTCCTGTTGGTCGAGAAACAGACGAGAGTATATTTCGAGAATACAATTTTCCAAAGTGAAGTGTCGTGAAAAGGATGAACGATAAATAATTTTATCTCCAAGAAAAAAATCTTGCGAGTTGTTCGTTTCACATTAATCTTGGTCCTTCGTGGAAGAGTGCGTATATATGTGCGATTTTAAAAACCTACGTACCCGATTGTCCCGGGCTGCAGTGTTAAGGCCTTCTCAAATCTCGTACAAGGGGAGTGGCAGGGGGTCGAGGGGGTAAGCCCGAAGAACCGGTTGTCGATCGGCCCCCGGACATTGGACATAGGTCGATGGAAACAAAAGAGAAAAATCGACGATGGGTGTAACGTCGAGCATGAACGGATCTTGAATTTTATTTCGTCGTGGATTCCCACGAATTTGTACAATCGATCATCAATTTTTTGTATAACAGATTCATAAAGCTTTTTGAGATTTTGTCGGAGGGTATTAATTCCGAGGATAAAAATTCGTTTGTCTTGATCGATTTCTCTTGAATAATAATAGGATAATCGACTAACGGTCTTGCCGATGACCGTAGGAAAATTAATGAATTGTTTTTTTTTTTTATCTTTTTTTTATCTTTTAGTTTCACTGTAAAGCGTGAAGAAGCGATCGCGTGCATTTTACAGTAATAGTCAACTGATGATTAGAACGAAAAGAAATTAAGTGCTAAGAAAAAATTCAGCACGAAAAGCATCCGATGAACTATCCATCTATGTATCCGTTCGATTTTTTGCTTATGTATGCGCGCGTGCTCATCGGCTTATCCTAAAGCGTGATTATGGCGATACATGTCTACGCGGTTATATCAAGCGGATAACATCAAGGATCATTTGTGACCGCGATCGATTTTATACGCATCGCCTGCTGTTCGCTAGATCGTATTGCATCTGATGCTTCAGGATACACGGTACATCAGGCTAACATTTTTGTTTGATTGATTGGTTGTAGTCTCAAAAAAATAAAAAATAAAATAAAAAAAAAACATTTTTTTTTAAACATTTTTTACGATAACTGCAGGTCTTTAAAAACGAAACTTTGGAGTATTTACCGATAGCGTTTATATTTTAATCACGTTATATATTTGAATTAGATCTGACTCATTAGATTCATGATTACGAGGACTCCGGTGCATGGTTTCGAACCATCGACCCATATATTATTTATTTGCTTCAGAAAAACCGAATAATTGAAACAGCAAATGCATTGGCAATCATATAAATTATTTACACTTTTTTGTATTTAATTCGATCGATATTTTTTTTTTTTTTTTTTGAACAATCAATAACTCGAGTGGGCTACACACTGGGTGGTTTTACGTCTTTGAAGAATTATCAGACGAGAGACTCTTTGTTATCCATTTTGGGTAGTTCTGGTTCGGAAAATCTTCGTATTTATGAATAATAAACATATTTTGGCGAATCATTTGGCGGATTTCAGAGTGTAATATTTTATTATTTGTAGTAAAAAAGCTTCAGGAATTTTTTGAAGATTTTCACGAAAACAAGTTGCCAAAAAAGCTTTGACCCGATAGTTGTAAAAACGTGAAAAACTGAAGAAAAAAAAAATGATATTTTGTATGCATTCCAGCGATGTTGTAACGACAGAATATCAACTGGAAATTGCAATTTGCACATTACTTCCTTGTTGTTTACTTCGACCAAGGAAGCTCATCTCGTGCTATTAACAAATTGCAAAATATTCGCTTTCTCGATGGAAGTAAAATTTGTAAAGATGTTTAAATTACGAGGGAGCAGGGTCATTTAAATTTGTGAGAAAAAAAACCGGTCCTACACGAGTCAGTGCTTCTTCGTAAACTGTTTCGAACATGTGTGATGAAAACACGTTTATAAATATTTTCTGCAGTTCGCGCATAGTTCTGTCATGATAAATATATGCGAATGGAAAAATCAATATCATTTGTTCATATTATTTCTTCTACAGAATTTCAAGAAATTTATCCACAATTTTTTCAAACTCTCTATGGAAATTATCACATAAAACCAGAGTCTGAACCAATGAGATCGAGAAATTTGTATTTTATCCAAAAAAAAACGATTACTTTTTTTTATTTTAAATTAGTTTTTGATACCGTTGTTAAAACGCAGACGATATTTATTTCAAAGTATAAGAATTGCATTGAAAAATGGATTCGAAGAGAAAAGTTGTGATCTTGTATCGATTCACTTTGGTGACAAAATACGTGACGATCGAAAGATCGTAGTCGAACAACTCTCACGAGCTTTACCGAAGGGGTAAAACCATCATAGCTCCCGAGGGCTTTCTCACGAGAGTCTGCAACACTTAAGAACAAGCCTGTTGTCACGAGTGCTCGTCTTTCTAACTGAGAAACTGTTTTCACAAACTTGCATGCCTCTAGGACGATACTTTGGAATGTTAAGATGACTTTTGATCGAGCTTTAGTTTCGGTTCAAGGAGGTTCACGCGTTAGGCATGCGTTGGACGAATTCCAAGTTTAATTGTTTTAAATTCGTATGAACCTTCTTAACAAAATAATACTCAACTGTGGGTTAAATTTGAGAAAATTTTACCGTCTAGAAATCGAGTTATTTGTTGTGAAAAATCGTCTTTTTTCGTAACTTCACACAAGACCTCGTGTTAAAGTTGCGATTTTAAACACTGAATATCTCGATTCCTAGACGGTGAAACCTTCTCAAATTTTGAACACGTTATAATACGAAGCTCGAGAAGATTGAGGCAAAATTTCAAAAAATGATCTTGCAAAAAATTGTATCTGATAATTTTGCTGTTACTTCGTATATATAACTATTATAATTATGTCACGTGAACCTAGTTAAATAACACGATGTGTATCTTCCACAAAAGCCCAAAAGCCACAAAAGTTAAAAGTTAAAATATATTTTTTCAGCATGAACTCGAATTAACAGTTATTACAGTTCGCGATTAAAATATTAACCCTTAATTTTACTATTCCATCTGTCTGTTCGAATAATTAACAATATTTAGGCCACCACGAAATCGTTACCCTCCTATAATAATAATTATCGTTCATTTTCAATTTCGAGCTCGATAGTCGAGTGAATGGATAATAATTAGTGTGAAATAAATGAGCCTGAAACGTTTAGGGTTAATTTTCTAAAGGTTGAGAGGGCATTCGAATTATGTCGTTAAATCGTAGCTGATGTGATCCATTGAAATAGTTGACCTTATTATAATGGAAAAGATCGTAATGACGAATTTTCTGAAATAATGAAAAATCAGATGTAAAAAAAAAAAAAAAAAAAAAAAACAAAATGTACAATTATATTGACATAAGCGTATGTCATTTCATAGGAATGTTTAATTCATTAAAGTTGGATGGACGGTTAAAGGTAGCCATTGTTTATCTGGTTGCTATACTTCTGTGCCTCCATGCTCAGCAGCCAAGGACGCTTCCGGTATGCGATAGAACAAGGCGTCACTTGAACAGGGATACACCGAATATATTTTCCAGAGTATAAACTCCCTTCTCTTTTATCTGATGAGGATATTTAATTGTTTCCTCGAACGAAGCCCTTTTGTTTAGTCTATTCGTAGTTGAGACAAGACGAAGAATAAGAAGAATAAGAAGAAGAAGAAGAAGAGGAATAAGAAGACGAAGAACAAACTTTGATTTTCGCCAGTATATGTTAGTCGTTAGAGTATTAGTTCCATTGGATTTACAGAGTCTATAGAGAAACACGTGACGTTGAATGCTCGCATGAGTATACTTCGCGGCGAAGCGAATCTCGTCTCTTTACAAATGTTCCGCATCGATGCTTTGGTCTAGCTAGCGCGAAATTAGTGTAAATAGAGCAAAATATAAAAAAAAAAGAAAAAAAAAAAAAATAAGAGCTCCGCGACGAGGCGGAAGAGATCGATGATTCGTTCGGTCTTGAAACTGCAATCTCGTTGCGATTAATAAACATTTAATCGAGGTGGGATCACCGAAAAGTAGTATTCAATTTAACGGTACATCGTTATCCAGGATGCGGAGCTTCGTAAAAGACTGAGGATACTTTTTTTATTCACTTTTTCTATAGATATTAAATTCCGCGATGAAGAAAATCCAGTGCAAAGAGACTCTTGAGAGTCGAATATATAATGAGAATACTTTATGCTGCTAGAAATCATAAAAAAATATAACGAAAGATTCATTTAAAAATGTCATTATCGTTGGTCGTCATTGTTCACAGAGTTCGCACAATTTTAATGCAACAACACGGTCGTTAAAAGCATTTAATTTTTTTTTTTAATTTTACTCATTATATGATTCTTGATAAATAACAACCATTGCATCGTAAATTCGAATGAAATAATTTCACGTAACTATACGATTGTCAACGTTGAGTATGTACCAAGTGGTAAATATCACTTTCCATGCTCGTTATAGTACTCAGTATGTTTTTATTATTATTATTATTATTATTTTTTTCATCTTTTCTCTTTGCTTAACGGTGAACACGCATTTGTGGACGGTTGTGGTAAATCACGCAAAGGACACGCGTAGCTCTCTTACAGGAGTGCTCGACGCAGAGTCATAGAACGCGAACGTATCGTCATGGAGTTTATACTGTTGAGTATGTCCGTGAAATGCACTGTACCAACACACACACGTGTTTACCGCTTTCCACATCCATTTGTGAATATGTACAATGCACTGTGAGGACTTACAGTTATATCATACGACAAATTCAGCAGCTTCTCATAGAGGTCCAGGAAGTATATCTCCGTCGAGGGTATAAATGCATCGAGACAATTGTGGAATTTAGTGTTGTATGCGGAAAATAGGAATTCGTAAAATGCCGACATAGTGGTTTATAGACTGGCGGTTGTTGCGCTTCGTCAGCGAGTAAATGCAACGCCACTTTTGCTCCTTTCTCGCGAAACTTTTATTCTCAAGTTTTCTCTTGAGTTGAGTTACACGCTGGTGGATAATCGATGGCACGGAAAAGCAATCGGTGATTCTTGACTTCAGAGAAAGAAAAGAGAAAGACTGAGCGAGAAATCGAGAAAGGATACTTCGAGACTTCGGTCCATACCATCCAACAAGATTCTCCTCATCTTGATGCCTCCTCGAACCTGCACCTGAAATCTTCGGAAAATAAAAGTTCCTACAAGGAGAAAAGCTTCTGGCAGGAAGTACCGAGAACGGAGAGAATGAAATGGTAGGAATAAAGTACTGAGGATAAAACTAACAGCACCCTAGGGACTATATGCCACCGGAAAAATATCAGTACAACCATTCCCTATATGGGAAGCTCTCTTAGACCTTGCTCGAGAAAATGTATCGTGCGATACGGGGAAAAACAAGTTTAAGACATGCAAGAGGTGAATCCTAAAATCAAAGAGCACGGTATAGGAGAAAGAGAGAGAGAGAGGGAGAGAGAGAACGATAGGGAGAAAGCAATCGATAAAAAAACGAAAAAAAGAGGCAGATATACGAGCAAAGTTCCATAATTGATCAAAACAACCATTTAATCGCTAACATTAAAGTAATAGTAGAAAAAAATTTATATTTTACAGAGTTGTAGTGAATTTCCTAGGGTCTCAATTAGCACAGCAGGGAAAATAACTTCTTGGTTTTATTGACTCTCGGTCTTTTCCGTGGCATGTGCAGAATCTTAGGAATAAAAAACTGCAGTGTGCAAGTTCTTTGTCGTTGTATACAAGCGGTTACTCTACAATTGCATTGTTTTTTTTCTCACGAATATGCAATCCGTTTAAGAATCAAACAAACTAAAATTGATGCACACTGAAAAAAAAATTTCGTTGAACGAACAAAATTCATTTTGCTGGACGAGAATATTTTCAATAAAATTATTTTTTTTGTTGAATTGCGGATCTACATCATTTGATTAAACAAAAAAATAGTTCAATTGACCATATTTTCGTCTAACGAAATGAATTTTGTTCGTTCAACGAAATTTTTTCCTCAGTCCAACGATTTTTACGAATTCGAGGAGTGCAGATAAAAAAGAGCGACGACTTGTAGCCCTAAAAGTGTGCGAAGAAATGATAAAGTTTTGGAGCAGTTTGAATTGACTTGATACGCCTTCAGTATATTCCTATATTCGTTATGCAGCTTTCTGGGAATAGGGAGCTCTTTGAACATCTAAAGATCTAAAAGATCTGGACGTATCACGAATAAGTATCAAAAGACGCGGTAGCGGCTCGACGCTAAGTATTAAAAGAAAAAAGTCAGCACGAGCCCTGCGGCACATTCTTATGTACTGAAATATGGCTTTTTTATGACACCGATTTTTTTTTTAAATCGCTCCCACGCAAGAACGGGTTAAGTAAAAAATCTGAGTATAGAGGACGATTTTTGATGTTTCGTTTATATGTAAATTTAAGTTTGCTGCACTTAAATCCAAGAAAAAAACTGCTCAGCCAATTTGACATTTGACAATTTGTCTTTGATTAATCTCGAAAGAATTGTCACCAATTGAATAAAAAATCTGCTCCGTCTATTTTCACATCCGTTTCCTCAATAGTTTGTTTCCCCAACGGATTTTATTGCATCATGAGATATTACAATGCAATTTTAACAATTCACTTAGTGAGATTCATTATGAGTTCGGAAACATCGAAATGTGATCGTGCACTGGTTGAATTTTTGATTGTATGCCTTATTGTAAACTTTTCCTTTGCGTATGGTGGGCTGGTATTTGTGAACATCCAAAATGAACCCCTTGAGCTAGTATTTTGTTCTGCTCCTCCCATAATAACGGTTTGAGAACCTTTACAATAGCCAATAGGAAGTCTCACGCTTCCTTCACACTTTAGCCCCCATAATGGTGTTGGCGAATTAATTGATTCAGCAAATAGTTCATAGGCCCGATTATGCGAACAGGCGGAGGCTACGTTCGCTTCGCAATTTGGCTGATCGATACCATTATTGATGACAAAATTGGCGTGACCGTAGGGTTGACCAATACCAAAAACACGTGCGTTCGTGTGGATAATTTCAACTAACAATCAACAATTAACAATCAAATAATTTCAATCAACAACGATCACGTTGAACCCGCCATGATTCAAATTTCAAATAAGCTGCGCGAAACGAAAGAAATGATCGAGTTTTATGCAATTCGTACGAAATTTAATTGTCACTGTTTAAGGATTTTATGAATCTCACCTCTGGCAATGAGGCTACAGGATCGACTTTTTTTACTGCCCATCCATCCGTGGGCTATAATTTTCAATCGAATAATAATTTTTGTCGAATTTTTAATCTTTACCTTTGACTACGGATCATCATCGCCCTTAAAGGCGAGAAAACTGAAGACATTCGTTTCTAGTGACTGTTTTTTTTTTTTTTGCTTATAATTGTTCGAACTTTTGTGAAATATTGAAATTTGCTGAATTACGTTGACGTACAGAAACGATAACATTTGTTTCTACCGAATGTTTTTTTTTTTGCTTACATTTGTACAAATTTATATGAAATATTGAAATTTGCTGAAAGTACGAGTTACGTTGATTTTCTTTTGGTCAAAGACATAGATAGAATGTTGAATAAGTGTGGAGCTGCTACCGGTGATTCGTTGTGGCTGCATGTTGTATTATATAGGAAATCAACGAAGCGTTACCGCGCACTCGGTTGTTGATCAGTGATTTACCGTCTTGGCAATAGCGGGTCCTTGGCAATCGACACTTCTCACTCTCTCTCGCTCCCTCTCTCTTTCTCTCTCTCTCTCTCTTAAGACTATTCCGTATGCAGTTTACTAAAGACTAACCGGAATGAAAATCACCGTTATCAGATAGGGCGTAAGTAGGGAGAACGCATAAGAGAAAAGGAAACGATTATGAAAATCAACGATGCTTCGGAAGGACTTGACGGATTTATCTTTATTTATCATTCTCTCACCACACCCAGCTGTAACTACCGACTCTCCTCTACACTATTTCTTACACAATTAGTTACAGTTTTTAATCGCGCATTACTTGCTTTCATTTTATGTAAAAGATAGACTGAGTTTCGAAATTAAACTTCACCATAAACATCAGTTAATATATTCGATTTACAATTCCATATGAATTTCAATGTAAACAGTAACTTTTTTGTTAATTTGTATCAATGGAAATTCAAAAATGTAAAACTTGGATACTTGTTACATGCACTTTGAGGGGAATCGCGAATTCGTAAAAACAAATCATGCAGATAAGTCAGTTGAAAAATGTCACGTAATTTGGAATGTGCAAGAACTTGGTTTCCTCGTTATTCGATGGCCCAGATTTACAACTTTAATTGTTAATGATTAATAATTCATTTTTTCATGTCTTCATGTGCCGATTGCATCGTCACACAGTGAAAAAATGCAGTTTGTTTTTACCAGTTGACATTGGTCTTGCCAACCATATCGATGATTTTGAAGTTTACATCGATGGAATGCATCGAAATGTTTTTTTTTCTTGAGGAAAATCTACAATTTATATGCAATGTTTGGCTACGATAATAAAACGATAGTTTATCGCGAGCTAAAAGCTAAATTCACAAAAAAAATTCAGACAATTAGGAAGTTTCAACAACTGTAAATAGATAAATAAATATTTCGTTGAGTTTCATCGATGCAAACTTCAACGTCATCCATATCGACTGATTGGCTTTCTTTTTTTTTTTTTTTTGTATCCAACCGTTGCTTTGACTCTCGATAAATATGAAATATGAATCGTGGAAATAATTGCATTCATTTCGGGAATAATTATTTTAATTATTTTATTTATTATAATTTTGTGCGATTTGCAGCCTCGATCTCGTTGTTTATTGAATTTTATATTCAAGTCTTCGGTGCTTGAGTGCACTCGTATTGCAATCAGGCACCTGAGTTAGAAACCGACAACATCGATGACGCTTTTGCGCGATTAGCAAAAACAATTAAACTCTTAAAGTTGAATAAATTGATTTTTTTCTTAATGTTTTGTTACAATTGTTTATTTTTTAGTGGATTTCTTACATTAGATTTGGGCTGACCGTGGGAAGAATTATTTTTATTTCACACACAATACAGAAATTTTAATACACAGGGGAGGATGAGATTTCTTAGTGACAGTGAACGTTCGATACGAGACGAATCAAAACACGAAATACAATGAATACGTCGATAGCAATTGACGTCGAATAATCGAATTTGACTAATTATTCACCGATCATGCTGTTCTCGCTCATTATTGTACAATTCGAGCAAAAAACTAATGGCCGCGGATGCCAATCCAATGGCAAGAATAGCAAAAGCAAAATCCAAGTCTCGAAGGGATAAAACTTTAAATCCCTCACCACCGTCTCCATTTTCATTGAGATCTAAAGTATGATGTGCACTTGCAAAAACAGTTTTGTAATTATATTCGCGAAGTCCACATTCAATGTAATGAAAAGTATGTCGATTGAATCTGTCTTCCATTGGCCAATTTTTTCTGAGTGGCACACTCATAGGAACCTCAAGAACAGGGTTCTGAGACATGTGGAGCTTCGATTCAATGGCATCTTTCATCAACATTTCCCTGCCGGCTACACAAGCAATCGAAGAGTTTTGTAATACGTGATTCGTGCATTTATTAGCATAGTTATTAATTTCAACGAAACGTCCTTTAAAGGCTGGATCACTAAAAATCACGCTGTCGTTATGTCTTCCGTAAATAACGTAATCAGAGTTGACAAGATCTCGGCCATTATTGACATTGGGATAGCGAACGTGTTTCGCCAGCAAAGCAGCGAGTTGTCCCTGATAAAGAGCCTGAATAATAACAACGAAGGAGAATAAACAAGCGTAATAAATTCTGGCTCCGAGATCATTTGGCAATTTGGTGAAACAAGAGTTGCAGATCATACGAATTGTGTTAAGAACAGCTATCATGAAAGATTGTTGCATGACGTATTTCAAGAAAATGACATTGACTATTATGACAAGACACAAACCAATTCGTGAATAAGTATCAATGGCTGAAATAACTTTTTCTAATTGGGTTGGATAATTAGTGTATTGAGTTACCGCGAAAAAATACACGTTAAAGGCTGGATAAGATCTCGATACTCCTGCTATGGCTGACCATAAAGAAACTCGGTACACCATGTCACTCTGACCGTTAATTAAATCCGCTAACATGCCACGAGCTTTTCCCTTCTTATCAACAGATCCTAAAGATTCTTTGATCGAAAAATACGAAATGTTCAATGTTACGTTCATGTGTTGCCACATTAAGACCATGTTTTTTTCCGCCATAGGAGACTCGGAAAATCGATTGGTTAGCCTGGTGTTTATTATTTTGTGAATACCTGACAAGGTTACTCGGATTTCGTATCCACCACCGTCTCTCGTTTGGTCAAAATCAATATTTTCACAAATTTTTACATCTTCCGAAGATTTTCGGACAAACAGCGTCCATGGATGATTGTTTACACCTTTGTAAATATTTTCTAATTTCCAAGGCTTTGGTGCGTTATTGGTATAAGGATTGAACGTGTAAATCAACGGTTCTTTACCATTCTGATCACATAAAAACTTAGCACCGAGTATATCCATCATCCATGCTGTCCACAAGAAATCAAAAGCCTTGGAACATTCTTTTTTTTCTTTTCTGGATGATGAATCGAATATGTAAAATTGAGCCATGTGATTCCACCATCGAGATTCCCTTAAATCGAGCAAAATTTCTTCCAACTCTAGTGATGACGTGGCCGTGACTGCGAATACTTGCAGTTTGTTTTGTGACCAGCTCGACACCGTCTCACGATTTACTGGTCTTATGCGGTTGTTTATCAAAACCAAACTAATTGGAATCCCTGATGAAATTGAAGCGATAAACGAATCGGACATGTTTCCAGCCTGACCAATCTCTCTTACGCTCTCTCCGTAGCATGATTTAATGATTTGTGCCTAAAAGACATCAATGCACCCCCATAAATCACTTTATTTCCCATAAAAAACCGTTTTTTTTTTCCTGTTCATCAGAAGTTTTGCGTGTAAAGGAATATTAATTTTACCGTTTTCGCTGAAATATCTGTCGGTGATCGATGCAATAATTCAATTCCAGAAATCAACGTTATTGCGATTGTTTGCAAAACTAATAGCACGAGCCAAAATCTTAGCTGTTTCATTATTGACGTTGGTAAAGTTGCTACACTCGGTGGAATGTTTTTTAATAAGATTTTTCATCGACTCACTATATATTACAGTCAAGCAGGTTACACTTCATTTTCTGTTCTTTACTACAGAAGAAGTCACAATGATTATCGAAAGCAAGAAACATGAAAATTTGTTACAATAAAAAAAAATTTAAAAAAAAACACGCTTAATCAATTAAAAAAAGAAAATGACGTCTATGAACTGTCACTCGGTGCTGCAACTGCGAACAATGACCATTGCAAATAATATTGATGGATTATTTTATTCAAGATCTCATAGCACTGTTAAGAGCTTTAGATTTTTATACTTGATAATTAATATTTGAACAAACCATTTGCTGATTGTTTGGTTATACATCGTAAAAAAAATGTGCATTTCATTTTTCTGGTCAATCGATCACTGCTGTTGTGACTTGAGCAGAATCGATTGTTGCATGCATAATAATCAATTATAAGTTCAATTTTTTTTTTTGCATATTCAAATATAACTCAAAATGTTCGATAAACTTTTGTAATTACTACAATTAATTTAAATAAATCTTTAAAATAATCAAATCGTGGATGATTTTGGATGATTCTTGCTCCGAAATTATTTGAAGAACAGTAAAAATCTTTGATCCTTGAGTTACTGGGTGTTTTTTAAAGAATATTGCTGAATGAATAAAAAAATGTAACTGCGTTTTATCGATGAAGAATATAGGAAACGGAATGGAAATGGCAATGTGACACATAACGAAACTGTTATCACTGTGATAATCAGCGTAGAGTGGATCGAGCAACGATCTAGACCCGTTTTATATAGTATCCTGACTCTCGTAGCGTTAAACTGTAAATGTCATTATTATCTGTTTGGCCTCCGTTGTCCAGGATGTTGTGAGAGAGGCAAAAGGCGAGTATAAGCTAAAAAAAAAAAAAAATGAAAAAAAATAAATAAATAAATAAAAAAAAAACAAATTCAAAGAGCATGGAGAGTGCAACTACAGAGTGAAACCAATCGGTGCACTTATCGGTAGCTTATTACTGCTGCCGATCCAGATACACTGCACCACGTGGTTCAAACTGAACCGTGCACAGTTATAGATTGAATAATAATTTCGTAGCCAACGGATATGGGTATCAATCGAGCATTAAGAGGAATCACGAGAGACTGCGAAAGGACAGAGTGAAACTGGTCACATATGTGCGAGTGCAGCACATTTTCATGTATACACACACGAATATGGAACACGAAACACCCGAGAGAAAGAGAGAATAAGTGCTGTATGACCGTGCATCTTATCACGATGGTCGCGTGCTGCACCGTCCAGAATATAAACCCATACACACACACACACACACACACATATATAAACACATGTTAAAAGATTCGCGCATAGCACATAAAAAGGACACATAGGAAGCGAGTACCGCGATCCACGGGTCACAGACCTCTTGCAAGAGTTACCATGCATGCTCGTTGAGAGTATACCTTCTGACCAACCAGCAGCAGGATCCATATGCCCATATATACATATATATATAGAAAAAAAAGATTTCTTTTCATTTTCGGGTTTACTGGATAAAGAAAATTATTCATTGATTCAACTATTTCGTTGTTGTTGTTGAAAAGCAGATGATGCTGTTTATGGAACTAAATTTCAGACTCAACGTCATATTTAACTGTTTTTTTTTCTCAGTTCCATGTACTTATGATGTGTAACGTTGTAGTTTTTTTTTTCTTTGTTATCAGGAGAATGGAATATCGTAAACGATCGGAAAAAAATTGACGTCACGTAAAAAAGTGAAACATTGATAAGCTACTGTGTTTTCTTCAATTGATTTTTTTTTCTTTTAATTCATCATACGTGTCAGCTTTGAATAGTTTAACAGGTGCTAAACTACTTGCCATCCTGGCCAACAAACGTGTCTTTTAATATGATTTAATTTAATTATCTAAAGATTCTGAGAAAGTTTAGCGTAAGGATCAATGTTCTCTTTTCTTACATATTGTTCTTGAATTTAATGTCAATTTCAATAAAAATCGATATAATTTGGTGTATAATATAAACTTTTGGACAGCGAAACTTCTGTGGGAGAGATAATAATAGATAACGAGTGATTAATCGAATGACGAATGAAACGAACAGCATCAACGATCACGAGAAATGATAAAAATGATGATGCAAAAAAAGTCTTGAGGATAGCTCTGCTTTTTTATTATTTTCTTCACTTCGAGCATTTATGTACTCTATATATTCGAGAATGGTTTTTATTTTGCTACGCACCCGTGGAACAGCTCAGCCAAGCGAGAGTGAAGGATATATATATAAACTCGTGGCTTCGTTTCTTGAAGGATACGAATGTATTTCTCGAGTCGGCGCCTCCTGATATTTTCCATCATCAAGCCCCGATCTTTCGAGCCTATGGTTTACGCTTACACGATCTCGAAGAAATGTTAACATTATGAAGAACATTTTATCTCTTTATTCCTCGTTTTTTTTCTTTTATTTGACGAAAATGCCTAATCTTTGAATTTTTCTAAATGTTACTTTGAAAAAAAATCAATATTTTATAATTAACTAATAATTACTATGATATTATTTAGTTTTGGCATTTCCGTAGACAACGTTTTTAATGCGCATGATTAAAAAAAAAAAAAAAAATTCTTTTTAAATCTGTTCTGAGATTATGGATGAGATTTTCTCGCTATTGTTCGTCAGTTCTGTAGTATGACAATTTATCTTGAAATTACAAATATTTTTTCAAGCTGACGATTGGATGTTGATTTTAATATCATTTTACTAATTTCCAAGATCTTATTCGACCGTTTAAAAATGCACTTTTGTATCGCATTGGAACGCGGGGTTTGGGGAAGCTATGGAAAACGCAGTCGTTACAGATCGATCAAGAGACTCGGTAGAGTCTCGGGACAAGTACATTTGACAGCTCTGTCGTCTGCTGACCCGAGACTCGCCGGTTCGGTGATGGGGATAAAAACTGACAGTCATTTTCTCGAATTACGAAGCCCAGGAGACAACGGATGATGACTTGAAAATTGAAATTGGAGACTAATTAAGAAATTTTTTTTTCATTTGATATTATTTTCTTTAAATTTATTAAATTGGCACCATCAGATACTCAGAAAAACTGTTTCTCACGATGCAATTCATGCGAGAGACGGTACATGACTATAAACGGTCATCCAACCAAGTATTTTCTTGGCCCGAAGATGCTCAACTCGGGACCGGGAACTCGGAGCATCACTCCCAGCACTTAGATATCCAACTACTTGCCACGAATTTATAAATTATTGTAGGTCTGTGTTCGAACAGTTCAGAAAATATGGTAAAAGTCATAAAGCGTGAAAAATGATGGTCTAAAGTGTTACTCAAAGTAATTTAACGACAGGGAATGGATATCCATAGGTCAGGCAATTTGGATGATTAAATCCTCGTGATTATTCGGTCAATAAAACCCATGTGATTCCATGGGTAATAGCATCGGTAATAACAAATTTCCGGCTGTAGTATAAACGCTGCCTGAACGGGGCTTTTCAGAGAAAATCTTCAATGATCAATCTTGTGGATAATAAAAATTCTTCTGTATAGAAAAGCCTAGCGATAGGTTAGAAAAGATCGGGCTAAAGGGGAACGCTTGAAAAAGCAGAGATGAGACTTTACAATAAAAATAATAAAAATAAAATAATAAAAGGAGACGATTTATTTGTCGATTAAAAGTATTTACATATGTAAAGACCTTTGATGTTGCTACTATATAATAAAAAATTTAAAAAAGAATAAACAGACCAACATGCAACACGACTTAAATGCTATGGTTGACGATGAAAATACAAAAGAAAAAATAGAAATGTTCTCCAGAGGTTTTTCTTTCCCATGATGTTCTTCTCGAAGGACACACTCCTTCGAGGAACAAACATTACTCTGTTCCTTCACGGTGAAAGTATGCATCTACTCGTCACTCGACTGACGTCGAGAAAATAGTAGACGAGCACGAAAGAGAACGCGGCTGCTTTGCTTCCAAGGTCGAGATGTGTGCAACGACCATATTATTATCGCAAATAATCTGCAAAATCTTTTTTTTTTTACACGATATATTTTTTTACCTGCGATGCTACACGAACATTTTTTTTTCTTTTTTTTTCAATCAGATGATTACTTTTATAAATTTTAACGAAAACATCGTACAGACCTGCCTACAAAATGGGATGAAATCGATAAAAAAATTCTGAGGTATTTGTCTCGTTTGATCGATGAGTTTAACACCTTTTTTATCGGATTTTTTTAACACGGTTACTCAGTTATCACAATTTTTATATTTATTTAATTAACACAAACCTTCATCATGGAGTATCAGTATCTCGACCAATCATTTCAACACGAAAAAATATTTGTTAAATCTACTGTGGGATCATATTTTTCGATTTATTTCATTCAAATTCATTTTTCCTTCAACTTAAAAGTTTTATAAGAATCAATTCAATAAATTTATTTAAATAAGTTTCGTTCAAAAACTCACTTTAAAGTCTCTCGGTCCAACCAGTACGTGGAACACAGCTTCAGGATATTTCTTACATTAGAATTACGCTCTGGATGTGCAGGAATTTCGAGAACCAAAAGACGTTCATTTTTTCATGTCTAAGAATAACAAGGTCATGAATTATTTTTTTATCCATACAGAGTTCCAGGCCCATGGGACAATGATTAAATAACAATATTATTTAAAAAACGGTATAAATAATATAATAAATATAATTTTTCATTCAAATTCACTTTCGTTAAAATTGCTCAAATTTTTTCTGATTTAAACATCAGGCCCTGACACTATAATTGACTCCTCATTGAATCAACAAAATGTTTTTTTCTAGATACAAACTTTTTTCTGGGTTTGAAGCATTTGTATATAATAATAAGCGAAAAATGTTGTTTTATTGTTTCAGTACAGAGCAAAGTGCGATGCTCGCAGGATCTCATGGAAGTAGACATTGTCAGAAGTACTCCAGACGCTAGAATATATCTTCAGCAATTGAAGGATTATCCAGGTAAGTAATGGCGATTAATTATATATAAATGTAGGGGAACATGGGGTAAAATGGGCCCCTGGGGCAAAGTGGGCTCTTTAAAAAATGAAGGAAGATCAAATTCTAAGAAAAATTTGACTTTCTTTCATTTTTGAGAGAATAACCCACTGTGCCCCAAAAATTAATTTTTTTCGATTGTTCGCTTTACCCCAGGGGCCACTTTGCCCCATATTCCCCTGTATATAAACCCACACGCCTGTATATTTGAAGGCGTGAAAAAATAGTGGATGGGTGACTCGATTTTTTTTTTCATTCCTACAGTCTTGCTATTTAATTCATGTTCATAAGGATGATTCCTATAATTGGCTCGATGCGTAGCTTCCTACGCTGGTCTATTCGCTCGAGTATGTATCAAAGTGCGAGGGGGAAAAACGGGGAAGGGAAGAGGGCGGGAAGGGAAGAAGGAGGGAAAATTGAGATACCCTGAAGGCATTTTCAACGACTCAGCCGTACAGCCTTAATGGCGCGCTGCTTTCCACGTTCTATATGCCGCGCCTGGGTTACCGTGCCAACGATTTTATACCTTCGTCGCCTTTCCCCTGATCCCCTCTTCGAATTCTCACATTTTTCCAGCTCAATCTCCTTACAATTTATTTTTTTAATTGTTATTCCAAAAATCGTAGCTAATAAGGTCGTTTTTTTTGTTTAAATCGTTTTTTTTTTTTTATTTACAATTTTTTAAATTACTTTCCAGACGAAGCATGCAAACCCACGTTGAGCGACGGCGTCGCCACCTTCAGACTCGCTCTCGACGAAAAAAACATGTCGAGGTGTGGAATCGCCAGAGTTGTTAATAAAATGACGGTACGAATATACTTCTTTTTACTTAAAACCATTCGTTCGTTACCAAACAAAAATGACAACACTAACGATTTAGGCATTCAGGACTTTTGATCGAAAAACTTTCAATGAAATCTCGTCTATCAATTGCATTTTGTACTCAAGGATTTGACAAAAATCAGCCTTGAAGGCTAATTACTAACGTCATTTTTCTATATAATTAATTAATACGCCAATTTAGGGGTTACACGGGGCTCAAGAGACCAAAACTAGAGTGAATCTCAATCATTTTTTGAATACTAAAAAAATTCATCCGTCGAACCAATTTCCTCTTTATTTAAAAAGATATTTTTGATAATAAAAATGGAAAATTTGATTAAACCGAATAAGTATTTTGGAGCTGTGGAAATCACGATTTACGATTTAGACGATACGTTTTAAGACATTGAAAAACTATTTTTCTTTCTTAACCCTTAATGCAAGGGTCTGTCTGTACGAACCTTTTCGTACAGAATAAAAATATTTGAGAAAAAAACCAATTTTTTTTTTGTTTTCAGGTGCATGTAAAAATTCAAATGTTTAATTGTTTAATTAACTACTTTGTCCTCGTGTTTTGAAAGATATTTGTTCGGTTTTCCAGTGAGCAACAATAATTCGAAAATTTTTTATTTCCAAATAAGATTAAAATGCAAACGATTAGAAACGTTTGTTTGTTTGTTCAAAATTTTAATTCTGGCAAATAAAAAATTGAGGAAGAAGATTTTGTAGTGTCTTTATTCGGCAAGTTTGAAAGTTATGGTTATCAAAAAAACACGTGTGTTTTCAAAATGATTTAATAAGAGTAAATGATCGCTTTCTTCGATCAGTAACCACGATTCCCATTGTTATGTAGATCGATGCGGAGTTAACTCGAAATGTTTGCGCAGGGTCAGAAAGTGTATTATCATCGGATCGTAGTCGAAGAACCTTCGGCATCAAGCAAGAGCATATTTACGGTAAAATGTATCGTCACAGAGCTTCTACTTCAGCCTGAAAAAGCGTTCAACCATACAGCTTCAAGGAGGAGCGTTCTTCCTGCAGGATTTCAGGAAGCAGAGTAAGTTTAAAAACCCTTACGGGGTCAATCAATTTTTACAGCCGTTAAAATAATATAAATAAAAAAATAAAAATAAAAAGCTACGACTCAAATCTGGGTCAAATTTGGGTCAAATTGACCCCGAGTGAGAAGTTATACTGTTGACATATAAAATTTGCAAACATTCATAAAAATCGGTGTTACTTTTTTTCTGTTCGAAACTGGAATTTTCTAGCCACAGCTCATTCTTTTTGTTTGGATATTATCTCGAAATTGGTAATTACTGTTTTCTTAATTTTCTACAATTTTGATTATTAAAATATTTTTTAATTTAAAATTTTGTTATTTTGAAATGTTGAAATTTTGAAATTTTGAATTTCGAACTTGAATTTTGAGTTTTTAAAGTTGAAGAAGATGAAGAATCGGTTCAGTATATAGTTTCGCGTAAAAAAGCAACTAAACATAATTTTGCAGTGAAGATTTATGAATGAATATAGAGAAGAATATAGAGAAGATAGAGATTGTGATCGAAATGGTTTGAATGCATGGTCCAAGTAGATTTGAAGATGTATATATGACATAAATCATGGTCTATTGATGTGCTTATATAAAGGGTAACTCGTCACGCATGAGAGTAAGGCTTAACGATGCTGAGCGAACGATTTCACAAGCGCCGCTCGCGCGTACAGAGAAAAAATCGTTTGGCCGAGAGTATACGCATCTGGGTACTTGCTAAATTGACCGGTAGCATGAGCAAACTCGCACGAATGCATTTAATCAGCTACACAGGCCCATATACGTGTCCCGTATGGGGACCACCATCAAAGATCTTTTCACGGTGTTTAACTCTTTTTTTTTGTAGCTTCAGACTTTACGGATCCTTCAGTTTTATTTATTCGATTTATTTTGTGAAATACTGTTCGATTTTTTTTGTGGATTTGCATAAATCACAAATATAAACGATTTGAAGATTTTCTATGTTTAGAAAATGAAAAAAAAAAATCATTCAATTTCATCAAATATCAAAGTGTCATTAAAATTCATTTCTTTATTTGAATTTCTATATTTTACATGTAACATCGCACATGCTGATGATGTTGAAATAAAAGTTTTAAATTCAATGATATTCCAATAATTTAGACGATTAAAAAAGCCTCAAAAACAGATTTTACTCGATCGTTCATTGTTCATCGTCCTTCCGTTAGCTCCAAGTCACTGACCTTGCTCATGAATGTGACAAAGCCATGAATCAAGGTGATTTTTTCATTGTTGAAAAATGGGCCAATAGAGGAGAGTTCTGTTATTTTTCAAAGTATGTGACTAGTACAATTGCTGAGAACTTTTTAAAAGGCACATGTTTGTTTGGTTTTTCATACTGGCAATGACTTGAAATCGTTGACGTTAAAGTGCAAAGCGTATTAGACATTATGAAAAATTCAATGGTATTTTATGCCATTAGTTCTCAGAGTACTAGTGTTTCATTCGTTATGCTCACCGAACACGAGGCACTCTATGATTTATTAAAACGTTCCAGTTTAACATGACTGGCTCGTCGAGTGAATTCGATGCTGTTTTTATTTCTCATAAACAACGGTTTGGCTAATGTTTTACTTACGAACGAGCGTGTATTAAGGACGGTGGCTATATACATCAACAAGTTCAAAAAAGTTTACGAAATTTGATAATAACATTCCTTACCATCAATTATACAGGCTCACATTTTTTCAAATTTTTTTTCTACATCGTTATCCAATAATTTCAGTCTTTATTGCACGCTATGTAATTAATTACTCGAAAACGATGTAGAAGAAATTTTTTAAAAATTGTATTTTCAAATTTAATACTAAAGAATTCAAATTTTATTGTCAAATTTATTATCAAATTTATTATTAAATTTATCAAATTTAATATTAAATTTATTATCAAATTTATTATCAAATTTATTATTAAATTTATCATTAAATTTATTATCATCAAAGATTATTATCAAATTTTATTAAATTCTAATCTTTTTGAAATTTTTAATGCTTTTAATATAAGCATCTTCGCTGAGTATTGTCACAATCCTTAATGCCCCTAATGCGATTTATTATCATAATCATTTTTTCCATGATCGAAGGTTCCACTTTTAATTTTTTTTTTTTTTCGTCAATTTGTTTTTTTAAAAGAACTGATGACATTGGTGAAATAGCTGGTTCAGCACCAATACCGAGTTTGGGTGTAGGCGTCAGACAAGGAGGAACTTTAGTGACTGGCGAACTCAACGTAAGTCCTGGTACTCCGTTACAAATGGAAATTTTTTTGGATGAAAGGTCTTCACCGATCTACGGACTACTTGTCACTTATATGCAAGTCACCGACACCAAATCCCAGGAGGAAACGATTATTTTTAATGGGTAAACTTATGAGCGTTGTATCCAAAGGAATTTTTTATTTGTGTATCATTCTGTAACGATATTTCTTCATTTTTTAGGTGTTCAGTGGATCCATATCTGTTTGAAAACTTTAATACTGTAGATGGCGATTTTTTGACCGCCAAATTTCGAGCTTTCAAGTTTCCGGAGAGCACGTATGTTCAGTTCAGGGGAACTGTCAACGTCTGTCTTGACAAATGTCAAGGGGTAAGAGTTTTCAATAATTTTTTAGTGATTTTAAAGCGAAGAGAATTTTTATTTGGAATCGTTTCTTTGACAATAGCTTACAAATGGTTGGATAAAAGTTACGACGAAAAATCTGGGTCGAAAATGAATAAAAATTGTATTTTATTTTTTTAGATCGAATGCAGCAATGGTCACATTGGATTTGGAAGAAAAAGACGAGCAATTTCCATGGCCGGACCGGAGACGAATGGAGTATTTGAAGTGACAATGTCAACGTTTATTAAAGTAGATTTCCAAGGTGATGAAATGGGAGACCAATGTGAGTTAATGAGATTCTTTAAATATTTATCCCTCTTACGAATAACTCCTTAACGAATATTTGAAATTTTGACGTTTTGACATTTTAGCTCTCTCGGAATTCATCAGGAAAGGAAAGAATCGAACGAACGAACGATCGGTTATTGGTGAAGAAATTAGAGAACAATTTATTTATAAGGAAGAATTGTTCTCGAAAAATGGATCGCAAGCCACGAGCCTTCTCTATTTTAGCAATTTTTTCCTCGCCTTGCTCTGCCTATTGACATATTATTAAACTAATAATAGCCACCGATTGTAACACTCGATTAAACAAACAACAAAGAAAACACAAAAAAAAACAGCTCGTAACTTCAAACTACTTTACGTAATTCCATATCGAATCGATGACATTAGGAAAATAACACCGAATATTGGATACTTTACAATAAATGAGACAACAGTTTACTGAAGTGTTCTTAGGCCTAAAAAACTAAGGAATGTCATCGAAAAGAAGTCTTTGATTTAAGACTCCAAATTAATGACACAAATCAGTAGTTTTTACATCGAAAGATACACAATAACAGCTCATTAAAAATCAAAATGTGAAATACGATATCCCATCGAAACAGATTTCAACATCGACAACTCCATGGATTTCAATTTTGTCCCAAAAAAACCAGAGCCTACTTTTCTCTGACAGAGAAACGTCAAGCAACAAAAAAATTCGTTAGTTCTGCAGTTTGATTACTTTTCCAAAAATCGGTAGAATTTTTTTTTTTTCTTGTTATACCCCATAACTTATGGATTTTATGGGAAATTTCAGCCTCCCCTGATGGAATATCACTTATTACAGTAGAATCAACAACTTCATGGAGAAAAAAAAACATTTTTTTTTCGAAATAGTAATCAAACTGCAGAATTACCAAAAATTCTATCAATCCTTACACTGTCAACACTTTTTCACAACCGATTTATCTCTATCGACATAAATTGCTATCAGTAGAAACCGTGGTAAAGATGATTATGGTAAAATCTGATATTTTTGATGTATTAGAATATCCACATATTTATATGGTGGATATGATGGAATTTTCGAAATTTAGCAACGAGGCAAAGACTCGCAAGAAAAAAAACAACAAAAATTCACGAAAATCTTCAGCAGTACGTTATTTTTTACGTAATAAAGTTTAAGATGTTAAAATAACGTCTCGGGATACCAAGTGACAAAAGAAAAAAATGACTACAAAAAGAATTTACATTCCTAGAACATTTATTTGTGTAGAACTGAAAAGAATTTTTGTGATAAGAGCTTTTTCGTTGTTGGTTTGTCATTTTTACAAATGCTTTAAATATAAAATCATTGCCAGTGCCGCCATTTTGCTTTGATCATTAGTTGTGCAATCGTTAATTGGCGCTGATTAAAAACAACATAAGCGAGTATCCGATATTCGGTATTGTTCGTTTACGCGAGTAGCAAAACTCGTGAAACACGAAACGAGTTAAATATAATAATGTTTTTTGTTATAATATTTCACCCTAATATCGAATATTTGATGATGGTTTTGCAAAAAACTGATAAAATGAATGAACAGGCGATTCGCTGAGTTAATTAAGTACAATAACGTTTTATATAACGAAGCGAATCGAGCAGACATTCAAGGATCTCTGTGCACTGCGACCGCCATATTTATAGTCTTCGAGACACGAGTTTTTCAATGTTAAGACATATTTGGCCTTTGCGTGCAGAGAGATCCGAGAAACTAGTCGTACGACAATGTAACAATATTAATATGTGACACATGATTTATGCGCTAATAATTCGATCGACTTTATCGTCCAATCTTCATTGTATCGACGATTCGAGACAACAATCCTTTCGATATAAGGATCGACTCGTGAAAGTGTAAGATTTTCATGGCAATAAAATCAACAAATCAATCAATTTTAACATAAAATCCATTGATTTATGAAAATTGACATTTTTATCAATACAATACTCGTTACGCATACAAATTTCTCGAAAATAGTGTGTAAGTAAAAAAATATTTATTTAACAGCTATTTTACCTTAAATATATAAATTACTTCGAGTTTTAAACGGTCAGTTTCATTTTTCGTCATTCGATAAGAATTTTGTGATTTTTCTAAACGCTCGGAATTGATTTAATTAGATTTTTCTTTCGGTCCTAGTTTTAGTCTTCCAAATTGTTTCGAAGAAGGTTCAATTGCAAAACTGACAAGCTCTTGAACGAAACTTTGAATCTTTTTATAAAAGTATCAAAAAAAAATCTCCTATTTATTACAAAAATGTATCTGTACATATTCCGTAACCCAAACAAAAAAAACTGTTTGGTTATGTACAAATTTTTTTTTCAACGCGATATATGACAATAAATTTCGAGCATTATTAATATCGATCATAATAATTATTATATAATTATTAATATCGATCAGCGGTATTTCTAATATTTCAAATTAAGAAGGAAATTTTTTAGATTTTCCTGGAATCTCAACGTCGTATTGAAAGCGGTTTTCTGAATAAAAAATTTGGACTGCGAATAAATGCATCAAATATGTTTGAATCGATGGAATATTTAGGATACTAGCTCCAATCACATTCTGAAGACACCAAATTTACTTTCGGGTATCGGTGCGTTCAAGGATGCAGCTAAACTGAGACCGATAACTTTCCTCGTGTCTACAGGATCGATGACTCCATCGTCCCAAAGCCTACGAACAAGAAGTAAAAAAAATAAGGAAAATTCAAGTTTGTTCTTAAGACAAGAAATAACTTTGTGGAATGTACAATTTTAATTATTTAATTCTCAATGACTTTATCGAGACTTTCAAATATTTTCACTTCGAAAAAAAAACAGTAAAAACCGTAGTTACTAATTTAAAAAAAAATATCATTGAAATATGAAGAAAAAAAACAATGTTTTTAAATTATCTTTCGACTTCATCATCATACGGATGAATAAATAGAACTTGGAACATATTTTAAATGCTTATTTTTTTTCACATCTTTTAAATAATTAGCGTTTTAATATATAATTGTGAGAAAAAGTCTCATGGCGTGACCGAGCGCTTACGAATTGAGGCAACTATTGTACTTCACACTAGTCAAATGAGTGCTAGATTTTCACAACGGTTTTATGCCAAGTTAAATGCATTAATTAAACACAGTAAAGGTCGATTTGTATCAAAACACGTTTGTCGGTTCGTACGTTTAATTGGTGCACTGAATTCGACATAATTTATTGAAAATTTGAAAAAAAAAGCACGATTGTAGGTTTGTACGTTTGATTATTGCATCGAATTCGACATAAATTATTGAAAATTTGAAAAAAAAAACACGTTTGTAGGTTTTTACGTTTAATTGGTGCATTGAATTCGACATAATTTATTGAAAATTTGAAAAAAAAAGCACGATTGTAGGTTTGTACGTTTGATTAGTGCATCGAATTCGACATAAATTATTGAAAATTTAAAAAAAAGCACGTTTGTAGGTTTGTACGTTTAATTGGTGCACTGAATTCGACATAAATTATTGAAAATTTGAAAAAAAGCACGTTTGTAGGTTTGTACGTTTAATTAATGCATTAAATTCGACATAAATTATTGAAAATTTGAAAAAAAGCACGTTTGTAGGTTTGTACGTTTAATTGATGCATTGAATTCGACATAAATTATTGAAAATTTGAAAAAAGCACGTTTGTAGGTTTGTACGTTTGATTAGTGCATCGAATTCGACATAATTTATTGAAAATTTGGAAAAAAGCACGTTTGTAGGTTCGTACGTTTAATTGGTGCATCGAATTCGACATAAATCATTGAAAATTTGAAAAAAAGCACGTTTGTAGGTTTGTACGTTTAATTAATGCATTAAATTCGACATAAATTATTGAAAATTTGAAAAAAAAGCACGTTTGTAGGTTTGTCCGTTTAATTGGTGCATTGAATTCGCCATAAATCGTTAAAAATTCGAAAATCATGACGTACCGTGCACTTGAATAATACGGACTACCCTCTTCTTCGAACTGTTTTATCAAAGGATCTTTCAGAATTTTTTCCTCTTCGTCAGTCCACTCTTTTCCCTCGCGAGTTCGCTGGTCCCGAGTTATTTGGGCCAATACCCCGGCTGCTTGTTCACCTCCCATTACTGATATCCGCGAATTCGGCCATGAATAAAGAAATCTAGGTGAGTAAGCTCTGCCACACATTCCTGTCAAAAGATCGTTAAGAAAATTAAACACATCACATGCGTATGGGGAACACCATGACAGGAGGGAATCGTGGACGAAATATTATATTTTTATAGATTTTAATTAAAATTATCGATACTTTTTACTCGTAACACAAAAATTCACTGTGCATTTGTCAAATTTTTATGGAAAATATTTTTTTATTTTTATTCATGCATTGTCATTGATCGTTGACAGAACTGTGATAGCCACAAATTCGTAATTTTCTGATGACGTCGAAAATATTTAATGTTAATGCATTTCGTTAACATTTTATGATGAAAGTTTTTAAAAAATCCAAAAAAATTATGTTAAAAAAACGTTTTTTTTTAGTTTTCAACATTAGTGTCGTGATCGACCCCGTTGTAGGGGTTTTGGGTTAGAATTTATTGTAAAAAAAAGTATGATTTTATAGGTAACCATAATTTCCAGCGCCATAAGATCCCCCGATGATGACAGTAATTTTTGGAACTTTGGAACATGCTACGGCTGTTACCATTTTTGCACCATTTTTTGCTATTCCTCCTGATTCTGCATCTTTTCCAACCATGAAACCTAGAAAAAAGTGGTTTTGTGAGTTTGCTCTCGAAATATTGCAATTCTATACTTATTTAATCGTTTTTTTGTAAATCTTCTTTCCATAAAAATATTTATTTTAGATTTGACAAGTCTTTTTGTTATTTGCAGGGCTTATTCGAAGTCTCACAAGGACTGAGAAGCTTTTTTTTTATTTGACTTTAAATCACTATTTTGGGGACTCCATCAATCGAGTCTTCAACAGTTTTCTTAATACATTTGATTTTAACGAAATAAGAATAAAAAATCTTGAGATATTTTTTATCGTTTGACACATTGTGTCGTTGGATTCGTTGGATGTTTTTGTACCTAAAATATTAATATTTACGTCGATATTTTGAAAACTGTAAGAGTCATGACCTCGTGATAATTTTTAGTTCACAAGAAAATTATTAAAAATTTCATTACCGTTAAGGAACCGAATAAAAAATGTTTTTTTTTCTTCTCTATATTTTATTATCGTTTGCAAGTTTTTAGAATGTAAAAATATGGACTTGCCTGTAATATTCTGAAGGAAAACCAATGGAATCTTTCTTTGGGAACATAATTGTACAAAATGTGCTCCTTTGAGTGCACTTTCGGAAAATAAGACTCCATTGTTGGCAACAATGCCCACGGGGTAACCGTGGATTCTGGCAAATCCAGTAACCAGAGTTTCTCCATATTCAGCTTTAAATTCATCAAATTTAGAAGCATCGACTATTCTTGCAATTACTTCTTTGACGTCAAACGGCTTTTTGAGATTGGCACCAACTATTCCGTAAATCTCGTCTATTGGATGCACTGGCTCCTCATATTCGTTATCAACAATCACATCCAATTGATTCTTCGTGTTGAGTCCTTTCACTATACGACGTGCCAAATGGAGAGCGTGTTCATCATCGACTGCTGAATAATCAGTGACTCCCGATGTTCTACACTCGAGAAAAATTTATTTTACAATAAAATCTATAATTAAAATCAATAAATTCTTTATTGTGAATCAATTTACGATAAATTCATTATTCATTCATTAAATCAATAAATTCTTTATTGTAAATCAATTTACGATAAATTCATTATTCATTCATTAAATCAATAAATTCTTTATTGTAAATCAATTTACGATAAATTCATTATCCATCCATTAAATCAATAAATTCTTTAATGTAAATCAATTTACGATAAATTCATCATTCATTCATTAAATCAATAAATTCTTTATTGTAAATCAATTTATAATAAAATCTATAATAAAAATCAATAAATTCTTTGTTGTGAATCAATTTACGATAAATTCATTATTCATTCATTAAATCAATAAATTTTTTATTGTAAATCAATTTAAGATAAATTCACCATTCATCCATTAAATCATTAAATTCTTCATTATAAATCAATTTACAATAAAATTTATAATAAAAATCTATAATAAAAATCGTTGTGATAAAACTTGACGTAAATGATTAGTGTCAACATTGTGTTTATAGATTAAACAATAAATTTTAAACGTAAATAAAGAATTGGAACTGATTTTGAAAAAAAGTATAAAATCTTTTCGAGGATTTTTCGTTGCCTGGTGACGATGCAACTGTCAAAGTTACAGAAAGTGACAAAATTAGAGTTATGTTTATTAAAAATTCAATTTAATCCACATTTTTTAATTGACATGGAACGGTGACGATTTTGATAGATTTAAAAAAAAAAAGTAAAAATGAATAAAGTTAAACAAATGAACAAATGATACAATATACTTACCGACAATGAAGTGCAGCTCCGCCCAAATCTTCGGCACTCACGACTTCACCTGTTGAAGCTTTTACCAGTGGAGGCCCAGCCAAAAAAATTGTTCCTTGATTACGAACTATTATATTCTCATCAGCCATCGCTGGCACGTAAGCTCCTCCGGCTGTACAGCTTCCCATTACCACTGCTATTTGTGCTATACCTTCTGCACTCATGTTTGCCTAATTCCATAAGAAAACGTAATTATAACGAATTGAATTTATGAACTGGCAAATATCTTCGAAAATTGACAATTTCTAAAAAGGTTTTCGAGACAAGATTTTTCAGACTTGACATTTGATGGTTACTTTAAAATTGACCTTGAAAATTCACTTTTACAGTAATTGTCGAATTTCGAAGATATTCGTGTGGATTGTCTAAAAGTATTTTTTTTTTTTTTTTTTTTTTTTTTGAGGAAATCTTTCTGAATAAAATCGAGAGATCGAGCCTTTTTTCGATAAAATGCTTTCGTAGGAACAATAAATATTTGTACAATAGAAAAAAAACTCAAACAGTTTTAACACTTGGTCTGTAAGCCTGGGTATTTCGTGTGCGAGCAAAAAAACGGTTTGGCTCTGTATTTAACATATTTATTTAACGAAAAATTTATGAAAAAATAAAATTTTCAAGAATTTTACAATTGATATCTCAAGTTGAATGTTTCGAGCAATAGCATGAATTTTTTCAGAATTTTTTGGCAGCATTAAGGGGACGAAATATTAGCCGGACATGAAAGTCTCAGTTTGCAGACGAGAGGTGCAGAAAAAAACCATTATTTCTATCTCGAATATAAAATCCAAAAAAATATCATTCTAAGCAACGAAATTTATTATAATTACAAATATTTCTTCGTTATTATTTTACCTGGTTAAAAAATATTCTACCGAAATGTTCTTTGTCCGGAAAAACATCGGCTTGTCGAGGCAAATTTGCACCACCGCTGTCGACCAAGTAAACACAAGGAAGACGATTTTCACGCGCTACTTCTTGAGCTCGTAAATGTTTTTTCACAGTTATGGGATAATAAGTTCCACCCTTGACTGTTGCATCGTTTGCAACTACGAGACAGACGTTCCTTCGTAATAATGATGAAAAAAATATTTATTGTATTAACACGAAAAGATTTCCTGTATTTCACAAGAGAATGAACGAAGACACAGGTTATTCAACGTTTTTAATTGCGTTTGTTTTTCCATTTTAAGCCCAAAATGTGCAATCTTGTATTTTAATGAAAATAAAAAAACATGTAAAAGTGTTAAAGAAGAAAAAATGCATCAAACGGTTGTAGAAATAATAAAATTATTTACGTGTGAATATTTTTAATGATAAAGAAATAAAAAGAAAAAAATTCAACTGGAAAAAGTGGTCTGTTGAAGTTTACAAAGGTTGCGATTCACCGGATTCATTTGTAAATATGTTTTCATGTTACACGATTGCGAGATTTTACGATGTTTACAAGTGACTCGGACGCTGAAGGTGCCCTTTGAAAGGTTATGCGAAAAAAAAAAGAATTCTCGTTCTTTCCCTTCTTGTTTTTTTTCGGGGAACTTGATGTATGGAACGAAAGCATGAGAAACAAGGAATAAGTTATGGAAACGTTAAATTTATTGTTGATTTATTTTATAAAAATACTCAACGAACACAATTTGCGATAATTTTTTCAACTTTTTTACATAAACGTTACGAGTTCGTGTAAAGTTTCCATGAAAATTGGGAAAATGATGAACAGTGTGTGTTTTCTGAATTTTATTATCGTCAAAATGATTATTACCCCTCGATTCTTCCGAGACCTGTTATTATACCACCAGCTGGAACTTCTTCTTTGCCATACATGCCAAAACCAGCAAGTTGTGAAAATTCTAAAAATGGTGAACCGTCGTCGAGCAGAGCGTCTATACGAGCGCGAGGCAATAATTTTCCCTTGTTCGTGTGTCTTTCTTGTGCTTTCTGACCTCCGCCTTCGAGAACTTTTTCTACAGTCGTTTTTAGACGTTCCACGACTTTTTTCATTTCTCCATAGTTCTCCTACCAAAAATGTACGAAGTGTGATAAAAAAAAAAAAAAAAAAAAACCACTATTGTGAACATTTATTTATTTTCCGAAGTCGTTAAAATAAATAAATAAAATTCGGTAATTTGATATTTTTTTAATTCAGATGCTAATGAAGAGTTTATTTTATTCGAAAAAATGATCGAATGATGAACAAATAATCGAGCCATGATTGAACTTGCGTGAAAAAATCATGTAAACCTTTTTGGAGATTAATTTTACAAAAATGAAAAATTGAAAGAAACGAGATCTTCAAAAAATTTCATTCAGCCGATAACAAACATTAGAGTATGCATCGAAATGAAAAAATATTTGTCAATATTTTTATTAGATTACGAGATTTTTGCGAATTGTGCCCGTCGAAGGACTCGAACCAAAAATTCAAAAATTGGGGAGGATTGGTCCAAAAATAGAATTTTTTTCATTAATAGGGTACTGAATTTTGAATAAAGTTTAAAAGATAATAACAAATGACCTGGTTCACAGCTGCGCGCGATGAAATGGAATGTCTCGTACACTGACGTACAAAAAAACGTGGTTCGAAATGATGATTTTCGACAAGTTCGAAAACTTTCTTCGCCGAAAATGTTATCAATTAAAACCAAAAAAAACAATGAAAGATTTGCATAACAATTTTTCTTAGCTTTTGACAGAAACTTTTGGTCTTCAAAATGGTTGATTGATCAATTTTTCGGGACAGTTGAAAATAAACATCGTGTTCCACTTGCATGGTTTGTACGTCACTGCATGTATGCCAGTGAGTGCGCGTGGTCGCTTTTGTATTCGAAATAGAAAGAAGGGGAACGCGGGTCTCCACCAATGGATTACGAAAAGTTTGAATAAGATAAGCGTGATGTTGATGAGCTGGCAACTATATGTGGCCCAGCGGGCAAAGGCCGCGAGTAATCAGCTCTGATATATAAAATTATACGATTTCAAGATTTCGTTTTATAAAAATGTTGTTAATTCAAGTTTTTAGGCTCGAAGTTATGTCAACGCAGACGCTAGTGCGATCGTATTTTTACGGACGTGTAGATTCACGAAACAGAGCACTGGTTACACTTCATTTGTTTTATTAATTGTTTTATTAATTACAATGATATACAAAAATCGAACGGAATAAAGAATAATCTGCGTATTTCCTAACCTGGTAAACTGGAGAATTATGATCTTGTGGACTGCCGATAATGGAAATTTCATCATGATAACTTCTCGATATTGTCCGAAAATGTTTTGAAAAATATTTACACCTTCGCAACATCATTTTGTTACTTGAGAGTCGATATTTTAATGATTAACTATAACTGAAACTGATACACGAAAACGATATTTTTTCTCTTATGGTGTAGGCTCGATTTGCCTTGCTCTGGAACACACTCAACAGTCAACAATACTCGACGTCGACACATGGATCACGATAACAGTTATTTGAACATCGTCGCGTTCCTACCAAGTAGTGACTTCTTCAGTAATTATTTGTAGACTCCGAGCCGAAGTCAGTTTTTTTTACCAACTGCTGAATCATCGAAAATAGCTTTTATCATGCAATTTATATTGTCTAGATGTTATCGTTTGATTCTATTCTACGATTATCGTCACAACCAGGGATTTGATTCACAGTGGCAGCACCAGCCGCATGGCTGTTCGGATTACGCATTCGAACTTTTTAAACCGAGACTAATCGACAAAACAGATCAGCGTTCGACGAAATAGTATGTTACCTCTACCATGCCTCTACCATATCGATGGAGCAGGGCATGGAGACTATAGGGAAGGAGTCAAAACTTGGTCTCCTGGCGTGGCCCCAAAAACGTCGGCGAAACGTAGTTCCTCCAAGCGGCGCTGCTGTTTTAAGGACGCTTCGGGCATGCGCATTACGTACACGGCTGATCACGCGCCAAAAGCTAACAGCTGATGAGAGTCGTTTACTGAACCGATATAAACAATCCGATAAATTTGATATACTTCGAAATTCAAGGATGTTTCTTGCCTAAAGAGATTCGAGATATCATTAATGAATTCAAGTTAGGCAGAAGGTTATAATTGATAATGAAAACAGAAAGACAAAAATCAGGGTTAAAAACAACTTAAATATAATTTGACTTCTTACGATTTTATTATGACGTATGGTCTATGGAGTAAGACAGTAGTCTCGTAATGGGAGGACAAGGGTTCAATTCCGCAGGTATGAAGTTTTTTACCTCTCGAAAACTTTTTTTTTAACTTTTTTTTTAAGGTTCCACCGTCTGGTAATCGAGATATTCAATGTTTAAAATCGCAACTTTAACATGAGGTCTTATGGGAAGTTACGAAAAAAGACGATTTTTTACAACGAATAACTCGATTTCTAGACGGTAAAACTTTCTCAAATTTCACCTACAGTTGTGTATTATTGTTAAGAAGGTTCATACGAATTTTAAACAATTAAACTTGGAATCGAACGCATGAGAAACGATCGAACCTCCTTAAATTTCACTTCTACAAGATGATTTTTAATAAATTTCATTTTTTTCGCTAGCTTTTTTTTTTTGGAATTGTACAGTTGAAATTTATGTATATATGATGAGCAATGATAAAAAATGGATATCTACAAAATTTTAACAAATTCACGAAAATTACGGTAACTTTTTTTCCACTCGAAGCTGGGACCACAGTCACCGCTCACTCTCTTTGTGGAATTATCTTCAAATTTGTAATTCATGTTTTTCATTCATAATCTTTTTTTAAAAACATGAAAAATTTTTAAATAAAAAAAATGATGCAAAATTGAATTTTGCACTTGGCCTTCCTGAATAAATGATTTATCGGAATGTAATACGGCCTATAACCTACTCTGATTACTTGCGTATTTATTTTTTTATATGTACCTTCGCTGTAAAACATCATTTTTTATGGAATGATTTTATGAAATATATTTAATCACCGCCATGACGGTCAGTTTCATCACGAAGCACCAATTGTATCACTATATATTATGCGTTCTTAACTACAATGCGACGCCTATCGGTCGTTCTTGACACCAGCGTTTCCCGACAGATTTGGGACGCATTTGATACTACCGCAGTATAGGAAGTTTGGACTCCTTCCCTATAGTCTCCATGGAGCAGGGGTTCGATTCCAGCACGGGGCGAGACCGCCACACATGGCACCGATAGTATATTATTTCAAATGGGTTTGTTCGGAAAACAAAAACAAACATTAGGTTTTTTTACGATAATTTGTTTCTCAGGTAAAAGTCTTGTTTTTCGATATTCTGAAAATCGCGTAGTAGCAAAAAAAAAAGTAAAATTTTGACATGGAAGAGATTCGCGAATGAAAACTTTAAATGTAAGGGTGTTTGCTCGATAAGAAAAAACCATTGGAATCGGGCCGGTTACTATCCTGAAACGAATCAGATCGTTTTCCTCCCCACCCTGAATATCGTATAACCTGGTTCGATGGTCATAACCATGTGCGTTAACTCAGTGTGTTGGTGTCGTTGTTGGTGGAGTCACTGACAGAGCTCTTACGAGGCCAAAGTGAGAGGACAGACAATTTTTCTGTCCTTATAAGGTGATAGTCGAAAACGCCGATTTTCATTTGTATAAAGATCAAATAAAATAAATAAACAATGGTTCGTGTGATAAAGCAGGAGACTTACGACGATGTAGTGCGTGAAAATATCGAGGATTTTGCGATGTCAGCTGAGGAAGCGATCAAGGATGCGATCAAACAATTCGAAGCACAAGTATTTGTTACAAATTTATTTTCACTCATTACAAACAATTCTTTCCCGATATTCCGTAAAAAAAAACATTAATTTTTAACCAAACAAACTCATACTGATATTTTATTTCTATTAAGGGCGTAGATCTTACGAATATCATTAAAGATCTGGCTTTGAACGATAACGAAAATGTTACTCTTACGTGTTTGGAAAAAATCAAAACATCGTTGAAAAATGAAAATTACGAGGACCTTGTTCAAGTACTTGACAGGCTTAAAACCGAACTCGACAAAGACATCGCTCGTAGAGTCTACGCAGGGAAACAAGGAGCGTACCAAACTCTCATCGAACTCCTGAAAAAATGCAACAACGACTCAACTATCCTTGAGGCCACCCTCAAAACACTTACTTCTTTGATGTCTGGAAATCCTGATCTTCTGGACAGCGACGGCATCCAATTGCAAATGAAGTAAGGAAAAATCATTTTTTCTGCATTTTCCAATATTTTAATGATTCTGGAATCTTTTAAGAATAAATTTAAATGACAATTCTTACTCAATAATAATTACTTCGAAAACAAGATTTTTTTACACTTTTTACAATCATTTTTTTTGATAAAATTATACTTTGATACATCAAAATAAAATTTACTGCTAATCGAACATAAGAAATACGAAAAATAAGTAAAATCCTTTTTGATTCGAAAATAGTTGCAGTGTATCAAATAAATTTCAAAATAAACGATTTGGAATAGATTTTTTTTTCACAAATTTGAGTATAATTGCAAAGATGTTGAAACCCCTAATGATTGGCGATACTTTTGACCTACGTGTGACATACTTTTAAGTTTTTTCTCTGAATTCCATTGACTGAGCTGGTGAACTATGCACTAAAACGAAATAATAAACAAAAGTATCGCAAGTTTGAGAACAAACCTTCATTCATGAGCAAAAATAATCGCCCGAGTAATGGTTCATAACAAAAAAATTAACAAACAATCTCAAATTCTACCCGCCGTTCAATAGAGAATTCATATGCAAAAATATATTGAAAATATCGAGAGACTCAGAGTTTATTTGGTGGGTCAAAAAATCAACGTTTAGTAGAAAAATATGTGTAAAGTGTAAATTAAGATGTAACGATAGAAATTTTCAATTTACCATCATTGTGCAACGCTATCAATCTTAGCAAGCAATGAGTAGAAAAATTCATCTCAATTATTTTGAATTCTAGAGTGACTTTAGCCCTTTACGATATTAAATAGTTGTTGAAAAAAAAAAAACTGTTTTATTGAAAGATTAAACGAAACCAAGCGATTCTTGCTTCAAAATTCAGACTAAGAGGAACGTTTTGTTTCCAAGAATATTGGAAGAACAGCATGAGGCTTCGACCATACATTTGCTCCTCGGCTGGATCAAAGAATGCTGTTTGAAGCACGAATTGAATCGACAGGAAATTTTCAACGCTGGAGTGTTGCCTAAGCTGAAGAATATATTAGAGCGTGAAGACTCTAACGGATCGGAACTGAGAGACGCTTGCTCCGTCATCAGAGCTCTCGTGCTCGACGACGACTTGAGACATGAGTTTGGCAAAGCTCACGAACACGCTACTCAAATAGCAAGAGAAACTTTAGAAATTCTCACCGGATTGCTACCACGTTAGTATTTTCTTCGCAATAAATAAAAAAATTGGTTAAAATAAATTTTTCTGTAATTCACCGTTAATTCAATCAGTCTTTATTCATCATTCGCATCGGTTCGTCTTTCGTTGCAGAGTTCAAAGAAGACAAAGCAGTAATCGGTGACCTAATGCTCACTTTGGCGACATTAATTGTAAGAAACGAATTTTGTCAAACGGTCCAAGACGCTGGAGGATTGCAATTCATAATTGATGTGATGATCAATTTCCCAGACTCAAAAAAAATCAATTGTCAATCTCTCAAGCTGCTCAAAGCGCTTGCTGGCAACGACAATGTCAAATCTGACATTGTCACATCGGGAAGTGCACCTCTGATAGTGTCAGCAATCAACAGATTTCAAGTACGTTTTGACATTTTATTTGAAGTCAATATGATGGATCATTCTCTTTGAATCTCAGCTACAAATTTCAAAAATAAAATTTCTCGACACCGACGAACGATGTGGAAAAATTTCCCTTTCGAAATTTGCAGCCAACTCTCTCGTGCTCGCGCTGACAAAATAGCGACTGATCCATCACCTTAAGAAGAAGAAAAAAAGAATTGGTTCATTTACTATTTCACCTCGTTTTTTAAACTTGACGATTTCATTATTAACTTTGTTCCTTCATTAAATTCTTCATCTTTATTTAAAAAGCGAACCAAAGCGAAAAATCATTAAAAAAAAAAAAAAAAAAAAAAAAAAAACAACAAATAATAAAAATGATGTATTCCAGAGTTGCGAGATGATAGTAGCTGCGGGTTTTGCCTGCATGTCAGCATTGACGTTAAAGAGTCCAACGAACGCTGGAATTTTTTACGACTGCGGTGCACCTGGAGTGATAGTTGATGCGATGAAAAAATATTCGACGAGTAGAAACGTCATGAAGCTGGCTTCGTGGACGGTGAGGAACATGTCGGTAAGAAATAAGATGGAATCACGAGCTTTCGTTTCGTACGGAATTGAGAGTATTTTGAACAACGCGTTAAAAACATTTGGTCCTGAATTGGAGGCTGATTTGAAAGCTGCGCTTCGAGATTTGGGTCTTAAAGTTGAGCTCAAAGAGCAATGGTCCGGAAAAGGTCCGAGGGTCAGAAACGATTGATGTGATAAGAGAAAAACAAAAGAAAAAAAAGGGAAAAACAAAAAGCTTCAACGATCAAAACACAATGACAAAAAAAAACACACACACACCTCAACTATTTTTGTTGTGAGGATAAAATTAATGAAATTTTTCATGTGATTGATGAACACGAGCCGAAAGTATTGCCTCTGAAAATTCACTGGAATTAAATAAAAAGACATATTATTGCTTAAAATAAATATTCTTTAATACGTTCGCGATTCGAATGCAAGAAAAATTGGAAACTAATTCTTTTCAATTTTTCTATTTATATGAGACATTTATGATTGTATACGAGCAGGCTTTTTTATACAATAAATTCGTCTACATTGACGTCGGTCCTTTTTTTTTTTTCTGTCGTCCTACATTAATTGTCGCCTATTCGCGACAACCACAACACGAATGTTTGTAATATTTAATACGGCACAGTCCTGTCTTTACGACTAATTCGCAATTTGGATAGTCGTCGATGCATTTTCCTGCTGCGTGCACTTCTGGAATGTGAAAAAATAGATATTTTTATGAAAATCAATTAAATACGTTGAATTAACTATTTTTTCTTAAGGTGATCTGTCAGTCTCGTTATTCTTGGACACTTGGAGACTTGGTTATTTCTGTCATTAAAAAAGAACAACGTGTAACACTCCTTTTCCTTTGAATATCAAGCCCGTCCGAGAACAACGTGTATCTACATTTCAGTTATCGACCCCCCGCTCCAGCAACTGATAGATCTCATTAATTAAGGTGATCTGTCAGTCGTTCGGTCGGCAAAAATCCTAGTGCACGTTTTTCTCAGAGAGGCTTGATATTTCAAGGAAAATAATATTTACACGTTGTTCTCTTTTCGTCAAAGAACAACGTGTAACTTTTATTTTTCTCGGAATATCAAGGATGTCGGAGATAAATGTGTATCTACTCTGCACTTATCTCTCTCGCACTCATGCAACTGATAGATCACCTTAAGAACGGTGGCTACACTCAGTAATGATGCCTATGTTAGAAACATAAGAAATTTCAAAAAGCTTAGAATTTAATAAAAATTGGTGAGCATTTTCTTTACTATTAAATACGAAAAAATCAATTTTTTTTTTTTATTTTCCTTCTTCATAGTTCTCGAATAATTAAATACTCGAATAAATCGAATAAAAGTTCACTAACACACTCGATAACTATGTAGAAGAAAAGAAATTGAAAAAAATGTGTGTCTGGATAATTGATGCTGAAGAACGTAATCACCAATTTTTATTTTTATTTTTTTATTTTATTTTTTATTATATTAATGCACGTAGCCACCGTCTTTAATTCTTCAATTTTGTTTTTCTTCATAACACGAGATTTTTAACTCACTTTTGGGTACTCTGCTTGCTACATGATGAGATTTATTTTTGCACACCTCCAAATTACATTTCTGCATATCTGCAGGTTTTTTCTCCTCCTCGCAAGTCGTTGCTGTGTTTTTTTCTAACATACAACGAACCAGACGGTTTTGTACACCTCCACCACATTTTGCAGAGCACTAAAATAAATGAAAAATGAAATAGGACTTGAGTATTTCTGTTGATATTAATTTTTGCCAACTAATTTGTAACATTCTTGAATTTTTTATTACTTCGCTCCAATCTGATGTGAACCATTCTCCAGAACACTCGGACATTTTGCACGTTTTTGAACTTTCCGGCCTCGATGAGAGACAATTTTCGGTCGAAACGATTCTCGACTCTTGTCCAATCTTTTTCACGCAAATTACGTCACGAAGTTGCTCGCCCAAGCCGCAACTTACGGTGCACTGTAAAAAAAAGAAAAAAAGAAAAGAATAACCACAAAAGTCAATATTTTCGAACACGTGAGAAATTTAATAAATAAAATAATAACGAAAATGTGCAAAACTCGAATTCTTTGTAAAAAAATCGATTTTTTTTCTCTCGATACAATGAATTTTTCGGAAATTACTCAATTAGAGATGTAAAATATTGAATACATCTTGAAAAAAAATTACTCACCGGAGACCAGGGCCCTGTAAACCATTCTGCTAAGTTGCACGAAGTTTCGTTATTCGTACAATCTCTTCGAACTTCTGGTTTAGGTTTTGAGTCACAAAATACTTGGTTCGTATGGCTGCAGAGTAAATGACGAGAGACGAAGCCGTTTCCGCATTTTGAAGAGCACTGAAAAATTTTATCAACTTTAATATCCCAATCCAATAACTGTTACCATTTGGAAAATTTCAAACAGCAACGCTGAATGTTTGCTTCAATTTGAGAAAAAATCATTTTTATTTTCACCGACAGCGATAGGTGGGCGCTCGGTGTATGGCTCCGGCGATCACAAAGTTAAGCAGCCTCCAGTGAGGTCAGTACTTGGTTGGGTGACCGCTTAGCCATGCATCGACTCGCGTATCAATCGCTGAGCGGGAGACAGTTTTTCTGAGTTTCTGACGGTGCTAAGCAACTGAAAATCAGTTTAAATATTGCCGCCTGTATCGGTCAGGGTTTTCCACAGTTTCCCTGGACGCTCGTGCAAATGCGATACAGTAATGCATTAGAAAAGAGTGGCTGCAGGCAACACTCTGGGGGGCACTCACAGCAACAGGGATAGGAACGGTGAAGTGAGAGAAAAAATGGAGTTGAAGTGATGGGATGGGGTCGTGAAACCCCGCAAGGGAATAATTTTTATTATAATAAGTTCCGGAGCTAAATTAATAGAATTACCGTGGACGACCAATCGGAATACATCCAAACATGATTGTTGTTCTCGTGCTTTGAATTCTCGTTTGAATCGCAGGATTTAATCTCACAATCTGTTTCCGAATCAGGTCTTTCGGCTAAAGAACATTTTTTTCCAGTGCTTATGCACGTAACTGTTCGATTTTTAATGCCTCGACCACAAGAAGTTGAACACTGAAAACCATTCAATAGAAAATTCTTAATTGTTTGATTTTTTAAATTCATTTATCCATCAAAAACGTCAATTGAAAAAGGTCAAAAATAAATAAATTTAAAAAAAACAGTGTACCATGCTCCATGGACCAACTTCCCATCTCGCATATTCTTGCTTCGTACTTTGAAGGCTCCTCACTTCCGGAATAGAAACATTCGAACAATCTTGTCTCCTGCAACTTTCAACTGTTCTGAGATCCGGTGGCTGAACGCAAGCCCCTGCAGCTACTCGCATCGTCAATTTTGCATTCAACTCCTGCACGCACTCAAGTTTTCGAGTTTTTGTACCCGTTCCACATGTCACTGAACAATCACTCCACGAATTAGCCTTCCATCTGAAATGTTCAAATTATTACTCGAATTTTCAAAAATTATTATTATCCGAGTTTCGTAAAAAGATATAAAATTTTTAACAGTTTTGTGGAAAAACAGAAATGTAACCAATCGATGAAAAAAAATATCACTGCACACAAATACACAACAAATAACAAGCATTCAATAAAAATGAAATCATATTGTTCGTGTGACGTTTGAAAAATTTCAATCTTTTGTAAATTTTCCTTGAAATTGATTTTAAAATATAATATAAACGAAAATCGAACAGAATTTAATGAAATTTGAAATTTGGAGAAAATTAATAGTAGATTAGAATTTTGAAACCTTGCCGTGGGACAAAAATCTTATAAAATTCAGGCATTTGTGAAAATCTATAAAAATTCATAATGAATAATAATAATTCTATAAAGTTATTAACATATTGTTTAAGCAATCTTTTCTTGAATAAATATTCAGCAAATTATTTTGAGCGTGATATTTCGAAATGTTTATGATTTTTTGTTTCGATAATCCCATTCATCAAAATTTTTTTCAACAAACTATGAAAAATCTTATTAAGGAAAAACAATTATTTCGCCCTTGCTTTCGAAAAAAGGTCCAAAGTTATATTTCCGAAAGTATTCAGTCATGAAAGAAGAAATAGAAAACAAAAAGTTCTTTCAAAAGGACACAAATGGCGATGACATTGAAAGTTTTAGAAAATCAATAAATTCATTTTGTGCCACGAAATCGTCTAATTATTGAAAAAATAGTTATTTGTTTAAACAATTCGTTAATTCTATTGTCCCATATTTTTATCAAGTATTTTAATTTTTATGGAATTAATTAGAATTGGCTTATAAATAATCTCGAAATTAACATTTAAATTTATGAAAATTTCACCTTGCTGGACAAGGTCGATCGTTGCATCGCAAAGGTGGTGGGATTCGTGGTTTCTCGATATTTCGACACCGTCTTTCGTTGACTGGAATCCCTTTAGTGAGACGTACGCACTTGAAAGTTGCAGTCTGCAAGCCTCAAATTCGAAGCAAAAATAAAAACTCATGGAATTTCGCGTTAAAAATATCTTAATTATAATTACGATAGTATTGGTGTAACGAAACCAAAGAGAAGAAGAAAAAAAGAGGAAAAAAGAGAGTTTAATTGCCCTTAAGAGCTGTCAATCTAAATTTGGTGGAACGAGAGAATAAATCATGTAATTAGAACACATTGGACATTCCATAGAGTTGGATTGGTCGAGGTCATGATGATAAAGAATGAAGAGAATGAAAAAAAAAAAAAAAAAAAAAAACGTGAATGAACTTTTTGACGTCGGTTTGTCTTGAATCAAACTCTTCATTTTTATTCTCTCATTAAAACACTTTTATCTTCGCACTTTCTTTCAACTTAATAGCTTTTAATTAACGTGAAAAATAGTGGTGTTCAAGTGTCAAGATATTGTGAATTCCCACGTATATTTATTTTGAATTTTTATTCATTTTCATGATTAGAAATGTTTTTATTCCTAACAATTACGAGATCTAGAACATGAAAATTAATTTACCTCCTCCACAGGTTTTGGAACACTGACTCAAACCCATCACTTTCCAGATGAATTTTTTTCTCCCTTTTTTATTCTTTTTTTTCTCTGGTACGATCGTTTTTGGTGCATCGCCAGCCATTACAGTCGTTGGCGAATATTTCATGTCTTCTTTTTTCTTATTCATTGTTTCGATCCTTTTCTCGATATCTCTTCGTTTATCGAGCGGAGTTTCGGGTCTTTTGTGTATTCTGAATATTTTTTTTTCCACATAAACATAAACGAAAAGTTAAATTTTAATGAAATTTAATTTTAATTAATCGAAAATTCATTTAAAGTCTTAAAAATACGAATAAATATACGCACAAATAAGAAAATCAATAACTTTAAAAAAATGATAACAAAATCGAGAATTTTTGATGAAAAAAAAAAATCATTTGTCATGAAAAATAAATATTTGATGAAAAATAAATACCTCGGCGGACCGGAAACCGGAACGAATTTCGTATCCGTATCAGGAATCTCGTTGCCAGGTTCGTTCGAGCCTGAAATATTTCCGTTATTTTATTTCATTTTTAATGAAAAAGTCAACAAAGGATTGAAACGATAAAAAAACAAATTAATAGCCATTTTCAAGGTTTTTTTATCGATTTTATTTCGTTTGACTCTGATGTTGAATTACCGATAGCTCGAAGGGGTGGAGCGATCATTGCACCATCATCCGGTTCTTCCGTCACTGGTAACATGTACTTGTAAAGAACACCCGGATTGAGCTCGTGGTAGGAGATCTGTATGGGTCAAATGGGTACAATTAGCATCAACCGACCGATCCCTCAAGCAGTCAATCGCGTTACGTTCTCCTACGAGAGACACGCGACGAGCTTAATCAAATAGTACAAATATTGTACAATACTGCAAGAAAATTATTTCTTAAAAATTTCGTACTAAATAATTAATGAAAATAATTTAATTTTTCTTGTTCATTCAAAACTAAGAAGAAAAAAAAATTTGAATTTATTCAAATTTTTTATCTTCTTTTTGTGTTTCTCTCCAAAGTCTTGAAGAATTTTTAAGATTTTTGAATATTTTTCTCCATTTACAATCGTTAAATTTATTTATATTTATATTTTTTTTATTTTTGATATCACTGCAAATTTTTTACGAGCCAATTTTTTTCCCACTTTTCCCTGATCCCATTTTTGTTGCGATTAATTGTAACTCAATAATTTTATTTAATATTTTATTATCATTTAATTCTAAGGTTAAAGAAAGAACGTATTTTTTATGAATTACGATTTTTAATATTGATCGATTAACTTAATTTTATTTATCGTCAGAGGGATACGACTTATTTTTACCTCCAGCGTGAGAGATTCATTGAGCGGTCCTGTAGCGAGAATACTTTCCATTCGTGTTCTGTCACCCCTCTGATAAGTTATACTCGTGCCAGCAGCTTTATAAGTCCCACTGGGACTTACCGACCAGGGACCATTTAAAACGTAGCTCCCATTTTCCGTTCTCAAAGCTAAAAAAAAGGAAATTAAGCACAAAGAAGAAAATCATTAGATTTTCAGTGACAGTGAAAAGTTTCTTCGTCTATTATGTGTTTTTCTTATTTTTTTCTTTCGAGAAAAATAAAATTTACTCTGATTTATTCCGTAACAGATAAACATTCGTATTCGATTTATAATTATTTAGATTTGTGTTTAAATCACCTAAATAATTGGCACTAGAACGCAATTCGGAAATGTTCAATGACATTGATCCCCTGGGTATCGTTGTCACGGGTTGATGGCCTTTTGCTAATATTGGCTCCATGAAAATGCCTTCGTAGAGTTTGCAACTTTTTCCAACACCTCCACAAATGCCACAGGTGTCACGTGTTGCCCCAGAGCCCACAACGCCGTCACAGCCAACCGGCTATTAAAAAAAAGAAAAAAATCATTTTTTAAAATCTTCGATCTTTTTTGTAGAAAAACGTTCGGAGAAAAAATAAATAAACCATATTTTCCAGCCACAGAGCCCACAATACTGTCACAGCCGACCGGCTATTAAAAAAATTGTAATTTTTTTTTTTTATCTTCCAAAATTTTCGATCATTTTTGTAGAACAATATTAAGAGAAAAAAAACTAAACCATATTTTCCATTTTTTGTTTGACATTTTTACAGAAATTCTCTTAGAATTTAATGACATTTTTTATCATTTAATTTGTTTATTGTTACTTCGTTACAATTCCTCATAAAAGTTTCGAGCTGTTCACACGGGGTCACAGAGACCCAAAGCATATTTAAATTAATTCTGTACGAATACCATCGATTCGAATGGCTCCAAACAAAAAAAAATCGATTCCTCGTTGAACACTCGAAAACGTAGGTCCACAGTTTTAACGTATATCAGAATAAAAAATAAATAATGAATAATAATTGATAATTGATCATGAAAACGTGAGAAAATTTTTAATGTAAATCTGGAGAACTTTAGATTTTTCGGTAAAAAAAAAAATCATGGACGTTGGAAGAAATTTGAAGAAAAAAAAGTGAAAATTTACCCTGCACTGTCCAGCTACACAAAGCCACTGCTCGGTTTTATCAATTGTTATGCCAGTACTGTGGCCTCGAAGATTTGGACCATCGCAGGGTGTTCCATCGATAACGGCTGGTTCCAAAGTAGCGTAAAATCGTTGACCAACAGCTCGACAATTAAGAGCACAAGGATTGGGAGCTATAAATCCACAAAAAACGCATTTTCGATTGGATTAGATGAAAAAGTTCTAAAAATGTTTTTTTTTTTTTTCGCTGAATCGAAGAATAAATGGACGATTAATTTTTTACAATTACCATTCAAAAAAGGCACCCACAAGTAACTCTGGCCTTTGTAGATTCTATTATTGTACCTCGCGCACTGTTCGGCTCTTGGATCGTCAGGAAATTCGTTGCATTCCTTGAAAGAATCATTGGTACGACACTGGCAGTTAAATTAATGAATAAATTAAGCATCGGCATAAAAAATGGCAAAAAAAATGTATAAATACCTGAGTATTGCAAATGTGATAACGTTTGTAAGTACCAATGCAAATTGGTTTTTCCAAATTCGTCGTGTTTCCCGATCCGGATATATAAATACTTCGTTTTCTGCGCGATCTTCTAAAAAATCACAACAAAATAAAGACAAAATTTCGATTTTATTATTAAAAAAAAAAAAAAAAAAAAACAATAATAATAATGAATTATTGTCGAAATTATTTCACTGCATCATTGTTTTTAAATCTATGCGATAATTCATCAAATTATTAAAAACCTGGTGAACGTTTTTTTAAGTCAATGATTTTTTTTACGGTGTCAATTTCACAATATTTTTTTTTGTTGTTTTTTTTTTTCATTAGCAATTATCGCTCAAACTGAACGTGACGATGAATATACAAAAACTTAGTGAGTTTCTGTTTCTTCGTCTTGTAATTTATTGGCTGAACGCGCCGCGGCCACACCGCGCGATTCCTGCTCGTATTATGAACCATAGTTTAATCTCAAGCTACTACACATCCACGCGTGTTAATATATATATATTCAGCAATAAGTGGCCAACGGGCTAATCTGCACTCTCGTTTATACTCCTCGAGGCACTCCACACTGGTAAATGTTCTGTGTGGTTGCTCCAGGAGCAACGCGTGTAAGTCATCTTCTTGGCAACTCTCGTTGTTCAGAGACCTCTCAATCGAAGCGCGAGAAAATAACGCTCGAAGAAATATCGGGGGCGCGAAGTATCGCTGGCGCCTAACTCATTACAACATCTATAGATACCAGCCACGTAACATGTTTTTTCTCAACATTTTTTTTGCCTCCTATAAGCTCTATAGAGACGAAAGAAACGGAACAGCGAGTCCCGGAAACGATTTTTTCTCCAAGATTATTGTAATTACATTTTAAAAATTTGTTTTTTTGCCATTTGGAGTAGAAAATATTTGACTTTGATCTGAATTCTTTGACTCGTGTTTTTCTTTTATGTTTATTAACATTTTATTTACCGAACCGCTACACATTCTCGGGCCTGGGACTGGATCCCAGTTCCACATGATCTCGAACACTCGCTCCACGAACTCCACGGACCCCAACTACCCTTCACTCGATTTTCACTCCCAATCCCATACTGCGTTCTCTCCTGAAGCATGTGATAAACCTGAAAAAAGGAAACTCCGATTGTATGAATTACGAAATTTCGTCCTGGAGCCCTAGAATGCGATCGACCCCAATTTTTTCTCCAAAAAACCTGTTTTTTGGAATTTTCATTATTAAACGTTTTTCGAATTCGACTTTACCATAGACCATTCTTTTCGTTATCGAAAAACGAAGAGAATGGTGTATAATTAAATCGTACTATTGCAAACGAGGCACGTTTTATGCCAATGAGAAGATCAGAGCCATTTTCGATCCCATTCACGATTTACGATCGGAAAATTTTTGCGATCCAGGATTAAATTTGATTGGCGAGAAATTAAAAAATTTTCTCTCGCCGCCAACAGTACGTTTTTTTAAAATGTTGACAAAATATTCTCATTTTGATAAGGATTTATTATTAATATTGTTTCGAATTGATTTATTAATATGAAATAATTTTCCATATTTTTCAACATCGATAGGTTTTCATGAACCCTTCAGCCTTTTTCAAAATTAGCTCCAGTTCAAATCTTTCAAGTTTTATTAATAGCGGTCGATTTTTAAAGTACAAAATCTTGCAAAATCATTGTTCCTTTTTGAAAAAGAATGCTGATATTATATTTTACAAAAAAATGGTGAAAAATGGAAATTTGGTAATATAGATTCGCACCAGTGTGCAACCGAAAGGTTAATTTTCCATAAAAAAATAAAATATATGTTAAAAATTACCTCAATTGGATATTTGTCCGGAAGATGAGAGTGAGCACAGCTGAGAGTCGAGAAAAGAGTGAGGATCGCGATGAGGCACCTTAAATCAGATTTATTTCATTGAATTAATTGTCGGGTTACGGAAGTGTCCGGGAGTTCAAAGAAGTATAATAGGCTAGAATCGAGTAATAAAGTTTAGCTGAAACACTTCGAATGAAAGAGAGAGAGAGAGAGAGAGAGAGAGAGAGAGAGAAAGCCTCTCGAGAAAATAAGCGATAGACAAAAAAAGAACTAGGTCTATTTTGATGGCGCCTATGAATGCAGTCATGCATTATATTTCGCTCTTTTAATCCATCAATTAAAAAGAGTTTGTGCAAACGCTTGAATATTATTGTGGTTGAACGGAGCGGGCGTTAAGTAAGTTGTGCGGTTTTATAAAAGGGCCAATAACGTTTCACTCTCGTTGTGGGCTTTCTCGGAAAGCTTAATTAATCATTGAGTGGTAAAGTGAATGAGCGAGAGAGGAAGAAGAGAAAATGACCTCGCGTCGAAGCTCCGTAATCATACTCGCCCCCGCTTAGACTCTGCATTCAATAGAAGAAAATTCAGTTCGACTGCATAATACTTCGTATATAAAATTATAGCTGCTCGCCTAACATTAAACGAGAATATAAAGCCGACAAGATCGCGTTGAATTAGAAAAAAAAAAAAAAAAACATATGTACAGAAAATGAAAGAGAGGAAAAGAGGAAGATTAGAGGCGTATCAAATAAACTTTTTTTTATAGTTTGTTCTAATTTCGAGATGTTCATTGATTCATCCGAGTCTGTCCTATTTAACGAAGTCATTACGAGCCATCAGCAACCTATCAAGATGATGTGTATGAGAGTGAAAAAAGTGTATGGTCAAATTCTCATTAATTAGCAACTCGTAAAGAAATAATTTCATTAATAAACATTTCAAGGGCTCTTATTTGCATTATAGTTTTTTTTTTTTCGTAAAATATGTTGAAATAACACGTTTATAGACGACGATTTTTCAAATTTGGTTATAATCCAAAATTTAAAAAAAGGAACAAAATTTATGTGATATATAAATGACAACAAAAATGAAAAATTTTTCATTCGAAGACTGCGTCTGTTGATATATAACGACGTTTTGCTTTCAAATAATTATCGAGTACTCGTCCAAGTATATTTTACAAAATATGTGATCAATAGTTAAGAATAAACGATGATATTTATTGATAAGAAAAAAAATAAAAATTTTAAGACACTCCTTTTTTTTGATCTCAACTACACTTCCTTACTGCCCCTTAATTGATTCAAAAGACAATCTTTTTGGTTATGAAAAAAATGTGAGAGATGTAAACAACAAGATATAATTATCAGTAATGAATTTTGTTCGAATGAGACTATTAATTAATGAACGATAAAGTATAAACCAATGACAAAGATGCAGGTGTGCGTTTGGATATTTATCGTTAGCGGGTGTTTCACATAATCTGAAAGATACGCCAATAACCACGATTTCTCTCGTTTCGTGAAAAGTCGTTAAAAAAAAAGGTTCGAGAATCAGGAAGAAATTCCGAGGGCAGCGTTCCTTCAATGATAGACGTGATCGCATTCCTTGGACTCGGATTAACCCCCTATCGCTTATAAATATATATAGCTCGACATCACTATGCACTGACTATAGTGCATTGTTTGCTTATTCCCTCTATAACGCTAAGAATTGTGGACGTTGGCGATAGTCAAGAAGTCGTTACGGTTCGTAGATGTTTCATAACCGTTGATATAGAGAATATATATAATCTATTGGCGGCAAACCGGTAAAAATTTAAATTGCCTCGACGAGTTCGTTTGCCGGTATAATGAACGTAAACATACACAGTGTGTCCTCAAAATTGTGGCAAAGTAATGGGCTCGATAAATCTTGCTTTTCCCAAGAGAAAAGTCCTTGGCCATTTTTATCTCCGATGTGTAGTTCGTGAGTTATGAGATATTTATAGTGAACACCAAAATGTGTTGGACCAGCAGCTCGTGTGAGAAATAAGAGTTTCAAATAATAGAGATCTCGATAAAAACACTGCAGTGTCATTGATAAAAATTCGGCCATAAACGTCATTGGAAATATAAAAAACACAAGTGTTTTGAAATAAAAACACATGAATTCCAATTGCAGTTTTAAGGGGAACGCAGAAATTTAGAAAACGAAGGATTTTCATGTAGAAAAATCGATCGGATCATTAGATTTTCTAATTTGCTGTCAATACGGTTTGGAATTCGATTTTTAAATTGTCTTAGGAATGGAAAATTGCTGTGTCTGAATCATAGGAAAATTCGCCTGTGTCTATTTTTCATCTTTGTCATTGTGAAAATCGTCACGACCACACGAAGCCACAGTTTACTCTGACAAAACCGTTTAATAAATAAATAATTACGAATCGGAGAAAAAAATGACCAAAGACTTTTATCTTTAGAATTTCATGGACCATCTAGTGCACGAATTTTTGAATGATTTTTAGGACACCCCACATGGATTTAGTTTATAATGAGAATTGACGGGAATCGCGCGTTGCCTTCACCCGAGGAACGCACATCGATCCACAGTCTCATACAAACTCATTTTCTCATTAACTCTCGTTACGTCTTTGCCATTATAGTAATGTGTATACACGATTAAAATATATATATATATCTATATATTTCGATACTAGCCATTGATCGACTTCACCAGATCCGCGGTTTTACTATATATATATCTCTATGTAACTATATTCTATAGAAATATATTTATTATCCTCGCATGAACTCCTCTCGCAATTCACTTAGTACTATCCCCGATCACCGATAAAATAGCACATACCCTGAAGGGGGAGCAAAACCCCCCCTGGCAACGCTAATTAATAATCGACATTCTCCAGCTACCGAAGGCACTTAACGTCCAGCTTGTTTACTTTCCATCATGTTCTGATACGAACTTTCAATACGTTTGTGTAAATTTCAATGCTGTTATCAATTTTTGGCATTTTCGAGCTGCTACACATTTTCAGCTTGGAATTCATTCGATAATTATTTACAATGACTTCGGGGTCAGTTTGAAATTTTTTTTAGTTATCAAACAACTATTTCATCAACAAATACAAAGTTTTTTAGTTTTTAATAAACATGAACAGGCTTTCGTTGTAAATTACACAAATATCACATCAAAATAATTTCTTAATTTTCATGAAATAATAAAATTTCTGCTAAACTACCATTCGGACTGCAATGACAATTTTTTCACCAACTCTATACACTTCAAAAGATTTAACAGAATTTTTTCAAAATTATTCGTACGGTAGTTTTTGTTTAAAAAAATAAAGAAACAATTAATATCGAATTTTCATATTTCGAGTTCCAGACTCGTAATCAGTTACTCTAAAAATTCCCGAGTCCCAAATTTCGAGTCAACTGAACACAACGAAAAATCTATGGTTCAAAGGATTAATAAATAAAATATTTTGATGAGATGCTGTATATAAGTCGATAAAATGAAAATAATTAAGCTCGTAAAACAAGTCGGTTTGTGTGTCTCGTACTAAAAAGCGCATCCTGAGGTGTTCAGTATTAAGGGCCGAAAAGAGAAAAAGGAAAAGAGATGATCGTGAAATATGATGCACGCACGAAAAGCAGGTATTGTCTCTCGAGAGCGCGCATATAGCGTAGCGGAGCACGCACGAGGCGACCGATCGGTTTATTTCCTTTTTTAAATTCCTTGTTTCATTTTTTTTGTCGATCGGCAACGCGACCAGAACCAGAGCAGAAAAGACCCCACGGCACGTCGCCCACGGACAATGGGGGCGTGAGTCTCCAATAGCCCTTTATTTAATGATACCAGAGTACCCATATTATCTATACCCTTTTGCCCTCTCGTTGCTCCTTATTCTTCTTCTGTTTTCTCACACATCCGATGTACACCCAAACCATTTATTTTGCTTAAATGTCACCTCGAATAAACAAATTAAATATTTAAGTCTTTGAGCCATAATGGAACTTTGGTTGTCGTACTTTTTTTTTCACAATTTTTCATTTATTAAACTCCAATTTCACCGACACAAAAACAAGATTTAAATGAACAGTTCAATTTTGCTATTTTTTTATTTTAAAAAATGATTTTCTACTAAACTACTGTAAAAATGGCGTTGGCAATTTTTTCAGTAATTCATTACACTCCAAAGAATTAAACAGAATTTTTTCTAAATATTTCCTCCGGTGGTTTTTGTTTAGAAAAAAGAATAAACTTTTAATTTCGAATTTCCAAATATCGAGTTCAGATTCGTAATCGACGATGTCAAAAACTTGAAAATACGATTTTTTTTGCTGCTGAACCATTTGAAAAATCCAAAAATGAATATTTTTTATTGTTCGATATACGTCGATTAGAAAAAATGATTGCAATCATTTGTTCTGTGAAATTTTTGAGAATCATTATCAACGAAACTTTGAAATTATATTTGAAGTAGTTTTCAGTCGAGATTCTTAATGAATTTTTATTTGTTCGAATATGGCCAATATCTTGAATCGATAAAATGAAAATAGAGTGACAGGAAATACGATGGGGAAGGATTGCGAATTGTAGTCCTTGATCGTGGCAAGGATATCTCTCATTAATTGAATAAATAAATATACACATGGAATGATGTGTGCTCGTATATGTACGTATATAGATTTATTGCTGATACGAAGTGCAAGAACGCGTGTGCACTATTTCTCTTATTGGAGAGCAAATAAGAAAGATCGAATGGTTACAATGGCGGACTTATACACGAAGAAATAACCGAGCAAGTTCAACGATCGTAACTGACGCGTTTGCACTCTCTATTCTCTCTCTTTTTCATTCGAATCAATAACACACGTCTTCTATCATGTACATCTCGATAAAATGTTCATATATGTTCGTACGAATGTTCGTGGAATAGCTATTTTATTAAATAATATGCGCAAACTAGTACTTGGGTACGAGTTCGTGATCGATTATTGATTATCCAACGATATCGATAAACAACTTTTACGAGCACATGGAGCAGAAAGATCGAAATAATTAAAAAAATCGTTACCAATGATTTTGCTCTTGAAATAAATGAATTGAAGGTCGAGACTATTAGTTTTTCAATAAATAAATAAATGATTATTAAAAATAGATTGAAAATTGAAAGTCTATGGATTTTAATGGAGTTTATATCTATTTCGAATCGCCATATGAACTAAAAATTGTCACTCATTCGATATTGAAAGTCATGGGACTTAAAAAAAGTGCATTGTAAGTGTGGAATAAATGTCAAATGGGCGTGCGACAATTTTCCATCGAAACAGACCCCCCAGTGGCAAGGGGAAAGAAGGAGATTCGATCGAGCATTGTGAAAAGAAATTTCTCGGTGAATCAATGCCCCGTGGATTGACAAAAGAAATTCTTGGGTCTTATTGGCTAGTAACAATATCGAATACATTCCGAACCTCGATATTTGATTCTTCGTTCAATTTGATTCCTGCGGCGTATCGTAAATTTGCATAGGACGTTTGATACGGACTTTACCTGCTGATTAAATGTTAGTAATTTTTTCCTGTAATTTTCAAAACCCCATAGATATTAAAAAAAATACGATATTCGTCAGATCTTCGTTATTTGTTCATCAAAATACACAATTAATAACGTGGAATTAACAATTTTTCTTTTTTTCACAAAAAAAATTGTTCAATAGTAGAAAATAAATTGAAAAAAAAAAAATCAAAAAAAAAATTACGTATGCAATGAGTAGTTTGATAAAATTACGTAAAAAGAACAAAACGTCAATTTGACATAGAAAACCCCATACAGTGTGATAATTCTCACATGCCGCACAGTCATCTACGTCTCTGTTGCTTTCAATCCTTTGCTTTCCTTTTTATATTTCTTCTTATTTCTCGATAATACAATTTATCATACTCCATAGGGCTCCATTCGTTTCTCTCATTTCTCTGTCTGCCTCTTTCTTTCTTTCCAACACTTCAATGACAGCATTGCATTCATCGATCACACGTCCCTCGTACGAATCCTTGGTTTCTTTATTTTCCTTTTAATTTTCATATTCTTTTTTCATTTTTTTCTTTTTTTCACATTCAACTGTTTTTTACGTTTTTTGTTTTTAAATTCTGCATCACACGCGGTCACGTATTAACATATTTTATCATTTTTTTTTTTCTAAACTTTTTTTTCTTGTTCTTTGTAAATCGGCTTTTTAGCAAAGTCGAGTGTGGCAAATATCGAACCCTTCCGGTAGGTCCACAACGTCTATATCTATTTCTCGATCAAGGGACTTTTAGATATTGGGTTTCGCGCGAAAGATAGACTGGTACAATATACCATCAAACTTTTTCTTCATGTATATGTATATTCTTGCAAAACCTTTACAGAGACCAGACCCTTTGAACAGTCCTGATGCATATATCTATCTATATACAGAGCTCAGTCGTGCGTGCATTTAACAAGACACTGCGTTATTCTATTGTGCAGGGATTCAAGTTTGTACATAAATATATTATATAAAATGAATTTTTTTTTTTTTTTTTTTTTTGACAGAAGATAGTGCACCCCCTTAAGTCTCAAATTATAGTGTACTTTTCATAATTTCATTACTTAAAGTTATTCTTTCAACGAATACGAATATTTAACGAATTCGACATTTGTTTTTTTTTTTTCTTTTTGCACGATTACGAAAATCCTATTTTGAAGAATATCAAGTCGAGTGACCGTTCTTTCAGTAAATAAATAAATGTAACTGTGAAAATCGTCCAATTCATTCGACTTTTTATTGACCTGCTGCGTAAATTTCTATTTGAACATTCATAAAAAAAATAATTCTAGATTTTTAATATAAACGCGTTCTATGGATAGAAAAAAAATTCGAAGGTTTCACAGCGACGATGAAAACTGAGAGTTACCGAATGTTTAACAAAAATATTTATAAACAAACTGACAGACAATTTTTTTTGTTATCGTTATGTTTTAAAAGATTCTTTTTTCTTTGCGACCTTTGATAATATTTTTGAAGCCATGCTTCTTTTTGCCTCTTACAAGTTGGTCCATATTTCCACCAAAGTTATTCTGCATTTTATGAATATTTTACCTCACGATTTACTGTTTTTATTGTCTGGAAACAACGATTACAGTTTCTCTTTCTTTGACAGTTTTAAGACCCAAATGTATTTGAGATTCTTCAATGAAACAAATTCAGCGAAAATGTTGGATTATTTTATTGTTTGTCGTGGCAACCAATAATTGGTTTTGACAGTTTTTTTTTACACACTCAAGGTAGGCTTTTAAACAATAATTTTTTCTAGACAAAAAAAATATCGGAAATTGGAGCATTCTTGGATTTTGTGGAAATTCAGCGAAAATGTTGGATTATTTTATTGTTTATCGTGGCAACCAATAATTGGTTTTGACAGTTTTTTTACACACTCAAGGTCGGCTTTTAAACAATAATTTTTTCTAGACAAAAAAAATATCGGAAATTGGAGCTTTCTTGGATTTTGTGGAAATTCAGCGAAAATGTTGGATTATTTTATTGTTTATCGTGGCAATCAATAATTGGTTTTGACAGTTTTTTTACACACTCAAAATAGGCTTTTAAACAATAATTTTTTCTAGACAAAAAAAAATATCGGAAATTGGAGCTTTCTTGGATTTTGTGGAGAAAATTGTCGTTCGCAAACACAGGATACATTTAAATGGATGGTGTATTAATGTATATAACTCTCGTCTATCCGGTTTTTCATGAGTTAATTTTTCCTCCTGTTCTCCCATCCCGATAGCCAATTTGTCAATAGTTTTTCATTAATTTTTTTCTCTTATATTTCTTTAGCTATCCTTGTAATAGACATTTTCTTGACTTTTATTTTGTTTAATATCTTGTACATCGATGAGCAAGCTCGTGTACGCAGAAGCGACGAAACTCGTGGATCTCTCGATCACTCAACGACGAGAGCAAACGACTCGTCCCATTCCTCTTCATCCGTTCTTCTCGTATACTTCCCTCAACCATCACGAAAGCCTGCTCAACTTTCCTCACAGTGTATGTATGTGAATGTGTGATGCATCTCTTCGAACGAGAATTTAAAAAAAGACGATGGAGAAAAAAGGAAGATAAAAAGAACAAGAAGAAGAGGGAAAAAGAGAAGCTTCTGGACCACCTAGTACGGCGACGATTGACGTCTTTATCCACGCGCGCTACTTATTTTATTTATTCAACATTTTTTACAATAAACCAATCATAATTAATGGATCGACCAATATTCCAACCAATTAAACAAAAAAAAATCATTTTTTAAACAATTTATTCATTTTTTACGATGGCGTTTTTACATTTCATTTGATCAAAGCCCGCGGAAAAGGAAAACTCGAAGACTTCTCGAGTTTTTTTGGTTTGGAAAAACTTTCGTCTTGCCTTTTGGCAACGTTTCGTTTGGGAAAGTTCGGGAAAACTTTCGTTTTTCGGAATTTTTTTTGAAAAAACAATCAAAAATGCTATTTTATAGTTTTCTATGATTTAGTAAAACTGTGAGTGAAAAAAAAAGCTCCAAAAGGAAAATCCAAACACTTTTTTTTGAACTGTATCAGTGTTTTGAGCAATCGTACCAGATTCAGAGGGAAAAATAATTTTCCTCCAAAACGGTGACAAGCTGGATGTTAATTATCGTTTTTTTCGTACAATTTTTTCCTTCCACTGGCCATAAAACCGAAAATAACAATCATTTCGACTAAATTTTCATACTATTGCTTAATCGGAGTGTAATGAAGTCTCGTACAAAATTTCAACTTAATCTGGAAACTGATGGTTATTGAGTTATCGTGATTGCAAAATTAAAAAGCATACTTTAGAGAAAAAACGTCTCTAAAGACGTTAATCAATGTTTCATCTCCTCAAAAAAATTCGTCCGTGTTTTTCAACATTCAATAAATGTAGGTGTACAACATTTTTTGGAACACTAATTCTTCGTGCAAGTTGAAAATAACACTTTTCGCCTCGAATTGAAGAAAAATGGATATATATAATTTTTTTTTAATTACAAAGAAGTTTAATGATTTTGATCGAAACTCTTGACGTTTTGAAGCTTCCACTGTATCTGCACGTAAAATAAATGGATAATATGATTTTTTCATTACGTCATATCTCTCACACGTTGAACTCTCGGTACTCTCTGGTCGCATAAGTATATAATTCGTAATTTAACGCCACGTCGTGATAAAGATCTCGCGTAGCGAGACCGTGGAGTAAAGAAATGGAGTAACGTGAAAGACTTTTAGTACGTAGGACTTGGAAGTTATATTATATTGTTATTGCGAGGATATAAATAAAAGTAAACAAGAGAAAAGTGAAAATAGGTTGACTCTCGTCATTTATATGAGATGAGAAAAATATAAGCGGACGAAATATGAGATAAGAAAAAAGAAGAATAAAAAAAAATTTGATCCAGTATTAAATAAATACACAAGATATAAATACGATATGGGCGTGAAAAAAACGTTCGTGATGATGGCCACGTTCCGCCCGTCCATCGCTCACAACCGTTTTACCATTTTCTTCATTCGCCACTGTTGCCCAAACTCAAATCGAACGGATATTCATGTTTTAAGCCTGACGTGAAATAATAATTCCGTTAAATTAACGTTGCATATGTTAATTATCGCCGGAACCGGTCTGATCATTTACTCAAGAGAGAGAGAGAGAGAGAGAGAAAAGGAGTGAGGAGCTGATCTAGGGCGCATGCGCCTTAAGGAATCAGGCTCCTTCGTTTAATATCCTTTTTCAAGGTTCCCTTGGCGATAATCCCAAGCTGGAAAATCGCGAGATACTTCATACCAATTACGAGGACTCGCCCCCTCTGAGCAACTGTAACGGACACAAAGGTTATTGCGCTATTTTGTTTTTATCTCGCATTGATTGAGCTTTAATAATCTTTTATTAAAATTCATGTTTTATTTTTTTTCTTCATTTTATCATTTTTTTAGTCCCGTCAATTTAATTACGAGTTTTAATAAATCTGGTTTAATTAATACGACGATAAAGCGAATGGTTAATTAGAATTTTTGTGAAAATTGAATCATTTCACGTGTATGACTACGATAATAATTTAGATAACTATAATTTCACATAATCGTGAATTACTTTCGTTCAAAATCATCAAGAACTTGAAGTTTTTTTTTCTCTAGGTCTGGATTAAGAAATCGAGAAAATTAACGACAAAAAACATCTTTTTTATCCACGAATACCCTGCTACGGATAATACTATAACGTCAAGAACGTCAGAAAACAAAAAAAAAGCAAATGTGAGAAGAGCATCAACGGAAATGCAAATACGAGCGACACGAGATTCGTTTCTTAACTTGACTTTTAACGCAGCCCGGAACAAACTTGTGTATCTAGCACATGCTCTAAGTACAGAAAGCCCTAAGCAAACAGAAAACGAAGTGAAATATATGGGAGACATAAAAAGAGAGAGAGAACGAGGGAAAGAAAAAATATTACGTAATTTCCCGTAACTCTCGTGGAACTAGAATTTCTCCAAATTTTCTTAAGTGCAGTGTCGAGATAATTGAAGAAATAAACAGTCACATCGTTTCTTCAAATTTGTAGACATCTTTATTACGAAATTCGTTTTTTTTTTTCAACCAAAATCGTTAGTAACATTTCATTTTACTCTAAATTTTTGTTTAAATTAATAAATTAGATATTTACAGACAATGTGTTCAGTACATTTGCGTACGAAATATTGACAATACTGACTCTTCCGTTTCGCTCGATTTACTGGGTAGGGACGCTTTTTCCGATGTTCCGGTCAATCGTTCCGGCTAATCGAACCTCTGAACGCATCCCCCCCGATTACCTCGTTCGATCCAAGAGTGTGACGCCTCATTTCCATTATTTCACATGTACACAGTTGTGTATTCACATCCGAACAAGAAACAAAGACCAACGCTTATTAACCCATTTACAACTTTTGTTCTTCTTGAGAATCCGTGAACTTATGTTTTTTTTTTTTTTTTTTTAACCAATTATCATTTAAATTAAAATCGTGGGTAATTATTTACAAGTGGTCCTTTTGCAAAAAACGGTCCCAAAATTTTTTTTAACCATTATTATCAATAAAAAATCATATCACAATTAATTTTAGGGAGGAGCAAAAGGACCACTTGTAAATAATTACCAAATCGTAAATATTTGATGGCGACATGATAAAAGGAGTGATTAATATTATCGATAAAGAAGTACTTGAGATATTTATAGTTGTTTGAATTATTATTGATTTGTACTGCAGTTTTTATTCGTTATTGAAATAACGAATAATCGATTACCTGTGAATATTAATTTGTAAAATATTGAAGGAAATGTTTATTTAAAAATTTGGAACAAAAATTAGGAAATAGAGCTTTTTGGTTGATTTTTTAATATTTATAGTTGTTTAAATTATTATTGATTTGTATTGCAGTTTTTCTTCGTTATTGAAAAAACGACTAATCGATAACCTGTGAATATTAATTTGTAAAATATTGAAGGAAATGTTTATTTAAAAATTTGGAACGAAAATTAGGAAATAGAGCTTTTTGGTTGATTTTTTTGAAAATTAAATTGTTGCAAGTAATGCTACAGGAATTTAAGAACGATTTTCTCGAGTCGTTACGAATCGTCTCGATATCTCTAACACATTACTATACATGGGGATATTTGTAGCCGTTTATCTCAGCGACGAGCTGCTTCTCGAGTTACCGCGAAGAGGGACACGACGTTATCACAAATCGTTTACTAATTACCTACATAACATTCACGATGTAAAGAAGAGAGAAAATGAGAGAAAGAGAGAGAGAGAGAGAGAGAAAATGAGAGAGAGAGAGAGAGAGAGAGGAGAATAAGAAACCTCGACGACAGATATTCACGACCGTGAACGATGTCATTGGCCATTAAGACGATTGGAACTCACGCGGAAGCGCGGCCTGTCAGAGAGTTTGCGCATCGTTTCTCGCTCGATGAATATTTGCATGGAGAACTTATAACATGTACGGATGCAGCGAGATTATCGATGCATGTAATTCGAAATACCCAGGAATTGTATTATTTGTATATTTTCCGATTTTTTCAGAACGAAAAATAAGAAAATGATCAAAAGTTTAACAAAACCTGACAACCTGATCCCGCAGTGACAATGTACCTGCGAATGATTCTAAACAAAGATCATTAAAAGCTGACAGTTTTAACTGTCAGTTTGAAAAGAAAAATTGTAGCAAAATAAAAAATAAGATTTAGCATTAAATTGTTAATTCCAACATGGCTAACTTTCCAAAAGAAATCCAGAGAATCTCGAGTTTCGAAAATTAAAAAAAAAATGTAACAATTAATGCAATTTTCGCCAGATGTTACTTCCTACCAAAAATTCTTATTTTTTGAGTGAAAACAAAAAGTTATAACGTTTCCTCATCGCTCTTGGGTTGTAGCAAAATAAAAAATAAGATTTAGCATTAAATTTTTAATTCCAACATGACTAACTTTCCAAAAGAAATCCAGAGAATCTCAGGTTTCGAAAATTAAAAAAAAAATGTAACAATCAATGCAATTTTCGCCAGATGTTACTTCCCACCAAAAATTCTTATTTTTTGAGTGAAAACAAAAAGTTATAACGTTTCCTCATAGCTCTTGGGTTGTAGCACAATAAAAAATAAGATTTAGCATTAAATTTTTAATTTCAACATGACTAACTTTCCAAAAGAAATCCAGAGAATCTCGAGTTTCGAAAATTAAAAAAAAAAAAAGTAACAATTAATGCAATTTTCGCCAGATGTTACTTCCCACCAAAAATTCTTATTTTTTGAGTGAAAACAAAAAGTTATAACGTTTCCTCATCGCTCTTGGGTTGTAGCAAAATAAAAAATAAGATTCAGCATTAAATTTTTAATTTCAACATGACTAGCTTTCCAAAAGAAATCCAGAGAATCTCGAGTTTCGAAAATTAAAAAAAAAATGTAACAATTAATGCAATTTTCACCAGATGTTACTTCCCACCAAAAATTCTTATTTTTTGAGTGAAAACAAAAAGTTATAACGTTTCCTCATAGCTCTTGGGTTGTAGCAAAATGAAAAATAAGATTTAGCATTAAATTTTAAATTTCAACATGACTAACTTTCCAAAAGAAATCCAGAGATCTCGAGTTTCGAAAATTAAAAAAAAAAATTGTAACAATTAATGCAATTTTCGCCAGATGTTACTTCCCACCAAAAATTCTTATTTTTTGAGTGAAAAAAAAGAGTTATAACGTTTCCTCATCGCTCTTGGGTCTCTCATCCTCTAATACACAGCATATAAAACATCAATATAAAGTACAAGTGGTGTATATATATATATATATATATATGCTATTCTAGGACAAAGAGGCAAGAAGCAAAGACGCGGGTGAGCGATAGGAAAGCTGCGCACTTTCGGCGCACGTTGCAGCTGAAGACTATAAACAATCCCTCCTCTCACTCCCTCTTTCTCTCTTTCTCTCTCTTTTTTGTCTATATCCTCAGCTTGCGGCGTTTAACTCACAGCCTCTTGACGCCGCTCTTTCTCTCTTTCCCTCTACGGTTCTTTTTTTTTCTATACGCGAACGCGAGCTCTCGTCGGATATCGTAAATTACACGATAAGAATGTCGGCGGCTTCTTATCCGACACACGGATAATAGTACTACGGGATCGTCTAGTTTCACAGGGAATCGAGATGAGAAAACACTTCGAATCCTAGTTAGTCTGTTATTTATATTATTTATTCAGTATATATATAAAAATGTCCATAACCAAAGGCTACTCGATGAAACAATGAAAAAATGACCAAATTCTTGTTGCCGAAAATAAACTAATTAGCAATTTTTTATTTAAGATAAAATTATACTCAAGTGTTCACCCTTAAAATGAAAGAAAACGTGGGATTTGTGAACTAAAGTTTTATTTGACTAAAAACGTAATAAAATCTGTTGTTTACTGGTTAGAAAAACATTGGTCTCAGAAATATTGTAGGTAATGAAAATAATAATAAGAATAAATGAATATTGAACGACCCGCAGTGTTTTTCATAATTAACGTCTCTTCGTGCCACCCAGGTTTCCAGGCTGAAACGTTCTGAGAGTTTTTCTCGAGCCATTTCTCCATGCAGCTATTTATTTAGTAACAATAACGACACTTTGAAATGCGCACAGTAAACACGCAACTCGAATTACCCCCTTTATCTTGTGTTTTTTTTTTTTTTTTTTTTTTTTTTTTTGGTGTTTTCTTGTTCGCCTTTATTATTTATTTTTCCTGTCCGTAATACAAAGTAGAACACACAGTGAGTATTCTTACTGAGTTGAAATGAATAGCAAGTGCCTATGTTCACGGAGAGCTCCGATAAGTTAAGTCTGTGTGTACATTGTGAATGAAACTTCGTAGGAGGCTGAAGAGATGTGAAAAACTTGTGTGTAGCTCAGACTTTTGTCGAAGGTCGTTCTCAGAAATGGAGAGAAAAAAAAACTGTTGCTTAATTGATATTATGAATTTATTTATCAGGGAGAAATAAATGTATTATTCTGAAAAGTATTTGTATCGAGTTTGCAGGAATAAAAAAATGATAAAATCTACAATTATCCCCGTTGACAAGCATGTCACGACGTTTTATACAAAAGTATCGTTCTCAAATTGACGGGCAGACGAGTATAATGCTTACACTCGATAATTATTTGGACTTGCGTCTGGGTTTAAGTTACGGAGGTGTGTCGAGGCGCGGGGGATTCCTTTCGGTCGATCGGACATGCATGTAATTACCAAGGCGAGAGCAAAACAGCTGGGTCAGAAAAGAAAGAGAGGGAAAGAGAGTAAGCACGAAAGCCACTGGTCCGAGTCCTCGTGGAAGTACATCGAATCTTCCAATTGCTTTGTTTCATGCACGAAACTGACCCGGATAACCCCTCATTTCAAAAACTGATAAATTGCCAGTATTTACTGGTAAATGAATAGAAATTTTAACAACAAAATGTGCCAACGATTCCATTAATCGTTGACCATCAATCGGAAGTAGCCACAGAGTCTGTAAATTAATAGCGATCAGTTGATCGGGCAGGAAGAAAACTAGCAGGAAACAATTAGCCAAAGTGTATAGGTGTACAGTAATATTGATGACGGTTAATACAGAGTTGTTGAGAGTCTGAGAAACCCCAGGGTATTAAGAGCAATAACATAGCAATATAGGGACACTAAGCGGAAATTGTTATTCAAAGGGAAGGCTAAAGGATCGACCAAGAGGGCAATCTTGAAGCTGGACTTCTGTTTCTGCTGCTTTTCTCTGATCGTTCCTCGAAAGAGTGGTCGTCAACCGACACCAGCCTGGGGCAGCTTGGGACACTCTCATCCTCGTATTTCTATACTCTTGCCCTCCTCTTACGATGTCCCTTGTTATACAGCAGGCTCTTTAATGCCAGTATTCTTGGGATGGTCAGCTTGGATCTTCATGGACTGAACAATCTTAAGCCCATAGTGGAGTCTTAGGGACAACGCTCGATTCAGATTGCTGCTATCTTCGAAAGGGAGACGAGAGTATCATGTTGCAGTAACTTTGGAGCTCTTTAGGTCAAAAAGGTTCACATTGACGAACTTTTAGTCGCGAGGTTCTCTTCAAATGATGATTAAAAAAAAAAAAAAAAGCCTTCGGTACCAAAACACATGTCTAAGTCTTAATGAATTATTTAACATTAGTTCTCAAATATTGTTGCAATTATTCCATCTACTTAATTAACGACTTCTCTTAATACTCAACTTAAATTCTTGTGACGTTAGCTTTTGCTATGCACGTCACATATTGTTGTAGAAATTCGTTCGTCGTATACTAAACACGTGCTGAACGAAGCATTGTTTCTTTTTATCAGCAATCACTATGACATCACGACACACTAGTTTTGTTGGTTCAGGCAGTAGAATAGCGACTTGAACTAAAGAAACTTCCGTTCAAGTGTTACATTTCAATTTTCCTTCCACCTATCTACTTGGCACCTTGATTTTATTGACTGGATTAAAAGATAATGAAGTTTCGAAGCGATTAAAACGTCGCGATGTGTATGCCATTTTGTCACCAATGATGCCCAAACTGTATCGATGACATCAAACTCGACTGACATTCCATCTTGACCCACCTTCCCTGCAACACATTGTTACATATGCAGGTGTGGTCCTCCTGCATTATTTGCTATCTAACCTCATCATAATTTCTATATACGATGGCACAAGAAGGCGTAGTCTTTGAAGGCGTGAAGCAATCGGAGACGGAAGTCACTTACGATTATTATCGGACATTGAAAAACAAATCGGCCTCTCGTATTCCTCGTAATACATAATAAAGTAACATCTCATCGTGGCCTATCAAGAATGCAAGACACGATTAATCGTTGACACACTCCGCAGCCGCAAAGTCATCGCTATCCTAAGCTTCAAACATCAGTCTTCGGCATAGCAAAGAATGTTGGATATCATCAATGAACGCCGGACAAGAAAACCTCACACAATAGATCTGCCACTTTCCGACAAAGGATGATAAACTGCTGGGAAATCTTTATCCCGAACAATCTCAATCTCCAGTTCATTTGAATAAGAAATTACAAAAGGTCTAAACACATGTTTGTTGATCATTCGTATAGCACATTTATTGCCAGGACGATGATTCGCGTTCCAGAATCATCAGTTTTATCATCTGCATCGAAATCTTAGCCAAGTGTCGACAATAAAATCAGTCCACTTAATATGTACATCGTTCCACGATCCGTTAAGTCTTTTATATCCCTCCGTTAACAGCTCTGGTAACGCCCTCTACCGGAATAGGGCAATCATTGGAACTTTGAGGATAATTGATATCAACGAGATTGAAATGCGTAATTTCATTCACGAGAAAATCACGCCGTTTCATTCGACGTATTTCAGTGACTAACAGAGAATGCTAAATGCTTTATGGGACTATATTTCTTGATGGTATTAATATGGACCACAATATCAAAACATTACCCTACAACTCTGCATTTTTAATTGACATTTATGAACACTTCCCCATTTGTTCTTTATGGAATTCTGAATTAAAAAACACTGGGTAACAAAAGTGCTCAACTATATTTTTCACACACACACATCGTTTTTTCGAATTTATATACTTTGAAATATAAAAACGGTATTAAAAGGCCATAAAAAATAATTTTTACTATAAATCATTCTTGTACGTTCGAAGTATCATGTTAGACTTTGAAACGTCTGTATGGTGTTTCGAATGATTATATATATGCTTATATAGCAGTACGTATAGTATTATATACCAGGATTTATAGTGAGCTCATGATCCTCACCAGGAACAGTTATGCCCAAGACAACTCGGTTCCTCTCGTTGACTAGACTGACGAGAGATCAGAAAGAGAGGGAGAGAGAGTTTGCTTTATGATTCGAGGGCGTGGCCCTATTATTAATCACATTGGTGATGGGGCGGGGGAAAGGATTCTGCTCACAATTATACTTCATACAAAATACACACGAGCATTTATTTGAATCTAACGTATCCACTGTGTACTTATGAGTTAACTTGTCCATATACATCTTTTAGCATATGTTATTTTTCCATGGCCTCCAGTCATTTACAACCCTTAGCCCAGTCATTAGAGGCTTCAACAAAAATAAAAAAAACATTACGATAGCATTTTTCTAATTGTTGAAGATTCATAGTGTCTTTTATTCAACAAATCTTGTTCTTGTAATTCCAGTTATTTTCAATGCACTTATCGTCGAATCATCGTTTTTTCTTGATCGCGTGAACTTAAAATTCAGGATTTTTTCGATACAGGAAAAAATTAGTAATGCAATTGGATTTTTTTTTTTTTTTTATCGTCTCAAAGTCAATGACAGATCGGATGGAGTGAAATCGAATTAATCAGAATATAATAATTGGTGGAACATTGAATGTTGTTCTATTTCTTGAATGGCAATGTACGATAAACCTGCCATAGGAAGAAGAGTCTTTGGAGTGTTGTTTTAAGTTTCGATGGGTTCGCCATAGCGGCATTTGCTGGCGCTCGCGGTCATCGGCACAGCGATGCGTGTGATGTGAAACAGAACTCGATGCAGTTTGTGCTTTGCATATACGTTAAAATATACATGTATAGATTGACCACAAGAGGAAAGAAAAGGGAGAGGTCGAGGGGTTGGGGGGCAAGAGAAAACCACAAAACTCTCTGGGCTCGTGCGATCTAGCTGCTTCTGACTTTCGCACCGTTTTTCCGTGTCTCCGGGTGCCATTTTACCCCACTAATTCCGTATATAATCTCAGCACAAATTCCAGCGAGAAAATTTCAAATAGTTCGCTTCACAGGCTAACCAGATGACGGGATAAATCGTTTGTGGATTTACGAGGAGAAAAAATTTCGCATAATATCCGGTTTGGCCTGCTGCAGAGCAAATCGCTCGACTCTTCCGGTCAATATTTTTGCAGTGTAACAAATCTTGTTTTTTCCTTCGATTAACAAAAACATTTCAATAGATTTTTACATCGGAAAAATCGAAATTCTGAATCTCAATTATATACAAAAAAAAAAAAAAGTTTAATAATTAGGTCTTATCAGAAAACGCGGAAAAGTCCTTCCCGTATATTCAGTTATTAAGGGATTTGGATATACGTTCGCTTGAGGAAAGGCAGGTGGATGCGTTTCGACCAAAAATTAATGTGATCACTTTGCGATTTGCCTTTCTCCCATTCTCACAGAGAAAGTATTAACGTATAAGAATTTTTCGTACGAACACGAAGACATATGGCAATCGATCCACACGCGTATCGATATGTGAGGCTCGTACGCGTAATTATAGGTTTAAGAATCGTGGAATGAGATGAAAAGGCGACCGGACGTTTCGCGAAAAGGAGACCGCGGTATAATCTTACATAAGCATATCTATATATATATGTAAATATTAAATATATACACATACATATTTTAGCGGTAGCCAAACTGGCCTACGTCTCAAAACGCTATTTGAGACAGGCTGAAAAAATAAACAGGCGTGTATCTCTACGAGATTAATACTTTGGCCAACACGTCGTCTTGACTGTAACACTGCAAGTGCGTTCTCGTAAACCTCTTCAATCCAACTTACTTGTTTCTTTAGTAAAAGTACTACGAGCATACGCCTTTAGACTCAAAATTTCATAAATTTGAGCTTCGAATGAAAACAATAACAGTTTTTACGCTCGTTTTATCCAAACAAATTGGAACCTTCGTTTGTTTGAACACACCAGACCCAAAGAGATTTATAAAATGTCCGGTGTTATGATTTTCATGATTTTTATAGTTAATTTCGAATTTTATTTCATTTTAATTACACCCATGTAATTATTTCATTTATTTATTATTCCTACTCATACCCTTGCGAGTTTTTCGAACCCATTTACCCATTCCTGCTCCTGTTCATGTGCAGCCAAGCAATATTTTTTTAATTCACTTTCAGTTGATAAGCATTATTATCAGAAATTTAGAAAAAACTTTTTGGTGATCAGCGAACGATACACACGGCCACTCAACCCAGTATTGACTTTGCTCGAGGCTGCTTAACTTTGGTGATCGCTGATGATGCCACACAAAAGCCGGGAACCCATCGCTGTCGGTTTTACAATTAAATATATATTTTAATTGTCATTTTAATTGAAACTTCATATTTTATTGTAATGATTTCTTTGACGCTATAAAAATTAGTTGAATTTGGACTTTAGCATGTTTTTGAAAATTTTGTATGACATATTTTCCATTAATTATGATTAAATAATAGAAAATAATTTGAGTGATTATTTATTCGTAAATATAGTTTGAAATGTATGGAAATCTGTGTGTAAAGTAAGGTATGAAATCAGTATGTCAGTTGAAGCGAAGCTGGAGCAAATTTCTTGTAAAATTTCGGGACCTACCGGTGAGCGTGAGCCAGGGGGGTCCTCGTGTCGAACGTTAAGGAGGCTAATGGCCGGTTCGTGTCAGTCGCCTGTCCGGTCGCGATAAATTCCCACAGAGAGCGGAAGAAAGATCAAATATGCACAGGCTCCATTATAATCTGGTGATGTGTATGGTGGCTTATTCGGTATCAGGTGGACTTATTTTTTCCCCTTCATTTTATCCTCAAAGCCCGACAAACCGAATAATCCAACGAGAGCAAATCTTCCACATTAAAAACATCATTTTTTCAATATCATTCAACATTTATTTGACAAGAGCCATTTTTCTTGGTGTTTAACTTATCCGAGATAATCCTCAAAGCTAACAGATATAAATGAGACTGTTTGACATTAAAAAAAACCATCCCACCCACGACGTCCTGTTGAAAACCGAGATCATGTCAATTTTTTTGAAAATCGACATAATTTCATAATCGTAACAATTTTTTTTTCTTCTCATTTCAAACAAATAATAATAATAATAATAATCTTTCATATTATACAAATTATCTGAGTAAAAAAAAAAAAAATTAATGTCTCACGAGAATTGTGACGAGTCACTCGAAAAAAAAATCGCTGTTTGCACGTTACATTATTTTCTTAATATATTCGAACTCGTGTCCAAAGCTCGTACATGCATCACGTGAGTATTCACGATTATGACATGCCACGAGACATTTCAGTTCACTTTTTCGTTTTCTGCGTACCATTCAAATATATTTATCCATATTACAAGTGCCCCCACAAAAACGTAGTACGCGTTCGAGTGAAAAAAATGTACATACGATGTATGTACACACACGCAAATATACCGACGACCCTTTTCTTTGTATCTTAATCGTGTTTTACGACTATCCACAGAAATTGCCAACAGCGAAGAAAAAAAAATGAAAAAAATGAAAAAAAAAAAAAAACAATGCGAGTTTGGACACATTACGTTTATGGAGTGTCTCGATCGTTGAACCAGATGTTCGCAATATGCGCTCCCATGTCAGACTCACTCCTCCACCTCCTCCCTTGCCCAATGCGCCAATCCATCCACATTGCATTTAAAGACACGAGCGAATTTTTTTTTATGCGCTCGAGATAACGCGTACCCGGCAGTCATTCACCCAGATATTCAATTGTTTTTGTTTTTTTTTTGTTCTTTTTTTGGACATTGTAAATAAACGTTTAAAAAATGAACTCTTTCTCTCTGTCCTGGTTTATTATCAATGCGTAAATCATTTAGATATTTTTATCTAAAATATTATTTATTGTATAAAAATATTATTTGTATTTATTATTAGATAAAAATATATATATATTTTTTTTATTTAGTTCAACCTTTTGTTGACAAATTGGATCATTTTTTTCAAATTAAAACGTAAGCAGAGTTCACTTGTTCCTGCAAATATACGTTTTTTTTCGAAATTTGGTTATGTATTTTTCTTTTTTTTCTACAAATACCTCCTTCCGTGAGTACATTCGTGGCTATTGATATCGTTAATACCAATAATTACAAAAATAATGGTTTTTTTAAAGAAAAATTAAATTATTTAATTAAATTTTTTCGTTTTATTAATAATTGGGGTCAGAGTACCGGGAAAGATTCGTAAAAGCCACAGAGGCGTTACGTAGGAACAATAATAATAATAATAATGAAATTCTCACTTGGCGGACAAAGTGTGTTCCGGGTCAAATAGACCCAGGGTGTCAACGAAAGGTTGAGAGAATTGTGACTCCTTTTCATGATTTAGCACGTACATTACATATTCGAAAGTGAAAAAAAAAAAATAGTAACTCGTGATAATCGTTGTTGTTGTTTTATTTCTTGTAATGTGTGCTTTGTAAAAAATCTTTGGAGAAGCATAATTTGAATACAGAGGAAGAAACAGGTTGGTGAAAAAAGTGATTTGCGCGGTGCGTTTGAAAAATGCGAATTAATAGAGTTTCGTCTTAGCTCGTCCTCGCAGGAGGGTTAAGGCATATTTATGCGGACAAAGTGGCTCATTTTCTGCATCTACTGTGTACCACTGTATATTTAACGTATATATACTTATATAATATATATAAATATATATGGCAAGGATATATAATAATAATTCAAGCCCAGCAGTAGGCGTGAACGAGTTTACTTCGCTCGTTTTGTACAGTTCTCTCTCATTATTCGTACATATGGGTTTGCAAATATATCTATATACGTTATTCTTTTATAATCCAAGCCGCTCAAGCGCGAAAGCGTTGGAATCTTCTTGCACGTATTATATGGCGTTTGGAAAAGAAATGAAGCGAGGCATTCGCCCTGCGAATTACTCCAACATTCTTCTCGCGCTCCTCTCTTCACTCATAATCCAGCCCGATCTTCCCTTGCAATATTATATCTTTCTTCGCGATCGCCCTGCGATCTTTACCCATATATCCGTATAATGCTATATGAGATAATGGATAACAATGTGTATATATGCGTTGAAATAAAATGCAATATAAAAAATAAAAATAGACACTTTGATCGAAGAATCTTTGTGGGATTTCCTCGAATGCCCGGCACAAACGCCGGATTTCTCTTCATCTTTCCCTCCTCTCTCGATCGCAATCAATGACGATGAACTTTGTTTGTATGGCGATTCAACTTTACGTACCAACGTACCAACGTACCAATGGAATTTGTTAAGATTTAAATCGAGTGACACCACCGCCCTGACGATATATATTTCCCATCAAAATCGTGACCTGGCTTCATAATCTTTAATTATTCCAACCAACCATAATTTCATTATAATTTATTATTTTTAATTGCATCGATTTTTATGTCTTTTTTTTTTTTTTACGTTTTCTTTTGCCTCGTACATCATCGAGCTTCGTTATATTTTTTTTGTGGATTTAATCGATTATCCGGTTTTTCCGAGCGTAAAAGCGTAATCTCAATTAATTGATATTCGTTATTGCGGTTAGTCGATAAATTTCTTAATTAAGGAACGACGTGAGCAAAGTGTTTAGCATGAAAAAGCTTTTCAAGAGTCTGATTAAAGGATTGCTCATTTTCGATAAATCATTAATTCAATAATAAACCATTGATTACATAATCGTATAATTAATTGTTTAATAATTATAGATTTAATCGTCGATGTAATTAAGATCAAGATCTGTGGGTTATAAGTGTTGTCAAATTTTTTTCGCAGCTCATAAAATTTGTTGATTATACAATCGATCAATTTTTTTTTTTTTCTATTTTTATTTACTTCTCAAATACAAGATTCTACGACGATAAAGAAATCTTTCACGAAACGCCGACATCGATATCTTAGTTCTCACCGCTCGAATGAAATAACCGTGCTATCGAAAAGCACCGACGGTAAAGATACTAACTAAAAAAAAAAATGGAAAAAAAAGAAAGATGTACGGAAAGACGGAGATTCTCACAAGCGAGACAAGGGGAGAAATGTGAACGCGCGAGACAGAGACTCCAATAAAAAAGTAAAAGCAACAGACGTTGAAAGGGAGAAGTTTATCTTGTTCTCACCGTGTAAAAACGCCGATAGAATACACATTTGGTCGCTCCATCAGACGCGTGCACGCGTACGCACACGACACATAATATATATATACAAAATGTCGTGAGCCAATGTACAGAGGCTGATAAAAAAGTAAATTTGACTCTTGATTCGAGATTTCAATCAATTTTTCTTCAATTTTCAATTTTCAAAACTGCACTGCACTATTTCCACACATGAAAATATACAGAAAATCATAACACCATTTTCTTCCTATTTTGACAAACTGTTCACCGGATATGTGAAAAAAAAAAAAAACAAATCGAATTTTAAGTTTTTCTCACAACAAGTCAAATTGCGATAAAAAAAAAATTCATTGGTAAATCCGATGTTCTGGGATCAAAATCCACGATAATGCCAAAAAATTCGTTGTTTTGGAGACGTCAAAAAAATGGTCAAAAACTGCGTCTCGTAGCAATCCGATTCGTATTCGACATTCTTTTTAAATGGTAACTGTTTTTTTTTTTTTTTTTTTACGAATATTTGAGGTTTCAGATCGATTATCACAAATTTTTCCAACGGACGATTGGTTTTTTTTTTTTTTTTTTTCATCATGATATCAAACGATACATAGAAATGTTGTGTACCTCCGAATTAATTGTCCATCTTAAGCATTCTGTCTCTGAGTGGTTCATTGAAATCTGTTTCTTAGCTGTTGATTTATATTAAGGAGCCAAATGTATAGACAAACAGACATAAGGACACTTTACTTCCCTCAAAGATTAGTATATATATATATATCTATGTATAGATAAATGTGAATCTGCATCTTTGGAACGCCTCTAAACTGTCAAGGTCTCGAGTTGCGCCGCCTGCTCACGGCGTTGGTTGATTGTGTGTAAAGACCGCCGAGTGAATGAACGGCCCAGCCGCTGGCATCGCGACTCCCTTGCAGTGCAAATGCGCTGCATGGGTGCATCGTTCCTTCGACTGCAGCCGATCCACTCTCATTCTGTATTCGCCGGTTGTTTCGAACCCTCGCACGCATCTTAAACCACAGATGAGTGAATCCTCGAGGATTTACAGCCACCTCTTCGTACTCTCTCAACCCCTCGTCGACAAGAGCGTGTACATAGTCATTAAAAAAATGCATTTTTCTCTCTTTCTCTTTCCTCTCGTTCAGGTCAATTTATTCAAACGACAACGATAAAACCATTGATCCTTTAATCCGCGGAAATAATTCAAAGAAAGAAAGACATAACGGGCCATTTTGTTTCCATGGATCGATCCTACGTGAGAAGTACACTTTATTACTTGATTTATTGATGATCGAACCTCTCGTACCTGACGAGTGTTTACAACGAGTTTTGTAACACCTGTGAACTGCCAGCCAACCTCCCTTTATAGCTTCCTCTTTATGCATCGCAAACTTAACTGCTTTTTACTAATTGATTTTTCAAATTTTATATCTTTTTGAAAAATAATATAATAAAGCTGTTAAATATGTTTTTACATAATGTGAAAGGCTGACGAGAACAATTGACGAAATAATCGTACAACAGAATTTATTATTAATTATCGGCCAAAGCTAGAAAAATCCAAAACCTTTAGTTATTTCATGCGTTAAAGTTTCGTTTAAGAAAAAAATTAAAATACAAAACAGAGAATGAGGAATTTCTCGCTAAAAATTTTCACTATTTTTTTTTTTTTTTTTTTTAACGTATTAATCACGACTCGGGGTTAATGACACTCTCTGTATTCGTTGGTTTAATAATCATCTATAAAGACGAACGCAAGTATCAATTATCCAGTGAGGTGGAAGACTGATGAAATGGGAAAGATATTCATTGGCGCAGAGACGAAACTATTGGTGAAGAGGGAGAGAAACCCTTCGTGGCTTTTGTTAAGATACACGTCAGTTAATTTACCCTCGTAATTTTCCCACATTCATTTATAAACAGGACAAGTAAAAGCCGTGCACGTTTTACGTCGTCGTCGTGGCCTTTCTCGCCTTTTTAGATCGTTTCCTCATCTCTCGGTTCTCTTAACCACTCATTTTGCATCCAGACTTTTCGTTCGTGTGCACCGATGCTTTTTAATGCTCTCGAGATAACCGCAAAATCGCTAAGACCTGAGAACAATGATTTTCCCAGCCAGATGACGTTTCGTGAGTTGAGAAACGAAAAAAAAAACAACTAAAATGAAGAAAATGTCTGGCGCCAAGGATTCCAGGTCGTTTTTTAATTCATATGATTAAAAAAAAAAAAAAAAATTAAACTACCTCATAAAAGTCTTATTTACGCTGTACCCGCGAATTAAATCATTCCATCATCACAGGCGTTTAGAAAATTTTAATTAATCGTCTCATTATCACAACTACAATCCTAAATATATCTTTTAGTAGCCGCGCTTCTTAATAGTTTTCTTTCTCAAGCCAGCCCATACGATGTGTAATTAAAATCTTAATTAAAATCGTAAAGTTATAATTTTTAATAAAAATGTATTAATATTCGTTGCAATTTTAATCACGAATCCAAATTCTATAAATGAACATGAATATTAACAGAGTATGAAAATTTTCTCTTTGCGTTTTTCATGACACAGAATAAATTTTTCAAACGAAAATATATTAATCGATCAAATGAGTTATTATTTCGTGCAAAAAAGTAACGATCGTCATTTTTTTCTTGTGTACATTCCTCATCGATTGATTACAAAAAGTGTTGAAGACCCTTCTCAGTCTGCCCTACAACTGAAATGTTTTTTTTCTCTCGTGAATAGGATCCCTTGTCGAGGCTAAATATAGTTGAGTATATTGACATGGCCCATTCCATCGAATTCCACTTAAAATACATTGCTATATCTATATATATATACTTCAATTGATAAATCCATATGATACAAACGATACATTAATAACCTCAACGTTCTAAGCTCATTTATTCGATGAAAAGTCACACACATGCACCTTGCCCTTGTCGAAAAGACTTTCCAATCTTATATCAGTCAAGCAAAAAACGTACAAAACAAATATTGCGAATAGTCTTTTTACACACTCCTGTCATCGCTCCAACAACAACATTTTCCTATTAAAACTATTTTGTCTGTATATATGTATACATAATAAAGGCTCGAGCTTATTATCTGACATCGAGCCCCATTTGCCTATCGAACATCAAGGAATATAAGTAATTTTATGTTAATACAATACTGATATGTGATACATATGTATATTTCATCTTTTTTTCAACTTGGGGCTTTCTTACATCGATAAACGGAGGTACGTGCACTTGCCGAGGCCAAGTCTCATAACCATGAAATGATTACTCATCTACCTTGATACACTTTTTTCAATTTCTTTTTTTTTCATTATTATTATTATTATTATTATTATTATATTTGTAATGAAGCAAATTTGCAAAGATGAATTTCTTAAAAAAACGATCTATGACTTGTGAAAGGGTTTATAGGGTCCATACGACAATTTACGAAAAGTCATGACCTTCAATCAACTGCTTTTTTTTTTCTTTTTTTTTCTTGTTTATTTAAAAAGTGTTTGCATATCTGTGAACTTGTGTTTGTACACCATAAGTGGAGTAGGACTGAATAAATCGTGGAAATTATACTCGAAACTCTTTGCGATCTTTCCTTGGGCACTGCACCACTTGGCGTGGTAAATTGGCAGCAAAATGGTACGACAGGTGGGCTGACTCGTTGAACTTCAGAGTGTTCATCTCTCTTGTTTCTTACTTTTTCATTTACTTTTTTTTTTTATCTCATACGTTCTCATACATCATGAACCACACAAGATGAAATCCCTTTTTCCACATTCATACACGATTTTTTTATTCAGTCTTTTTAATACTTTTTTTTTTTTGACTCAATAATCGTTTACTCATCGATTTTCACTATTCGATGGTCACCGAAGAATGGGATTTTTCTTAACACTCTCTTCTCTCTCTCAGGGCTCATGGCTTCTTAAGTGGGCACTCCGGTCACGCATCTTTTTGAAATATTTGCTCACTCTCAACTTTGAGAACTTTCGTCGTGTGGGATTTATAAAAAAAAAAAAAAAAAAAATCACTGAATTTTTTACGTTTTCAAATCAATGTTTGAGTCATGTTTTTTTTTTCGTTATTTTCTTACTTAAAAGACTAATCGAACTAATTTTTCAATTACAAATGTTTGGAATAACTTGCACAAGGACCTTCGAATCGGTAATAAGGACAAAAAATTGTTGTTTCTATGATAAATGAACGAAATTGAATGAAAGCATTTAATTGCGAAGTATTTAAGTGCGAAAATAACTTGAGTCAATATTGAAACGTAAATAACGATAATTTAAATCAAGAAAAATGAGATTAATTGAATTTAAGATATTTGCGTGTGAAAGCTCGTCTTTGAAATTTCATGAGACACTTCCGGTTACTCGTTTACATTTGGCTCAACTGTTGTTTCGACGAACAGTAGGTAGACATAAATCTGAGTGGTCTACTGCGACTAAAGTGGGAAAAAAATATACATAACTTCGTATAAAGCTTTATATATACATATATATTGCCGAAAAAAAAGTGTCTCATTCCTTCAGCATGCGACGTCGTAAAAAAACAAACGAGAGAACATGAGGAAATAGTGGGTGAAATAAAGACTGTGTGGGGTGCAATTAGTCGAGAACAAAAAAGAACATGTTGTTTCAAATTTTATCGACTTGTCAAACATCTCTACAAACATCGAGGTTCATCGCCTCATCTGACAAATAAATCGATTTATTCATACACCATTTTTTTTACCCTTTTTTTCTATTCAAATTACAAATTAATTGTAATTGTTAGGGACTAATAAATATTTTCCTATTTTTATATGATTTGTAAACATTTCCTAGAAATGAAATTAATCAAATGCTTTATCTCAAAATGATATTTTGAAAAAAATGGTAACTATCTTATTTGGAAAACTAAAAACAAACAATTATTGAACTATAAACACGTTTTTGGCAGCCTCCAAACTTTGTAATTCAAACAAAGACAAAGATTGATTTCGTTAATAAACTTTGATGAAAAAAAAAATCTATTTTATTGTAAGATATTGGAAAACCTTTTTTGTGCAAAAATTACAACGACAGCTTATAGTCAATTATTTTTTTTAATAAAATTTTTTATTTACATTCATAACTGTATGTCTTTTAAAAAAAACGAAGAAATTGTTTTTGGCAACCTCCAAACTTTGTTATTCAAACGAAGACAAAGACTGGTTTCGTAAGTAAACTTTAATTAAAAAAAAATCTACTTTATTGTAAGATATTGGAAAACTTTTTTGTGCAAAAATTACAACGACAGCTTAAAGTCAATTATTTTTTTTAATAAAATTTTTTACATTCATAACTGTATGTCTTTAAAAAAAAACAAAAAAATGGTTTTTGGCAACCTCCAAACTTTGTTATTCAAACGAAGACAAAGACTGGTTTCGTAAGTAAACTTTAATTTAAAAAAAATCTATTTTATTGTAAGATATTGGAAAACTTTTTTGTGCAAAAATTACAACGACAGCTTAGTCAATTCATTTTTTTTTTTTTTTATAAAATTTTTTATTTACATTCCTAACTGTATGTCTTTCAAAGAAAACGAAACATTGTCGCATTGAATAGATTTTTCAGGCAACTCTTGGTACAAGCCTATAGTTTGGAAAAATTGGGAAACCCAAATATTTGACGTAGAAACATAAAAGTGTTGCTCCCTTTTTTTACTCTGTATTTTATGGTTAAAGTTGTAATCGTAAATTTGTACTCGGTAGTAAATTCTAATCAGAGTTCTACGGGGTTCATCAACGCGCTATATAAACGTGACTGTATATGACTATCAAGAATACGAGAACGTTTCATTATCTTATAGTCTCTGGCTCGCTCTCACGACATTCCAAACTTTCAACGTTTAATATATTTTGTATTTATGTGTTGCTGTTTGTACTTATTTTATATTTATATATTGATATGCACGTTTATAATATGCATATGCAAAAGATAGTTTGCAACTCCTACTCGATACCGTAAATTATACATGCGTCTGACACTTACCCCCCGTTCATCCTGGTCCTTGGACGTTTCCGCGCGCGTTGGTCTCGTCCTTCGTACCGATCTTCCGGTCTCTCGTCGTCTCGAGACTCTTTTTCCTCTGGATCTTCCACTGGACCCATGCTCGAATATCAATTGGACGAAATGAACGTCCTGCAACAAAAATGAAACGCGAAGAAAAAAAACGTTAATTGGTTGAAAGAAATTTATACATTTTATTCGTATTTTTCATTGATATTTTTTTCCATTGTTGTATTTTTTCATTTTCTTTTTTTTCAAGGCGTGTTTTTTATGTGCCCGTCAAACTATTGGATCGTAGAAACTGAAATTTCTTCGAAAAGATAATAATCTTGTTGTTTATTCGCGACTTTGATAAAAAGATAAAAATGTGGAAAATTCTTGGTATACGAAAATACTTGACGCAACGATATATCTATAGGGAGACAGAAAATTCAAAGATGCTTACCGATAAATCAACAACGGAGGTTTCCTCATCGAGAATTTTCAAACCTCGGATGTGTCAAGGTGGACAACAATCAAGCAACGTCACTTCTTCGTTTTCGGCGCATCGTGCTCCGAAATTCACACAACGATCTTTTTCTTTCTTCTCTCTAGTGTTTTTGTTTTGTTTTTGTTTTTTTTTTGTTAACGTTCGAAAAAAGTTTCTACTCAAAATGTTTTTATTTAACTCACACTCTCTATTAATTATTCCATCGCTAAATCCCTTCGACAGATTCGATCGTTACACTCGAAAGGATCGCAACGTATTTTGATCCGTGGAACAATTTAATTTAGGTTGAAATTGGAAATCACATATTTCTCGTTATCCTCAAATGTCACATCAAACGGTGTAATTAATTTTATTTTTTTATCGTTTTCTTTCAATGACGATGAAAAAAAAAAAAATCGAAACTCTTCTCGTGACGAAGGTTTCCTTTCGAACTTATTTAATTGCATTTATTTTTTGGAAAAGGTTAAAAAAAAAGTTGTCGATTATTCAAAGAATTATTGTTCTCCACAGACAGATGGAAATCCATGGCCCATTAATTTACCAAACAACGTTAAAACAAAGAATATTATAATTTGACACAGTGAGACTTAAATTTAGCGGATTTGTCTATCGGTACGAGCATTAATCTCCGCGATATGAAGGCGTGAAAACACTAATCATTAAAGCACAGACGCGAATAAAATTTGCACAATAAATCATGCATTCATAATAATATGCAAAAAAACATAAATCCTGCGAAAGTCGTTTTTTTTTTGCAACGGCACAACGTCGTTATTTACGTTCCGGATCTATAAGCACTGGATTGTTTACATCGTTTTATAGATATTAAATACTTGTTTGAAATTGAATTTGAAGGAAAAAAAATAAATTCAGATTTCATAGAAATTGATTATTAAATGAAATTTTATAATTTGATTTCTTGTTTATTTAGTATCGATTACTTATGCTGCATCAATCATGGAGCACGTGTCAAGTAGATAACGCGGAGAAAGAGCACGCGTGCGAAGTGAACGAGAGCGAAGAGCGGACCGAGAACCGGCCACGAAGGCTACCGCAACGAGAATGATAGTGGTTAGGGCGTGGGAGACCCGAGCGAATATATAGAGACGTCGGGTTTAAGAAGAGCGCTTGTGCTTTTCACCAAGAGGTGGAATCCTCGAACTCCCCTCCACCCATTTACCTCCCTCTACCCCAAGCCTCCATTCTTTTGCAGGTTTATCGTTAAATTCAAGCGAAAACTCTATTTATTATTTCCGCATTTTCTTCAATTATTAACGAAACATATTTGTGACACTTTTCATTGAAATAATGTAAATTTTTCTTTTTTTTTTTTTCAAAATCGACTACGAGGAACCACGGAACGGAATTTTATCCCAACAATTGCGTAGAGTTTCGAAATAATTGTTTATCAAGAACTGAGTTGAAACGTCATATTAATATCGTTTTCGTAATTAATTAAATAAAATTTATAAAAATATAACTTTCTATATATATTTATAAAATATTTGACTAAATTTTTTATTTTTTGTTTATTTTATATTTAACTGAAAAATAATATTTATAAAAATATTATTATTAATGGATGAGAAATTTGAAAAAAAAAAAAAAAAAAAAAAATACATCGAAATTAGTGATGTACCTTCGTGATTATTCTGACGAAAGGATATGGGAAAAGGAAAAAAAGTGCCGAAAATTAGGCTCGAGACTTTTAACGAGGAAAGGTCGTGGAATAAAAATGTCCTGATAATCCTTTGAGAACGATGTTTATGATCTCCATTTCTTTTCACGTTGATCCCAATCTTCGTAAGTAAAGCTCCATATGAAATATAAACCATTTTATTTCCACATGTGTACCGCAGAGAGAGATTTTCTTTGAATACTTTTGGTATATCGTATAATGGGATTGATCGGGGCCTAAAAGTCCGGAAAAGAATTCCTGCGGTGCCTCAAATCTGCATTTCGTATAATCTTTTATTTTTTTAATCATATTTTTACTTTTCTTTGTACGATCTTTTATTTACGACCTCTTAGTCATTTGGGAATCGAGGAAAAAAGAAAGAAAAAAAAACTAAATGAAAACACGACGTATCGTCGTTCAAGCACGTTCCCTCCTTGCTGACATTTTTAGTATAGCAGAGCGCCTCATGTGTACCTTTTACATGTATGAGTGTTCCAACTAGAAGCGCCGTCGATGAAGGAATAAAAAAAACGAGAAAAAAAAAATGTTCAACCTTATAACGCAAAAGCCGCCCACATGTCACATTAGAGACTGCGAAATAATAATAAAAAAAAATCGAGAATCACGTGCGACGCAATTCTCAACAGAATTTTAAACTTTAACATCAATTTTGAAAATTTCTTAACCAATGGAATTTCGTGAATTGGCTTGAAGAAAAATCCGTACATTTTTGTTTTGTTTCTCGATCAAAAAGTAAAGCGAAATCATTGAATAACTTTGTCAATTTTTTTTTTTTTTGATGTGACAATGAAAAAATGGTTTTCAACAATAATTTAAAAAACAGACAAAAATTCATCGCTGAAAATCTAAACAGCTGGAAAAAAAACAATCGATAAGAACAAATTTGAAAATTTAAACTATTTACCATTTGATTTGTATTTAAAAAATGATGCGAAAAGATTTGCAGACTCGTCTTTTAACACTTTTAGCGTTTTTTTTGTTCTTTATTACACGAAATATAATAAAATAATTGTTAAAAATAGTAATTGGAGAGGCGAGCAAAAATCAAATAGCTTTCGATAGATATGAGATCGTGATTTCGGCCGGATGGGTGAGGAACCTCGACCTCGCGCCCGTTTGCCTGCACACCAAGAGAAAGAGAGAGAGAGACAGTTATATCGTCAACTGTCGTTGTCACTTGACAAGGCACGGGATGTGCCTTTTCCGTTGTAAGAGATGAGCAGGGCATCATCACTTTTGGCCTGCAAAACGCCGCACCCAAACCATACAACTGAACGATGGGTCCTTTTATATATACGTAGACACACAATTACATTGAAGTATACATCAAAATATATCAAACACGTTACATTGTGGATAAAATACCGAGAGGGTCATTGAACGATACATTGCTCCACAAATGATCAATTGTTTATTATTTTTTCGACAACTGTCAAACTGGATAGAAAAAAAGACGAAAAATTCAAAATTTTATGTGGAAAATTTGTCAAATGTCAAAAAACAATATTTTCGATCTTTCGTCCGTATAATCACTTGGAAATTTTTTTTTTTTTGTACAAAATGATTTATAATTGACAATTGCATTGACAGACCGGGTCAGTTTGACCCGGAGCGTAATTCATCCGTCTGTCATCAGTGTTCCTTGGATCGGTTTTTATGGAAAAATAATCAAGAGTACACTTTAAATATTTCTTAATAAGTGTACATCATAAAAATTCAAAAAATGTCGAATGGAATTGTCGAAAAAAATTATTGAAACTTTTGACTTTTGGAAAGACGTGCATTTTGATTAATAAATCATAATTTTTCAATTTCCTCATAAAATCAAATCAAATTCTCATGAAAAAACGTATTTACCAAGAATAAAAATAGTGCTATGACGAAATTTCGAAAACAGTATTTATTCGAACGAGTCGATTTAGCTCATTTTCGAAATAAAAAAAAATCGAAGTGTAAATAACAATAATAATAAGTGTTGGAACGAAATTGGAATTACGAAAAACTGATTGAAAAATTATCAGAGGTTTGCACCTTTCGGGATATTTATACTGACACATCCGTTCAAATTTCTCGCTGTCACACACTATTGACGAAAAATATAGACAAATTGTGTGCTTTAGAACGATCAAATGTCAATGAAAAAGAGAACGGAATAAAATGAGAAAAGTCTGTTCACCGCCCACTGAGCTACGGATTTTCTTTGTATGAAAATGCATGGTCAGGATGTTCGTTCGTATTATTGTATTTTATCCTACAAATGATGCCTGTTGGACCCTTTTCCACTACGAAATTCGAGTCGAATGAGGGCCCACGGTGAATAAATTGTATCTCTTCGATTTCTACAGCGTTTGTGGCAAACCAAAGCAGATGTCTGGTACCCCTTGTGCCTATTATTGTCACGTGGTACAAGCCATGAATTCCGAAGACGACATTTGGTCGTTTCGAAACGAAATTTATCGAAGAAATCCATGAGAATTGCAAAAATACAATTTTTCAAAAATATATTATTTTATTTTTTTCTACGCTTTATTATATTTCCTTTTTTTTTTAGGAATATTTATTTAATATTCATCGTAATAAAAAACCATAATTTGTTTATTTTTTGTTCGAAGGAATTAAAATAAATTTTTGTATGAAGACGAAAAAATTGACGAGAAAAGTTTCATTTGAATTTGTCACCTGCAAGTAATGAATTTTTTGTGAGTAAAAAATCTTACTCTGCCCTGATAAAAAAAAAAAAAAAAACCTCGAAAAAAACGATTCACGAAATGTTCATCTTCAATGTCAATATTGATGACGGACTCTGAAAGTTCAAAGAAAAGAATTTATGCATATATTTTTCAACGAAAAATCCAATAAATATAAGGTCTGTATACAATGTACACGTACTACGTATTTCTCGTACGCATGAAAAGAACGTAATCGCTGGTTATTTGATCGTAAACGGTAATGCTCTGAGCTCGAAGCTGTTCTACTTAGCCGTATTATCCCCTTCGCGAAAAATCCCCCCACGAACCTTCCCCGGTCTCAATCATTTTCGTCAATCATTATGCAATTGTTTGGTAAATTAAATGCCGCGAGTTTATTCGTCCGATAAAAATATTAACGTCATTTCTACAGGCTGTTCGATCTCTACTTTCGTGAATATTTAAATAAACGTTTGTGGCTTTCCAATTTGATCAAAAATTTTTACAATCATTGATAAAAAATGTGAAAAACGTTGAATTGTCTTTTTGAATCCTTTAACAATAGATTTTTTGCATTTTTTTTCAATCGGATTTGTCAATTAATAATTTGCAATAATTAAGGAGAAAAAACCAGAAATTTTTACTCCAATCCATAATAAAGAATAATTGAATTCGTAAATAATTATAAAATTCGTGAAAAAATGAATTATTTTGAGAAATTTGAGTTCTTGAGATATTTCTATTGGAAATTTATTTTTGAACTCAAAACTTTTTATAATATTGAATGATTATGCATTGAAATAATGATGAAAAATGTTGGTGAGGATGAAAATTAAAATTGCAAAGTTGATTTAACGCAAAATACCTCGTGTCTGAAGTTTCGTACGAAAGAATACGTCCTCTTAAATAAAGATTTATTGTAAAATATTAAGAAAGCATATTTTCGAGTGGCGAATACGTATGTACGGATATTTGGCTGGAGGCGATGTGGCAGATCGGTCTCTTATAGATCCTCTCCATTGCCCAGTGAATCGCAACAGTTAAACTCAGTATCGAACTCGTTCGAAGCTGCAAGTGAGTTTCACTGAGGTACGAATCGTTTTTTCAGAGGACTAACAAAATCAGACCTGTCAGACGGTATTGTAAGCTCATAATTTTCATTGGCAAGAGCAAATCACGATAAACTACAATTTTCGTGTCATTTATAATTCATACTGTAAGAAAATTCGGTCCAAAAAAATGTCGGAAATAAAGTTTGAATGATTTTTAAGGAAATTCACATTAAAAACCGACAATAAATTCGGATGAAAATATATTTTGAATCGTTTAGGAATAATTGACTAAGTCGAAGGTTTCGAGAACATTTAATTTCTAGAATTTTTCTATGTGCGTGTTTGACTTTGAATGAAACTACCATTTTTTTATCTCCATTATCAGACGAATTGGACATTCGAGAGAATTCGTTAGTGACCAGGACACATCCTGGCTCCCACGGGCCTTGAAACACATTTTTTTTCTTTTTTTTTTTCTTTCTTTTCACATATCGCCTTAGACACGCTCTCCATATAATAATTGTGTTATAATTAGGCGTGCGTAATTCCCTCGATTTTTTGGCCTCTCTCATCGGCACCAAAATATCAGCAGCCTACTCGAACTCGTGTCATTCATAAATTTGTTAACACTCGTGACGAATTATTGCAACGAGTACACGGACAAATGCACCCCTGACGCCTTCGTCTACCAAATGCAAAAGCACTTTTAAACGCACATTAACAACCATGTCCAATTTTATATAATCAACGATTTTATTTCTAGAGGAAATTCTACGTCGAATTTATCTCTTTCTCATTTTCGAGGCTTTTTTATACTATTTTATTAAATAGAAATTATGTGTGAAAAATATTTTTTACAACGTTCCAAATTCATGGGGTTACGGATTTTTCTGTTGTTAGTTTTTAACGCAAAACTAATGATTTTCTATCCAACTTTTTGTTTCTCTGCGGTCGTGTGAAAATTTTTACTCTCTGGTCAATATTTTTACATCTTAAGGAAATGTGAAAAATTGTGAATTGAAAAAATGTCAAAAATTATGTTTTCAGTTTTGGGAATAACGAAGTTGCTCACGTTTGAGACGAATCTGAACCGTCGAAATCTTAGTTTTTATTTGATAACGTTTATGATGTCAATTGAGAATTTTCTAAAAAAATCGCATCGAGAAATGATTTCTTCATTCGTTATTCCTATTGACGAAATCGTCACCATTTTTTCCTTCAAATTATCAGTTTTTATGTCTGAAGTATAGATTTTTGAGCTATTGTGACTTTGCGAATAAATTTTGGGTTCACCGACGTTGAAAATTTGAGTAAAACGACTGTATTTGTATTTTTTGAAAAACTGAATTTTCGGAAATGTGAGAAAACTAAGGAATTAATTAAACTGGTCGATTCGTTGATGAACTCTTCCGAGACTTGCTTTTAACGAAATGATTTTTGAGGATATTTTGATGAAAGAAAAACTGAGCTGATTGAATTTCTGTTTCGTTTCCTAACTTAAGATTTCATTTAACACGAAATCTCCTCTACGCAGAATTTTAGGATTCAGATCATCGACTAAAAAAGCTCTCTCAATCTTCTCGTTGCGAATGAGGTGTACACATTGGATCTGGAGTTCTCGTGTTCTTTGGCTCGGTCTCGAAATGAATTTACGAGGTCTCGTAATCGTCAATTGAAGAACGAAATGGTCGTTTTTATGGTATCATCGTGAGGCAAAATTTGCTGGATGATTTTTAGCTACAGTTAAAAAAAAAGAAGAAGAAGAAAAAATTAAAACTGAGTGCAAAATTGTGAAGAACAATGAGAGTCGTTATTCCAAAAAAGAGACGATTAAAGGAACTTAAAAAGTGAAAAAAGACTTGTGTGTAAATTTTAAAAAGATATCAATAAAATGTGTAAATGAAATATTTTTCAACTGAAAATCAATTAATTGCCCAAATATTTATCTTTCACGACACAACGAGTGCTGCCAAAAAAAAAAAAAAAAAAAAAAAGAAGTTAATGGAGCTTGCAAATAAATGAATGATCACATTTTAACACAAAATTTGTACAAAGCAATAAAAATCTTGGAAATTTTAATTTATCGACTCCGAAGTAGATTATTTGCATATGATTTTTCTACGACCTTACTTCGAAGCAGCCTAGCAAAAAGACCGAAACCCAGTTGAAGATAAATTATCACAACTATCGGGGTCAATATTTAACCGCAGTGATTTCTACGAATTCGTTGAAGAAAACTTCTCTCCTCGGTTGCATTGCACTGAATTCATATAGTCGATGACGTAGAGCCGATTGCAATGCGAAGCGTATTGGCAGCGTCAAGATTAATCTCGTGTCCCGTCACTGGCATACGTGATACCTTGAAGAGGAAAAACAAAATAAAAAGAAAACAAGAAGAATTTGTGTCTGTTTCGTGTAAAACGAATCGCTCACATGTATATACGTATATACAGAATTTTGTCTGAAAATAGAAACCAACTACCCTCATTCGAGACATTACCTTTCATCATTGTATTTCTCACTCGCTCGATAACGAGCCAGATTTTTAAATCCTTTAAATTTCAATGAAAATTCAGTTTTGTAATTGTTACGTGTTATCAATTAATGTAAAAAAAAATTATCCCATTGAATCGATGGATCGTAGAAACAGAATCAATCAACGAGGATTCAAGCATTTCAAGACGTTTTTTTTTTTTGCAAAATGTGAAAACAGTCATAAAAACTTGCAGACGACTTTTTTTGTAAATTAAAGATGGATTTTTTTTTTGAAAATATAAGTACTTTTGATTACTGCGATAAAAATAGTCAATATCATTTTAATGTGCAGAAAAATGATTGAAATATAATGATTTTTCAAAGGTTTGAGAGGAGCTCGAATGAGTTTTAATTGAGTTGTTAATTCATGTTTAAATGGCGTGTTTAAAATTGGTCAAAACTCGGTTTTTGTGGGGATACATAATGCAGATACATAGTCGCAACTTGAAACTCTCTTGTTAAACGATAAATTCTTCATCTATGTGTTGGGGGGAGAGAGAAAAAAGGAGAGAGTGAGATCCACTTAAGTTGGAAGGAGGGAGAAACACCTTTTTCGTGATTGCATGCTTACGGCATGTGAAATAGTGTCCAAATTATAGGTCAGAGGGTGTATAATTCGACGATACGTCCGAAAAGATTTTGCTCTTGGTTCGGAAAATAAAAAAATAAAAAAGTATAACAATAATAAGAAAAAATAAAGGGGAGGAGTGAGAAGTATAAAAACAGCCGTTGCACCCACTTCTTTGTGCGCGATAACGCCCAGTCGTACTTCAAAAGTACCGATTCTCTCCCTCTCTTTTTCTTCTTCGTAAGAAAATTGGGTACGAGAAATTTTGGGCTTTAAAAATTCCGAAACTCGTCCGATCTTCAAGCCTTGATTCAAATATGTATGAAAGTGTGAATTTCCACTTTTATTCACGAAATAATCCTGTCCAGATATATTTCGATCTGTATTTTACACGAAAATGTACAATTTTGATAATCGTTTCTTCATCTCCATTCAAGTCGGCAATAGACCCAATGTTTGCAAACAAATTTGCGCAGCTTCTGCCTTTGCTTGCTTCTTGTTTGGACTTGCCACTGTTGGCTTGTATTCTATTCCGTTTACTTTCACCTGGAACAAAAATTATTTCACGTTACAGACGTCATTTGTTCACAGTATTAATTTAAAAAAAATAATTATCTATCAAGTGAACAAGTACACGTGGAAAGGGCAAAAATTCCATGAAAAATCGAAAAAACTTGGAAAACTATCGGAGTAACTGGCAGAAAAAACTTCTGTTCTTAAAACACACATTCAGAGAATATCGGTTGAAAAATTTTGTTGAAAATGATTTGCTTTTAATTTTTCAATCTATTCACAATTATTCATCAGATTGTCCCGTAAGACTTTTTTTATGAGCCATAGTTTTGTGTTTTAAGCAGAAAATCCAAAAATTTAAATGCAAATGAATTTTTTTACAGGAAAAACTGACATATCTGTCAAAATATATGATTGTGACCACGAAAAACCGTTTTTACTTATTTATATTCGAGATTTATGGTGCAATTTCCTCTTGAAGAGTTTTCAATTAAAGTTAATTGAACAAATTATAGAATAATATTAAGATTTCGTGTAAAATTCAATAAAAATTATCGAACGTACTTTGAATAGAAAATTCTTCTTGTGATCCGGACCACACTCGAAACACAATTCGTAGACAGGAGCTCCAAATTTTCGTTTCGAGCAATATTCACCCAGAAGAGAAACCGGATGTTTGCCTAAAAAATATTTAAAAAAACCACAACTGTACGTCAATAATTATTGCAAAAATCGAAATCGTAATGCATTTCGATGTGGAAAATACCTTCGAGAGTTTTGATCATTGGTACAACGGGTTTTTGAACTTTTCCAATTTTTTGACCAATGTCCTGTTCGCTAACGAGGCCTCTCTTGTCGAGTTTAACTTCAAGCTGTAACGGAACGAGGGTGCCCTCTTTGTTTTTGCCTAAGCCCTCACCCGGTCGCCAGCCCATTTTTTGGAGTAACGCCATTCCCATTCCACCGGAAACCGGTGCAGCCGTGACTAATTGATCCTGTACAAAGTAAAGTAATTAATTGCAGCACTGGACAAACAGAATTCCCACAATCGTTGCGAGGAGGGCGATTCTTCCACTTGTCCTTTGTTATTAAATCTCTGAATCATCAATTTTTAGATGAAATTTAAAAAAAGAATTGATTAAAACCGATTTATGAACACTGAAGTACCAAAGAAATCGAAGTTTTCGTATCGCTTTTGTTATTAGAAATATTGGTCGTAATATTTAGCGTGTTATTTTGTAAATTTTCGATTGATCGGTTCTTTAAAAATGTTTACAAGACAATAGTCTGAAAAAAAAAATCACTGTATAAAATTGACAAATGTTGGAATTAGATGACGTTGCGTTATGTATAATGCTGAGTACATGTGATTATTCATTTAATATTCAAGTATCAGGATGGCAAATACTCACCCATATTAATCATAATTCGGTCATCAGGCTGCCGGTGTCATATCTTCAATGATGCAGATATATGCCTGTAACAAATTCTCAGGTGGAACCAGACTAAAGCTAAATATCGTAGCCTCCTACATTTTTAATCTTTTCCCATTGTTTTCTTATCTCTGTAGTGCTCGGACTGCTACAAATAAAATGTAGTAAATTTATGAGCGAGCTAACGATAATTAGCAATAGTCTCGTAGGAGCATCGGTGGCCTTTCGGAGTTTATTTTTTAGTATTTAATCGAGAAACGATTGAAATATCAATAAATAATGATATTCAACTCCAGGCCACGTCGATCCAATGTCCGCGCAGGCACAGAATCCACCTCTGTAAACAGAAGTGGTCTGTGCCTACGACACAGTCTCATCGAGACCAAAGACCTTACGAAGATCCTTTCAGGATGGTCTTGTACGAGACTGTACCTGAAAACTTGTTAAAGGCACACGCACATACACACGTTTTAACGTACAATCGAGCTTAACTAATTGCTCTTGAATCTCTTCAATGAAGTGCAATCTTTTTTATACCAAAGCTTCCTTGAATTTTTGTCCGACAAAACGAGTTTTCCAATTACTGATTATTTTTCGTTTGTTCTTCTTTAAACTCAAGCACAGGACATAATTCCGACTCTGAAAGCCCGGTAGTATTTTTTCTTTCCAACGACTTCTCTTCTGATGAGGATTAATTATTGAAACTGAGTTATACTGCTGAACCGGTTAGAAATAAAGCAAAATTCCATAAGACCTTTTTTGTAGAACATTAAATTTCCTACAAAAAAGCTCCCCACCGAATTATTCCATACTTAGTAGTTTACCGCTGAGAGTCTATCGAAAAAATATCTCAAAACCGTTTGCGTCACCCAAATGGAAACCGGGTATTTCTTCGACCAGCTCTCAAGACTGAACTATTGAAGATACAAAGGAATGGCGTGGGACTTTTTTGTCGGAAATTGTGTGTACCACGAGATTGATCTTATTGGTTCTTATCCCATCGCCAACCGTTTCAGCAGGAGAGAAAAAAAAACGTGTGTCATTAAACTTCAATAATTAATAACTCATCCAAACCCTAATAAAAAAAATTTTGCATATTTTTATACGTCGTTGATGATTTTCAAAAAAAAATCCAGTTCAACAGTTCGTACGAAAAAGGCAAATATATATGGAAATGATTAATACCGATATTTTAATCGTTTTTAATTAAATTTGTAATTTAACATTTTCTTGTAAAGTTTTTATGAATTAGTACTGTTTTAGGATCAGTAAATGGAACACTCGTTTGAAAAAGTATTTAAGGCTCTACTGTCGTTTCTTTTTATACCTCGTTTTATAGATTTTCTGACGTTACCTTCCGAGCCCAGGCTTGATAGCCCGAATGAAGTTCAGCCGGTGACAAGACTTTCACACCAGTATTACCAGTGAACTGACCTGGCATCTGCTTACTTTCCGCCCAGTTTTTCATCTGAAGAAAAGATTAAAATAATTTATATCGATAAGATTATCCTGATGAAAGCGCTTAATAATTTTAGTAAATTGGAAAAAAAAAAAATGAAAAATTCTTACTCCATTCTGGGCGTGATACATCGAACTCAGCGCTTCAACATCTTGAGGATTTTCTCGCAACCGTCTCATTGCTGCGAGCCGTTGGGAAACTATGGATCCTATGTCGACGGGCTGTAATTCAGAAGATCGAATTTTTGAAAATTTGATAAATTTTCTTAGTCTACGAATGAATGGAAAAAATAGTCAAATCGAAAATGCAATAAATCGAAGATTAATGAACGAACCTCGGTCACAGGAGCTGAAGGAAAAACTTGAGGTTGTACTGTCGGCATAACTGTTTGTACTGTGACTGGCGCTGGTACAGGAAGCGGAGCCGGAACTGGCAAAGGTGCTGGTGTAGGTGGTACAAGCGGAGGCAAAATGGCAAAAGTTTGCTGTACAGGTTTACTAACAGCTGGAACGAAGGTTTTTTTGGGTTCAGGTTTTTTTGGCACCACTGGTATCCACTCGCTCTCTGAAAAAATGTTAAATTCTTATTTTTAAAAAGTAAGCTATATTGGACGATTCGAAAATGCTGAAATATAAAAAGATTCAATTGAATTTTCGGTATAAATGGAAGAAATGATTACCGGTCTTTCTGTGATGTTGACCACTCGAAACTGGAAATTTCAATGTCAGTTGTGTCGATGATTCAGCAGTTTTTTCTTGGAAAGTTTTATTCGGAAGTTGTTTTGCATCCTGAGAATTAACAAATTTTTCTTTAAACTCGTTTCTATTCGTCAATTTGACTATTTCTCGAACAAGAAGCCTCGGAATAATTGTAACTTCTTAATGAGTTTAAACAAACCTTTATATTCATAATTATCGAAGTTGGTCTTTCGCGCAATATGAACGGATGATGAAAACCTTTTTCCGAACTGTTTCCATCGTCGTCCGATGATATGCTGGACAATTCACCGAGAGCTTCAGATTTTGACAGAGACTTACAAAAATCTGGAAACAAGAAAATGTACAATTTACCAATATGTTCTTTGTTTTTTCTTAACAATCTAGACATTTTTGAAATATTGGTCGAATTATAATTTACCTGTAAGTTCATCTACACTTTTTCCACCTGCTTGTATAGCTGCAATAGCTTTATCCTGCTGTGCCAGTGGCAAAGCTCCTTGCTTTATCATATTTATTGCATTTCGTCGAGCAATTTCCAACAATTTCTTCTTGTCTATCTCTATTCTTTCTCTGTAAAAAAAAAAAAAAAAATAAAAGCATACATCTTGAATGTACAATTGAGCAATAAGAAAAAAATGTGAAAAAGGAAATCTAAAAATGCGTAAAATGTTCAACAAAATCTCATTTTTTTCATGCCCTTAGGAATAAAATTCCTCCGAGCTCAGGGAGCCTCAAACGAAACAAGTTTTTCATTAAAAACAATAAAATCTCTTTGTTAACCCATTAACGCCGAGGTGATCAGAATTTTTACTAACTTTTCATCATGTTTATTTATTATGTTATCGGACCAAAAAAAAAATGCAATACCTCTATTCCTACGCAGAATTCGATGCTCTTTCAGAATCTGAGCTCAAAATTTAGATTAGACACCGAGAAAAAAAAATATGGCCGATTTAAACGTGAAAAACGTGAAAATTTTTGAAAAAAAAATTTTTTCGCATTTTTTTTCACAATGATACCGCAAAGATATCAACTTTTTACAATGATCAGAGGTGATCATGGTACTCGAACATTAAGAGGAATTTTTTTCAGAAAAATTCATCGACGCGTTTTTTCAAAATGGCGGCGAGAATGAAAAAGTTTTATAAAAATCTTAATCTATCGGTTTCTTCAAAACTATGAACTTTAGAAAAAAATTTCTAAGAACAAAAATGGCTTAAAATTAGTCGAAGAACACTCTTAATTTTTTTCAGAATTTTTGAAAAAAAATTTTTAATTTTCGAAAATTTCAAAAAATCCAATTTTTCAAAAATACCTGAAAAATTTTTGGAAAAATTTGAGAGTGTTCCTTGACTAATTTAAAGACTTTTTGTTGTTAGAAAATTCTTTCGCAAAGTCTATAGGTTAAGAGAAAAAAAAATTTCTTGAATATGTACCATTCAAGAAATTTTTTTTTCTCTTAACCTATAGACTTTGCGAAAGAATTTTCTAACAACAAAAAGTCTTTAAATTAGTCAAGGAACACTCTCAAATTTTTCCAAAAATTTTTCAGGTATTTTTGAAAAATTGGATTTTTTGAAATTTTCGAAAATTGAAAATTTTTTTTCAAAAATTCTGAAAAAAATTAAGAGTGTTCTTCGACTAATTTTAAGCCATTTTTGTTCTTAGAAATTTTTTTCTAAAGTTCATAGTTTTGAAGAAACCGATAGATTAAGATTTTTATAAAACTTTTTCATTCTCGCCGCCATTTTGAAAAAACGCGTCGATGAATTTTTCTGAAAAAAATTCCTCTTAATGTTCGAGTACCATGATCACCTCTGATCATTGTAAAAAGTTGATATCTTTGCGGTATCATTGTGAAAAAAAATGCGAAAAAATTTTTTTTTCAAAAATTTTCACGTTTTTCACGTTTAAATCGGCCATATTTTTTTTTCTCGGTGTCTAATCTAAATTTTGAGCTCAGATTCTGAAAGAGCATCGAATTCTGCGTAGGAATAGAGGTATTGCATTTTTTTTTTGGTCCGATAACATAATAAATAAACATGATGAAAAGTTAGTAAAAATTCTGATCACCTCGGCGTTAATGGGTTAAATAAGGAAGGTCAAAAAATTAAAAACATTTTCAATTTAAACACTCGGAATAATTCAATTTTGAATTTACATGAATTCATTTACAATTGAATCATCAAAAAAAAAACTGTAACAATAAACTTACTTTCTCTCTTTACTTCGACTACGAGTTCTTCCATGTTTGTCCCAATATTTATCATCGTTTCGACTTCCATAATCGTCCAAATCGTCTTTGTTATATTTTCTGCGATCGCGGCTTCGACCTCCACGTTTGTCATCTCGTCTCTCATTGCTTCTACGGCGACTTTCTCGACCTCCGCTGCGACTTCGCCGATGACTCGAAAAATCGTTGGTTTTTCGCTCGCGCGATTCACTGCGACGCTCGTTGGTTTTGTGTCTCGAATCTTTGTTGCCAATTCGATTATCGCGACTCGTTCTGGTTCTGGAGTCTCGAGCTTCACGAGCCTCGGACTTTTTCGATGTGCCTAATTTCTTTTTCTCCTTTTCTTTGAGGACGAGCCGCAGATCTGTCCTCATTACTCCAACGGAACCAGGACTCGAAGCTCTATTTCGTTTTCTGTAAGATGGACTGCGAACCGGCGAGTCCATGGGTGAATCCCTACAGAGAGGCGGTGTGGGACTCAAAGTCGGTGTTCTGTTGTACGAACTGCTGTCTGAGATTTCACCGTCTTCCATTCTTGCTGCTTTTTCCTTTTCCCTCGTCTCTATTTCTTTGACTGTCTCGTTGTACACAGTACTGTTCTTCAGGTCCTTTATCAGTATCTTTGTTTGTGATTGTTGCTTCCCCTTCTCTATCACCAGAAATAAATAGTTGTGTTTAATCACTAATTTTAGAATTCTTGGTTGTTTTTACAGTGCAAAATATGAGAAGAATTTTTTTCAATAGATTTTTTGTCGCTGACTTAAAATCTACTGACAAAAAATTGCATCAGGTCGCGTTCTCTCAATGTAGGATAATGAGATTCGACAAGGGAAAGGATCGTTTTCATCGAGATTCAAGCAAAATTGGGAACGTCACGAAGACGTTTTCATGACGTTTCCGCCAAAGTCATGAAAATATGCCAAAAAACTACTGATGGACTTTAGGTCAATCTATACGAAAATCGTATACGAAGTAGACTTTTAACATTTTTAAATAATCGAAAAAATAGATGAAAATATTTTAGAACTGGAAAATTACTTTTTGTTGTTTCCGAAAAGAGCGGACTTGAAAAAAATTTAACTCATTATTACAGCACAAATGAACATTTTATCCTCAAAAATTCTCTTCCAAAGTTATCTTTGTGTAAGAAATTTAGATGGAAAAAAACACTTTGAAAAATAAGTCTAATAATAGATTGTAGAGTCCTTGAATTATATTGATACACATTTTTTATGAGTTTTTAGATACTTATTAACAAGCCATTGAAAGAAAGTCAACTTTTCAGTCACTTGTAAAATAATAAACATTTGATGGAAAGTCTTACCAAAAAGCCTGGGGATCCCTGTGACAGTTGTTTCTTCATCTTCCTCGTCCCGTACTTTTTTTAATACTGAAGGCAATTCAGGACTGCCAGGATTTTCACTGCCGATTGTTTTGGCTCCAAAATCTTTTTTAATATTATCTCCGCCAAAGTTAATAGCCGGCAAGTTTTGTTTGTCTTCTGGTTCTTTTTTGCATTCGACCAAAGCCGTAGGTTCGGCTTTATGTCTTTTGGTACTTGTCACGTTGGAATCGGATTCTTCGCTGGAGTGAGACGAATGTTTTCTCTTTGATTTTTTCTTATGTTTTTTTTTTTTCTTCGGCCCTCCTGACAGTGCAAAATAAACGTGTTACGGTGTATTTATTTTTTAATAAGTCACTACATTGTCGACTTGCTACAGCTTAGGTTCTGAAGAGTTGAAAACATCGCGAAAAAAATGAAAATCGTAAAAAAGAGTTGATTTGACAGCATTGTTGAATTTAAATGTTGAAAATGAAAAAAAAAATACTGTTTTTTGCCTATTTACCAGCATCCTCGTCGCTGTCACTCTCCGAAGAATTATGCTTGCTTTTCTTTTTATGTTTCTTGTCCTTGTGTTTATGTTTTTTTTTACTTTTTTTCTTCTTTTTTCCGTGTGTTGATTTGTCATCATCATTATCGCATTCAGCATCTTTATCATCGACCGGCGATGCAATACCCTCATCAGCGTCGAACGTACTGAACAATTCTGTCAATATTTCATTCGATGATTTTTCAGGCAAACCTGGTTCTTGCTTTATTTTCACTGCCTCCACTCCTACCGTCGTTATTAAATTTGCTATGTCGAAGAAATCAGCCATTGTGAATCGTAATTATTGAATTTTTTTAAATATACGTTCTTTGTACACAATAACGCGATGAGACCACTGAATGAAAACCATGAAAAAGATCGAAGCAGTGGATTCTATTTATTGGAGACTTAAAGAGGTTAGAAAAGCATTTCGGTCGCCAATAATCTCCATGTTTGCTATTTGGACGTAAAAAAGTCCGTCATTTCACCACAACAGTCGCCACCATCGCATTCGTACTCGAATTTGAATTAGACAAATAGAAAGCTCAAAAAAATCTGATTCATTCGAATGTGATAAAAAATTCGAATAAAAAAAAGAAGCTAATTATCATTGAAACTATTATAATTTTGTCCATAATAAAAAATTTGTTTTCATTCTATTTCTAAACATAAAATTTATATTCACTCTTATTTTATGTCTTAAGAATATGTTGAAACATTTTTATTAAGAAATTTCACAACAAAAATTCAGTAAAATCCAAATCAATTTAGCGAATTAATATCGTCGTTTGAAATGATACGAATTGGCGATGAAAAAATGTGTATTGCATGACATAATGCTAATAAATAACAGAATGGCCTGCTATACCATAAATATATAAGGAAAATATCATGCATACGAAAAATATCGATAAATTATTCTCCGGCTGTAGTTCAGGCCCGACTTTTCTAAACGTTTCTCGAAACTCGTGTCTCGAAGTCAATAAGAACAAGCCGCACGCAAGAAAATTAAAAGAAACCATGAATGATAAAAGAATTCTAAACAATATATTTCTTATCAATATATATAGAAAAATTCATCCAACAATGATTCACTGTGTCTATTCCTCATTCCGTTATCTCTAATCAAAACCAATTAAAATGTTCCTTCGTCTGTCACCACGTGTGTCAAGTAGCCTGAAAAAAAATACAATATTGTGTGGCACTATTGAATTTTCTTCCAAAAGAATTTTCGACACGTAACCTCCGACTTCGCTAGGAATCCGAATCCATCATCCATTCAATGAAATTAAGCTGATGATTAATGAACGTCAATGATCTTAACACAAAATCATTTCTGAATTAGCCCGAATCATGCCCCGAAAAATATTGATTGTCTACTGACGTATACCAGATCGATCCCCACGATTGCAATGTTTACGAACAAACCAGCTGTCCAAACGAGAAAGCAGCTTCGATCCTCGATCGAACATGCGCGCGCTTCGTCGTTGAATAGGGCTAAAAATTTCAGCAATGTTTTTTGTAATGAAAAAATCTATCCCGCCGAACAACTTTATTTGTTTGAATGAAAGAAATTATAAGATGAGCAGTAGTTTAAGGTTTTATAAAACATTTTTTTGCAGAATACAAACCTGCGGTAACGATTTCGCGCGACTGTACGCTTTAACCTTAAAATAAAACGAATTTGGTTTCTTCAAGCTGTGGCGGAAAAAACTAGTGTTTGTCTTGTGGAAATGTTTATTTTCGTAAATACTTTATTGCTTTCAATCATCTTTTTGTTTTTATCTCTTCACGCCTATGGCAACCCTTAAAAATCGAGCACAAATGAAGGTTGCAGTGTGAATAATTCAAATGACTTTTTTGACGATGTATAAATTACTGGGCATTCAACCACGTGGATAAATGCGAAGTTTTCTTTCTACACATTTGTAACTGGATTTTTTAAGTTTCTTCGTGTTATTCAATGTATGAAAATTTTCCTATCATTTGGGTGTAAAAACTTGTGTCACACTCCTCATTTTCGATCCTCCCAAAAAGAATTGAATAACAGCGTACGAACTTATTGAAAAAAAATCTACAACTGGATCTGTTCTTTCAAAGAGACTAATTTATACACACGTTTTATCCTAACTATGCAAATAATACGTGCCACGAACATACGCAGTTTTCTATAAAAAGCTGATGACATGAAGACGTTTGTCTCAGTTGATAAGTTTTTAAGTTGAACACGCGACGATGAGAAATGGCTTCGCGAATTGTTTCATGGACGTTGATGTTTGGACTGGTTCTTGCAGTTAGAGGTGAGTGGTACAAAAAAGAGGATAAACAAAACACAATCAAACGCTCGATCGTTGTTCGCTGGAATAGAAATAATGTGAAAAAACCATTTTTTTTAGCGTCCATGATAACTCAGCCCAGAATCCCCACTGCTGTGCGTATACAATGAAAAACAAATAATTTTCTACGAAGGTCGTTGTCTTGCCGATATGTTGACTCTCTGCTCAATATTTTTCCATCTTATAAACGTGTAAAAACTAAATAAAAATAGTTGAAAAAAAAAAAAAATGCCTAACGATACGTTTTGAGTGTCAAGAAAAATAGCGTTCCCCACATCACTTACAGCAGTTTTGTATTTTTTTTTTTTTTTAATCCTCAGTTTATCAGATAATCAAATTAAATTTGGATACAGTGGATCTTCGTTAAGCGATTCACACATTTTTCAACCGATCCACCACTTAGTTTGTCAGATAATGAAATAAAATGATATTAAAAATCGCTTTTTTGCACGCGAACTTCATGTTCCTAACACGTGAACGGAAAGATCTTCGCTCACACTATGAACTCGTTTTAATCACACTTCTATCGAGCTTACATTTCAACCACATCACCATTCTGATTGGGAATTTGGCAGTGCCCAACTCTCGTGTAAATATTCCAAAAGCATTGAAAAGTTGCATTGTTGTTGCAAGAAATGAGTAATTTTACGAAATCTTTCCATTAAAACCGCAAAGAATAAATAAATCAATTAAAAATGACGATAATAATAAGAAACAGAATGATAGAATCTTCGATAGGAAATATCGGACACCGGAACGGTGCTTCCTTCAAAATTTAGCAAGTTGTACGTCCAGAGACTCGGCTCACGCGGCAGCGTCTTGACGCCAAGTGTACGAAAAGAAAAGTGTCGCAAACGGCCGAGTGAAGTAGCGCCGCGTATCTGATTCGGCCTTTTTCTGTAACGCTCGTCAAGCTTCAACTTGGCGCTATTTAAAAATGCGTCGATTTGTAAAAAATTTAGTTGCATATTTCCCACAATTCGCTTCAAATGGTCTTATTATTTTTTTTCGTACGACCTCAGTGTTTTGGATATAGTTTTTGAATTAAAAGAAATTTGAGACTAACACTCTGGCAAGACAACTGTCTTTAGAAGTCTTAAAGTAATAATAATAATAATAATAATAACCCAATGGCTTAGTAACTAAATCGTTTTTATTTAGGTGCCGCTCAATCCAACGATCCTTAATGACGAAACATTCAACATTACAGAAGCTGCAGTATTTCTTGTAAATTTATTAGATGATACACAGAATTACATAGACACGGCACTGGAAATTTTTACGCAGCGAACAGCAAGACAACGTGAAGATATATTTTTCGAAATAAATCGTTTGTATGGAAACGCAGTATTGTTTTCTTCGTTGTTGCCTTTCGTGTTTGATGATTTTGGAATTGCGATGGGTGCAGTCCTATCATCAGCATCGATACTTTTCTCGACCGAATTGAACGAGGCTCTTATCGATGCTGACGAAGATACGATTCTTGAAATTTTGCTCTCCATGAACAAAAGTGCTCGTGATGAGACTTTCCAAGAATACGAAGATCGTGAGTTTCAGGGCGTTTAAATGGTTCAGCATAACGATCAAAAAAAAAAGTCAAATGAAATATTTGTTTCGTTCATTAAATTAAATTAAATATAAAAGTGATTTTTTTTTTGCTATCAAATTACAGATTATCTGTCAACATTTCTGGAGGATTTCAACCGAGTGAATTTTTCACAATATTACAAAGATATTATCGACATTTTATGCACTGTAATTATCTATAGTATTATTAAAAAAAAAAAAAAACCAATAGAAAAACTTCTTTTTACTTCTGACACTTAATATTTGCTTGTTATACATTTATTTTCAGGACGTCAAAAATGAAGCTTTGATTGTAGACAAAGATCGATCGAGAAGTACTGCCGGAGTATTGGTAAGTTCAATAATTCACGGAAAAACAAAAACTAACATTTTAATTGATATTTAAGGGCACATGGCTATAGTTAGAACTCAAAAAAAAATCAAAGTCTTCTTTCTTGTTTTTTTCTTCGTGAAAACGATGTTTTTATATTTAAACAATCAATAACGTATTTTATAAAATATTTTTTGTATAATATTCCATGATTTTTTCGTTATAAAATATAATGAAATTTAAATTGACTCGTTGTTTTTATTCAATAAAAAATTCAATTTATTGTCATTTAATGAATTCGATTACGATTGATTCATTATTTTGAAGTTATTAAATTTTATAATTGAGTTCATTTCACCTGCTGATAATATTTTTCACACAAATTTGACAAATTTCGTAAGGGATTTCTCATTGAATTAATGAACCTTTGCAGGCAATGCTTTTGGAAGGCTTCGAACCAGTAGACTTCGGAATACTCAATTTTATTTTGTTAGTATCGAGTGATGCTCAATTGAGAGCAATTAATCATGAATATATCGAACGCACGGGGCACACAATCAGAGCAGCAGTGAATAAAAAATTATATGGACCTGAGAGAGACGCCTATGACGCAATTGGTGAGAAATAAATAATAATGAAAAAAAAAAACAATAAATTCAATGACAAATCGTTCAACAGAGTGTCTCATTTTAGACAATCCACTCAAATATCTTTGAAATTCGATAATTTCTGAAAAAGTAAACTTTCAAGGTCAATTGCAAGGTCAATTTCGAAGTAACCATCAAATGTCAACACATTTTCAGAAATTTTCAAATTTCCAAGACACTTGCGTCGATTTTCTAAAATAAGACAGTTCGTAAAATCAACCAGTAAAAAAAAAATAATGAATATTTCGTTGGAAAGTGAGATATAGGGTCGATCCGCACAGATACTTGGCTGAGAGGTTAAACGAAGCAATGTTCGCCTACGTAGAACCTGATTTGACGACAATTAATCGTATTATAATTGGAAGAAGCGAAATTGATCTCGGTGACATAGTGTTGTACTATCGACATCGATACTCACGTTATTTGACCGACGATTTAATGGTAAGAACGTTATTTACATTTTTTTTTTTTTTTACTATTTAAGATTATTTAAGAAAAGTGAATATTTTTTTTCCACGATACTCTTTAATTTTTCTGTAATCCAATATTCTTTTTACGAATCTCTATTGTTGCTTAATTTCTATTCGATGAAAAGTCCTGTCAAATCCGTTCAAAAGAAGAAAAAAAACAGTCGTCAATATTCTTTCATCACTTGGACAATATTGAAAAGAACAAAAAACCTCATTCAACTATTCAAATGGATAAAAATACAAAAATAAAAATATAAAAATAAAAATACTTAAAAAATATTCATTTTAAAAAACATTTCAGAAAGTTACAAGTGGCGAACATCTAGACCTATTGCTCCTGTTCTTCGGCGATTATATTTGGTTGTAAAATAATCAAAATAACGATTTAATTAAAAAGACAGAAAGTGTTAATTATTTAAATACAGGAAAACAATTTCTCTACGAAACGATAATAAAAACATGAATTCATGAAAATCCTTTAGAAAAGTCAATGAGGAACATTATTTTTCATAGATTTCGTGTAATTAAGAAAATAGTAATAAATATGTTTTTCAACGAACCGTTTGACAGAGCAAATTTTGTTGTATTTCATTTTTTTTAAATTAAAGTAACGAAAATATGAAATTTTCCTTATTTTTTTAGTCACTATAGTTTCGCCCATTTTACGTGCATATATGTAACATAATCGGTAGTTTTAAAGTCCAGAGGGGAATAAAATAGTGAGCAGGATATTCGAACGATATATGAATGAATTGAATGGTGTGTTTGTGTTCGTGCATACGTGTGTGCGTGTGTGTGTGTTTGTGTTGAGTGCACGGGCAGCACACGGGATCAGAGACCCCCTCTGGGCTTCGGCGTTCCCACGAGAAAGGAATGTGGCTAAGGGCTGACCAAACTGGTTGCGCTGTTGCTATACACTCTCGAGAGCATGGTATACCGGTTGCTATACGAGTGAGTGTTTTTTCCTCGTCTTTTTCACTACTTTGCTTATTTTTCTTCTTTTTTCTTTTCTTTCCTTTCCATTTCTTTTTTTTTTTTTTAATTCCTACGTTCTCTCGCGTACTCCAACAAAAACTAAACAGCAGGAATGCGCGCTCGTTTCGAAGGGCACAACACTCTGCCGTTGCTCTTCGTTCTCTCTCTCTCCCAAGAGATAAATATTTCTTACTGCATCCTGCAACATAATTCAACGATGCACCGAAGCTGTGAAAATTCCTGTTCGATACTGTGGAACAGAAGAGAAAATGTATTTCGAGTATTCTCGTTTGTTTATAAATATAAATAATTATTCGATGAAATCGGGATCAATAATAAGACTGTGATTCAATTATACGTGATAGTTTATTTAAACTTATCATATTGTACAGTATTTTTTATTTTAATGAAAATGTTTAGCGAAAATTATGATGAAAAATAATAATAATAATTAAAAAAACGAAATAAAGAAGAAAAAAAATCATGACTTTCGCTAGACGTTAATGAAAATGCTATACAATGTGTTTTTCTTTTTGTTTTTTTTGTACGATGTTGAGGAGTGTCGTTTTACACCAACATACAGTCCCCGGGCCAAAAATTCAATTAAAAACCCCTTCGCTCTCCTCTCGTTTCCCAGATAAAAAAAAATCGACGGCTTGCAATATCGATCATGGTACTCGAAGTTCCGCATCGAATTTTTCATCCAATTTCAAACAGAGACCTCGTCGTTTCAGCTCTCAGCGAATTTCAATCTGACGTTCAAAAGCATTTCGTAACCCTTTACGTCTGCAAACTTAATTAAAAGTTCGTAAAAGCATTTTGCAGGTGTTTTGGTTCGCAAATCCGATTGGAAGACCCTAAAAGCAATTTCGTAGGGCCTTTGATTCGGAAAATTGATTTGAAGTGTGTAAAAGCCATTTTGCAAACGTTTAATTGCCAATAAACAAAAGCTTTCAACTGTCGAGTTGAAAGCCAAATGTTTTCAATTTCCAACCCCTCCAAAATGCCTTCGATCGAAATTCACCAAGAGATGAAAAGACCGGATGAGAAAATTCAGTTTCGATATTATTCAATAACAAGTTTATTTAGTTATTCTCTTTTTTTTTATTAACTCGTGTTTGTTGATAGCATAAAGCACACGAAAGTCGGGCGAATATCGTCGTCGACTATTTTCATAAACTAAAACAATGAAAAAAATGCAATTGGCTGTCTCTTTCTATTTCGCATCCAATTTAATTTGTAGATTGTATATAAAATCAGTTGTTCTGCATCAATTGTGTATTTATCGTTTTGTTATCTTGTATTTTCAAACTTTGTTTTACTTTCGAATAACGATCGTATTCACAGAACGTATGTTTATCGATTCTATTTCTTTTACATCCACTTTTGAGCTCTCTTAGCTAGAAATACAATTCTTTCTCGACTTTAGATGACATATATGTATATTCATATGTATATATATACGTGTGTGTATGTATAAGCTGACCCGGATGAAAAAGAAACTAGATTTATTGATATGATTCTGCAATCTATTTAATTACGCGTCCAACAATTGTTTCGCAGTTACCTATCTCATTAAAAATCTATTTCTGATTTAAAAAAAAAAAAAATAACAACAAAAAAGAGAAAAAAAATGGGGGGAAAAAAAGAGAATCTTCGGCAACGTTTCTCGGCCGTTCGAGTAAGTTTCATTCTTATTTTTTCTTTCTCCCTAATTGTGTAAATACGCCAACCCTAACCCATGAATATGATTATAACTGATGAATGGTTTTCTGGTGCATACAATTTTCCACAGAATCCGCAAAAATGACTTCTTTTTTTTTCGCTGTCATCATTTATGCACGATTATTGATGTAGGCAATTAAAAAAAAATGATAATTAAAAGTTGACAAAAAACATTCTAGTACGAATGTGTTTTTTATGTTTGCAACTGTTTTTCGCGTCAATCAACGATTCTTGTCGTATGAAAACTCTCCTTAAAGTTCCAAATGAAAAATCGTATTTTTCTTTTTTTTAATCTCGCGGTTAAGAGCGTTATTCCAATAAAATAATGTACTTTTGTCTTCACAAGCACTTTTCGATTATCGGTAGCAACATGGGATATCGTATCTCCATTATCTTTTTCACCCTCTTCATCGCTTTTTCTGTTTTTTTTTTTTTTTTTTCGTAGTCAGTCACAATCGCATTATAAAACCATGTTTTGCCGTCTTTTCGATTTATTTATTTGTTTTCAAATCGAACTTTATCAGCTCGCAGACTCGAAATCGTGCTTCGGTCCTCGTAATTCGTGTTTTATTATTTTTTTTTTTACGGAAATTATGAAAAAGTCTATTTTTTTTCACTTATTTTTCTTCCAATTCATTCGCCGAACAGATCTCGACTCTCCCGAAAGTTTTAATCAGCATGACGTAAATCGTGTTTTATCGTTTTTCTTTTTTCTTCATTTTTAAACTCGCTCTTCAAATGTCCACTGTACAATATATATCGAATAATATTTAATCGTAATTACAATACGTAGTACACAGTACGTTTGAAAAAGGAATTTCGCCCCCCCCCTCTCTCCCCTTGCTATCATTTTTGTTACCGAAATGATCTGGATATAGAAGAGAATTAAAAAAATATACAGATATATTAAATGGACAAAGACTCAAAGAATTTCGGAACATTTGCCATTATGTAAATTTGAATTGTTACGTTTTATTTTTATTATTATATTTTTTTTTTCCTTTTTTCATTTATTTTCTTTATTCTTCACGTATCTGCAAATATAATCGCCCACTCACGATTTTTTTGCTGAGTAATACTGGATATGACTAGACATCATGTAAAGTTGCTATTTAGCTTTTTTTTCTTCGTATTTATCTTTCTCGTTTTTATTTTCAATAAACTGACTCTTCGTCGAATCGAAACTTATCGAATTAATGTGTTTTATAATAGTCTTCATTTTTTTTTTTTTTTCAAGAAATAAACATTGAATTTATGAGATTACGCAAATAGCAACGTCACGGATGCAAATACGAGCGACGAATTGAGGGTTTTACTTGATCGCGGTTTCCCCAAGGAGAGACGAAAGATTAAATCGAAAGTTGAAACGTTTTTGAGCGATTTTTTTTTGCTCCACGATACGAAAAACGCGTTTTCTTTCTTTTTTTTTTTACTTCCCACGTTCTCGTGAATCTTGACGATGGAAAAAAGATCATGCGAAGAAACAGATCATCCCCTAAATTCGCGCTCGTATCCGCAAACCGGTATGCTCCATGAGTCATGTCATTCAGCTTGTTTGTTTTAATCGTTTTATCATTTGTTTAAAGTTGCAAAAAAAAAGGATGTTTGCCACCTTAAATAGAGCGCGCGAAGCGCGAATCGACGACGCTAGATTCTTCGGGTTAAATGGGACTTTAGTTAATTTTTTCGATATAATTATTCAAATTGAAGCTTTTGTTTAAAACAATACGATGTTCAATATTCGTATTGTTTATTGTTGATGAAATTTAAGTTTGTTGATGTTGAAAGTAAATAATTTAGGGCACTCCGAGGCCCTACTATGAGAAAAATGCGCGTACGGTCATGGTGACCGACTGTCGACAAAGCGCACACGTAACCATACCTGGCGCACATTTAACGCAAGCGACCATGTGTCCGCAGGGCAAAAATACGACCCCCAATTCCTCGCCGTAACATATTTTACAAAGACGCGCGTCGTCGATCGGCTTCTTAGCGTTCTCTTGCGACGTCGTGCCAGCTTCACAGTTTTGTACGCTCGACTTTATTTGCTCTTCCGCTGAACATTTCGATGCTTCTACCAGACTGCTACTGCTGCTGCTGCTCTGACTGCTCGGGCCGGCGTTGCACGCCAATTTTTCACCATCTTTCTCCTTCTCCGAGCTACTTTTCGGCTCGACTTTCTTAATGTAACTTGGCAAATTCATTTGCATCGTTTCCTGTGAAAAAAAAAAAAAAGAAAAAACAACAAAATTCCATTAGTAAATTCTCTTTTTCGTGAAGAAAAACAATTTTTTTCATTATTTTTTGTTATTTCGATATTGCAACAACGTTTTTTCAGTTTCAATTCGTCAAAAAATAATGTATAATCAAAGAACAATGAGTAATATTATGAAAAATAATACTCACTTCGTTGGAAGGTAATGAAATGGTTTGACCAGTGACGGTATTGACGTAAGCTTGTCCCTTGACCATAAGGAGATAATAACACTTGGAGAACCATTGAGCGTGTTGTTCCCATGGATCGTCAGTGGGTTCCCAATCTTTGAGTCCACCTCCGCAGTGATAACAGAGAGTTTGATCGCTCTTGCCGGTGTAATAAAAGCCAGCGTCTGCGAGGCATTCTTTCGTTTGTGGCATGGATTTTGGCCAAGATTCGAAAGTTCTTAATCTCGCGTCGTAACTGGCGTACTCCGGATGAGCGGGTCCTTTTGGTCGACCGATTCCTAAAGAGCCTAATTTTGCTGTGCTTGGTAGAGGAATATCGGATGTAGAAGTATGGCAATCGGGAACAGAGTCCGGTCTGTAGTCGATTCCGTAAAGGCCGCAAACGTCGTTACCCCTGGCTCTTGGCTGTGGTATGGAATTTGGATTTTCGCCGATGGGCACATTTCCACATGGAATTTTTCTTATGAAACGACATTGTTCCTGCCATCTTTGATGATCGGCCATTGGATTGTCACCTTCGACCCATTGATCGATCTCCACTTTGCATTCAAAACATCTCACTTTGTCACCCTCTCCGGTATAATAAAAACCCGCGGCTGCCATCTTTGCTGGATCCAAAAATGGCACTGGCCATGTTGAATAACTTCGCAGTCTCACCTCCTCCATACGATAATCACGGTTATCCACTTCGTCCACTGTCGTCGTTGGTAGAGCACGCGGCAAAAATGACTCAAAACGATTTGTTGGCACTATGGACTTCATTGAACCAATATTTTCTCGTAAATTGCAATTCTCAATGATATCCGTCATTTTTGCATGTATATTGTTTTCTTGTTCTCCACCTCTCAAAGGCTGCAACAAGAACAAAAAATAAAAAATTATTTATTACATTTTATGCTTTATTTTGTAAAACACTGTAGAAATTAAATTTGTTTCGGGAATTCAACTTTATACCATTCAAGCACTAATGAAAAATAAATCGAAATCTACGTTTGGATACAAAAATTTAAAACGACACAAAAACTTTTATTTTCGTTCTTTCATCATTTTACACATTGTTTACTTAAAAAAATTAACAGCAAGACGAAAATGCTACAATGTCACGTTTTATTTTTGGTTATCCGACGAAATAACAGTAAGCAGCAACCTTCAGACCATAATTTATGAATGCGAGGCACTTAGATTCTTTTCGATCACGAACTTTTCCACGATATACTACAAAGCATCAGATAAAGTGCGAATGAAGAAATTTCCACGTTAACACGTGTTTTACGTTTATCGTACGATGACTGGAAATTTTTATTCGTCGAAAATGCGTCACATCATGCAAAAGTAAATGAAAGATGAGGCTTGTTTACTTATAAATATATAATTAATCGCGAGAGTTATCAAAAAGAAGGAAAAAAAATCAACACTAACACATGTATCGATAATCATGGCTCGTTGTTTCGATGTTTTTCCTCAAACACGTGATTTCAAAGGGCAGATGAAAGTAAGAACGCTAGTGAGCGTGCGTTACGGAATGTTTTGATTTTCGCGGTGTCGTTAAGAACAAAGTCGTAGAAAAAGCGACATCTGGCGCAAAAAATTCGTGGATTATCGCGTCAAGAGAACACGCCTGATTAGTCCATGAAATTAGGAGGATCCCAATTGTTTCGCAACTGTCAAGAGGACAACATGTGCTGAGGAAAATTCAAGATTTCGAGGGGTAAGAATTTGGTTCCTCGAAGAGCACTAAAAACAAAAAACGTCACTATTTGTTCGTTGTGAGAATTGATGAAGGACGCGTAAAAACGGGGATGAAATTTTATGAATGAATTGAACACACGGTGTAATTTTTTCTGTTTTAATGATTTTTCAAACACACAATCGCGCACTGGACTTTTTAAATGTGTTACGCGTGTACCCGTACGGAAATGCCGAAACGAAGTCTCATCGATGAATAGTTTTTCACTCCACAACTACACAACTGAGGAGAGCACAGAGATGAAGGGAAAAAGAGACTGAGAGAATGAGAGTAAAAGAGATAAAAGATATCCCGTAGTTCCCAGAATGGCAGAGCTCTCGAGAAACTCTGAGAAGCGACCTCGTAGTCACAATCGTGCCCCACAGCTGTACACAGCTCGTTCACCCGTCTATGTGTGTGTTAATGTCAGTGTATGAACGAGCGCAACGTTGCCGCCTCGACGCGGAGTATCCCATGGCCCCGTATTATTTTTTTTCCTTACTGCGCTCTCTTGTTAGTCTTCGTCTCTACAGTAAAGTTCCGATTAGTGCGAGAGTCGAAAGTCGAATGTTTCATTCTTGTAAATATTCCATTCAAACTTTGATCTTTCGTGTACAGGTTTTTTCAGATTTTTTATTTCAAACTAAAAGAGATGCGAATATAAGACTGAATTTATGACTGCACACGTCACAATTGAAGGTCAATGTCAAGAACTTGTGGCTCTCTCAAAAAATATAGACAAATTTTTTTCTTCAGCCATTTTCGAATCGATCATATTCGAAAAAAATATAGTTTTATATTGTTTCTTAATAAAAACGAAGCTTGAAAAAAAGAGTTCATTTTAACTGCAACATGACAAATGTTGAATGGCATAATATATTGGGAGTGGCTCGTTTAATCAACAATGTGCGAGCTGTGCTAATCAACGAGGGCGAAATAAATATTCAGACTCTACTGTACAATGACAACACGGCTCTCCGTCAGCCACATCGCGGTCGGAGTCCACGTTGGAGCCATCCCTTCCCTAGGGGCCTTCAGTACACAGTCCGTGATCCGTACGAGTCGCACGAGCGGTACGATGAATTCTCATTCCCCCCACTCCGCGAAACCGTAGGAATGCGCGTGTCTCCGGGTAATTATTGTCTGGATATATTCTGAGCCAGCATTACGAATACTCTCTGGTGAAAACTTGAAACCCCGTACAAAAACAAAAATTCTAAATTCACTCCAATTCCAATAGTTCAAAAGTAAAATTGAACGAAAAAAAAAACATCGATCGAACAAATGAACAAAATCATGACAATGCGGATTTCGAAGGTTTCGTCCTTGTTTTACATAACGAATAATAATCTGTCGTTATAAATCATAAATTCGCTTGAAAAATAGATAAATCAAAAGTCGCGAGTTCTACGTTGAATTTCCAAAAAAGGCCACGGGGCGCTGATTCACGCGCGTCGTAGTCGGATCACCATCCTACGAGTATTCCCATATACAAAAAGAGCTCTTCCAAGTGTATATTAATATAAAAAAAACGACCACACGAGTGGCTTAAAATAAAAAAGACGTAACAGTTCGTCCTCTAGACGCGAATATACAACTTTTCAATGGAGCATTGAATAAGCCCATACACATACATCCATATGCCCATTGCAAAGACCATAGATACAGTATCTAGGCGCTCATGTGAAGGAGCGATCGATACACACTGGGTTTCTATATGCCATAAATGTCGTAGCCTTAATCTGTGCTATTTTCGACGTAAGAGGAAAAAATAAAAAGCAATGCTATTCGTTTTTGGGAGTGCTCTCCCTGCTCTTGACGTCAATTTTTCACGTGGGAGTCGATGTATTCTATAATCCCCGTATATAAACATGACTTCATGGGATTCGAAATGTTGCCGTTGGTTCTCAAAGGATTCGCATATATATATATATATTTTTACACACACACATGCATATATATATAAGTATATCGCGAAACAGTAATCTTTATTTGAACTTTCACATGTTTTTTTTTGTCTCTCTTTCGCATTCCCTCCTCTCTCTCTCTCTCCCTCGCTCTTTCGTTCTTTCTCTTTTCAATAGAGCCGGCAACGTCGCACAACGGAAGTGGGCACGTAAGCAAGATACAGATATGTATCGCGTTGTGTGTCCCGCAGTACAAAGCCCGTTCTTTGTACTAGAATACCAGACGGCAAGGAGAAACAAGCAGGACTCTCTTTTGGATTTTCAACAGGAAGCCGCTTTCGAAAAGATAAACTATATGTATACATATTTATCATATGTTCATATACATAATTTCGATGTAGAGGGACAATCGAAAAACTGAAATTCCGTTTCGATATTTACAAAATGTCGTGAAAAGATAATTCCAAGTTTTTTTTTTTTTTCGTATCGTTTTTCGTACGAAACCAAAAAACTGTTAAAGTTCGACAAATGCGTTGTTTGCGCCCGATATCGCGTAATCGTTCAAGGAGTGACTGTGTATTCGATCATTTTGCTTTTTTTTCTTGATTTTATCTGACAAGGTTTGCTGGATCTCGAAAAGTTGAGTTTGTAAAAAATAATCTGGTTTATTGACATAAACTGCTTGAGACAATCTTCGGCCTAGCCTTAGACACGTCCTTGTGAGTATCTCACAGGACCCGCGCGCCAGGCGTGTACAATTTTTTTTAATTCCATATGTCGCAACAATCTTATCGACGTAATCTTTTATTGTGAAGAAAAAAATAATCAAATAATAACACGACGCCGACGGCGGCGTTAAAAATGATGAGAGACGGAATGTTTTGTCGAGCAATAAATTTTTGTTTCTTCGAAATCTCAATGATAACGCTGCGATGAAGATTTGAAATAAAAACTGAGTGTACAAATAATGCATGTACGTTTTATACGACGAGCAGTGAGAGCTTCTAAAGATCGATGCAAACAAAATTAAGTTTTTTTTATTTCAACGTACCGTTACGCCCTCTCGTTGACGCTTCGTTTTTGATTTCTTCTTATATTCTGAATAAATAGGAAACGTTGTGATTGTACAATCCTTGTTTATCACGTAACACACGTTAATTAGTAACAGACAAACGAAAAAAAAAAAACAAAGGGAACACACACGGAAAAACTAATAGACACACTTCTGTTTTTGAGCGAAACGATTACGCGCGATTAGCGAAAAATGTTTTGTTGCGCCCGTATTTTCTTAGTTTCAGACTTCGTTTTCGTCGTTTCCTTCTTGTTATATGTGTGTTATATTTGTTTTAATTTGAAAAAGAAAAAAAAAGAAATATTATAACGAACGGACACTGCCGTTTAACACTGAGAACGCAAGCATTTCACTTCGTTACAGACAACGAGCGAGGCTGAAATGGCCGTAGATCGCTGCTTCGGTCGTCGTTCCGCGGCTGGTTTCAGACCCCGCGTATTACAAGTATAAAACTAAAATACAGCCAAGCGTCGTCACGAGAAGGGAAGGCCGCGGGAAAAGGCCGTCAGCCGTAACGAAATAACAAAACAAAATTCACACTATATTCCACAAGTACGATACGTATTTTATTTACACAAACTCGAAACGTTCGCGCGATTATCACATTATTCGAAAGAATTATGTTCGTCGTTTGGCAGCGCTCGAAACAGCAGCAGGGAGGGGAAAAAGATAAACAAAGGAAAAGCAAGAGTCTTTCGTGCAAGTTCTGAAAACGAAAAACTTCAAATATCAAAAACACTTATATATGTGTGTTTTATTTGAGTGATTTTGAGAGTAGGACAAATTTTAAGGTACTCGAGGTCCACTATGAGCCGACCGACTGGCTCCTCAGGTTATTGTTCAAATTGTGTTGAAAGGGAAGCCCTTTTTCCTCGTTGCGAAGGCTTCCAACCGATCGATAAACCCCCGGACACAGCCCAATGGGGGTAATTCTCAAACATTTCCACGTTGCGCAGTTTTTACTGCGACGTTTCATCCAATCCTCGATTTTTCCGTCTCAGTCAACCCCATACGTGGTGTTGAAAAGTTTTTAGAACGTAAGGAAAAAAATGTCTAGATAAAATTTCAAGACTATGCATCACGAACATATGAGTTTTATTCTTTGTCCGTATGTCATCCATTGTCGGAAAATTCTGCTGCCTCTAACACACTCTAATGAACAGTTTTTATTTCTCGCCAAAGAAGCAGCTTTCATTTCCAACCATCAGGCAAATTGCTGTTCATCCAACATCTGCTCGGAAGATTCTGTTTTTTTTTCTTTTTTCTTTTCATCGTTTTTTCGTTATTAGAGCCTTCCGAATCCATCACACGGATGACTACCGCTTTGGCGCCTCGTAGTACAAAAGTGGTGGTGTTCGTGTCGTAACATGGCGTCTCAGAAATAAGAAAGTCAGCTTTATCGCGACGAATTGTTGACAATAGGCGCCAACAAAGTGTTTATCCACTTATTGAGCATTATGAGCAAGTTTTCGCGGTAAAAACGCAATCACCGGAAGGTCGTTAGGAATTTGATGACTCGTCTATATCAAATAGACCATAATCGAAAAATTTTCCTTTTTTTTCTTCCTTCGTATCTTTTCTCAGAAATTATACTCGTTTTGCACGCTACATGTTGATGCAATGAGCAATTTTATTATCGGCAGAGAGCTTTACTATCATAAATTCGACCTTTACGGGTGACGAATTGTCGGGACATGCGCTTGGGATCAGACTGGCGACAGAATTTTAAAAAAATCGAACAAATGTCTCGTCTATATGGATGTGAAGCTGTCAAAAAAAAAGTATGTCACATATTGAAAGTGGGCCTTTCGCTATCTCGTTATAATAATTCCTTGCAAATATTCCCTGAAACGTTCGTTAAAAAAAGTCATTAAAAAAAATAAATTATTATGCATAAATGAGTCTTTGTTTAGGTTATTGGCCGTCTTTAAGATTTCACGTTGGTATTCCTACGTATTTTTGAATTTGTGTGTATACCGTTGAGTTATTGTATAATTTTTTTTATGGGAGTAAAAAAAAAACTAATGAAAATATAATAAAAACGAAAGTGAAACCGAAACGGATGCTCGTTAGAACAGCGTTCAATATATATATACATAACTTGTTTATCTCTCTGGACCACGTTTGAGTCAGCAGCTAAAGTCAATTCTGAGAAATGCGTTGATGAAACGCAACAAACGTGACCGGTCGCATATATCGCCATAAGTCGGCTTTATATTTTTTTTTTCCCTGAACAATCTTGTTACCCGCTCATCGACAATTATATGCACACCCACGTGCTCGCGATAAATATTCATTTAGGGACTCTTTCGGAACTATATTTATCGCAGAAAATATGATTAATCTTTTTTTGTTCGGTTGTTGGTAATTGATGTTTTACGTAACGTGCGTGGAATAAAACTTTCGATAATACAACAAAACAGAACTAACAAAAAGATAGAAAAATTGTGAAAATTTAGCACTACCTATTTCTATAACATGCAAGGAATCAGTTTTACAAAAAATAAAATGTGAATTCTTTTAAAACTTTTCGAATATATATCGAAGCGTATTTTTTGAACTACGTGTCAAAATTTTATCACGACAAAATATTGAATTTCTTCATTATGGGCCTGTAAATCTAGATTTTTTGGAACTATTTGAAAACTCTAGATATTAGTAATAACGATCGAGACGACGACAAAAAAAAATAGAAATGATCTTGGGCTGCAAGAAATTGCACGAAATTGTAAGAAATCAAAGAAAAACTTGTTGAATGAATTTTTGGCATGTAAACCAGCGTATCAAGGAACGTTTTAAATTGTTGATTGACTCGAGTGTCACAATTGACGTGCATGTAAAATTCGTCATTGAAATATTTTAATAATCGATCACTGGAGCGACGGGTGGAAAGTGACGACTGCTCATTTAAATGCACACGATTAATCAATGACTCACGTTCTTATGAATGTTTTCCATCTCCGTCGTGTCACTTTGCATCTTCGCACAAAACAGTGTTACAAAAAAATATAAGAAAAAACCAAAGTTTCAAGAAAAATTGTCATTAAAAATTTAACATAACATTTTTCACACTCGTTGTTTACGTAATTGATGTCCAATTTTTTAACGTTTAATTCAACAACTTGAAAATAAGCCGGCTGCGCCGGCGATTCATTGCAAGTTTCACTTTCTTCAATTGAATAAACGACGAGATAAAGATTCTTAATATATATTTCCCTTTTGGATCGTAGTACGAGAATCGTCGATTTTTTTAATCAGGATTCGTGATAAAAGATACTGACACGATGTATTTATCGACTGATAAGTTTTGCCGATGGCGCAATTCATCCTCCACCTTCTTCTTCTTCACATTCCGGTCGCTCCTTTTTCTTCTTCGCAATTAAAGCGAGAAAAAATCATTAGCAGAGTCATGCGAATGACAAGCACGTGTAAAGAGTCAAGAAATATAAGAAAAAAAAAAAAAATTAGAAGGTGCACAATGAACCTGTGCAAGATGACAAAAGTTTTTCTCGTTGACACAGATTTCATGGGCAAAAGTTCCAAGAGTGTTTGTACTCAATGAAACATACAGTTCAATATCTTATCGAGCTTTTACGATTGCCTCGAACCGTTTCCGTTGTTCCTCAAAAATTCAACTTTATTTTCTTCGCATCAAAGTTTTATCACGAACGCCGGAAAAAAAAAAGAAACAGAAATGACAAAAAATTTGTTAGGTGATTACAGGATAATGTGAAAAGATTATTTATCGAATTAATTGCAGATTGCCGATAATATCGTATATTTCCAAGAACCCTTTCCTCTCTCTCTCTCTCTCTCTCTCTCTTTTTTTCTCTCCTTCGACGACACTCAATGACAATAAATAGACACAATGTGTATTTAAGAAAATAAGTTAGATGAGCCTTAAGAAAATAATTCACGGATCACAATTCCATTTATGATTTACAGATTTCGAGGAAAAAGCTAATTAATTTGTTTCTTTTTTGCTTTCTTTCTTTTTATATCCTTTTTGGCTTCGAGTCTGTTCGTAGTTTTAGCATTTTAGCGACGCAATAGACACCATTAAGACTCTCGGCTCTAATGTTATTGTGTATTATCACTTATCTTTGATAGTAACATTTTATTTATCTTTTTTTCATCGTTAGATTCTACTGCTTGTTAGATTTTTTGTTTTTTCCTCCTATTTTGAATATTTCAAGCTCGTTATTTCATTTGTCGTTAATTGCTTCGGGTTTTTTGTTTTTTGTTTCTGTTTTTTTTTTAATTGAAGCTTGCATCGTTCAAATAACAGTCACTACTTTTTTTTTTCTAATCTGTCCTTCCTCCAATTGAAAAGACTTTTTATTTTGTTCGTGGTTGAAAGAAATATTTAATAAAGTATAATCCATTTTCGTAGCCCAAATCTGTATCGATAGTTGGAGTCCTTGAGACCTTAGAACTGACAGCAAATAATATTTAGCAAAATTTACGTTTTATTGAAAATAAAGGTAGAGTCAACTTTTACAGTAAATTCATCAAATTTCTTTATCCTCGAGATATTTTTTCGATAATGTCAATTTTAAGCTTTCAAAATTAATTCAAGGAGGATAATTTTTGGAAAAACAGCTGCTCTAGGGACGAACTGTCATCCCCTCTGTGCAGCCGAACGATTAATAAGGAATTTGCTCTTATTTCAACGATGTAAACTTCAAAATAATTATATTTTTCAACGATATGTTTGCAACTACGCGAGAGCGAGCAAAAATAGAGGTTGAATATCGAAAGATGATTTAGCGATATCTATTCGAACGTCATTCTTCTCAAACAGTAAAGTTAGTCATGATTACCACGTATGCTCTTCATATATATTATTTATATATTTCATATTCTCGTAATATATTAAGTTTTTCAAGTGCGATCTAATTTTTTGCCGCTATTGTCCATTACTTTATTTCATTTTCATTGTTTTTTTTGTTGTTATTGTTTCTTTTTGTTATTTTCTAAACTTCTATGTAAATTCGTTTAATAATCACGCTTGTTTAATCGCGTATCGATCAAGCTAAAAACGTACGTACTGTCGCGCGAATCTCTTGACGACACATCGGACAGTGTGTCAACGAGGGTGCGCAATGAACGCAAGTTGCAAGATGTCCGCATGGCAAAAAAACCACTGATACTTCACGATCCATACAAACTTTGCATAATCGAGCTTCCTTCAATCTACGATTTTCTTCTTCCAATGCAGCTGTAATGAAATATATTTTTTTCTTCCTTGTGTATACAAATTGATGGGAAATTGATTTTTTTTTTTTTTTTTTTTTTAGTAAAACGATCAAAATTTTGCTTTCAATAATGTGATGTTGGAAATTGCAACCAGGACAAAAATGTTGGCACGAATTTCAAATTTTTTAAAATCAATTTTGATCTAGAGCGTTATTAAAATCATTAAAACTTGATTATTGTGGAGTTTGGAATATTGTCATTGAGGGTTTATCATATTTAAATAAAACTCACTGGTTCTATCGATCGGCGAAGTTTCCATTTGCCGAATGGCTCGTTCACTCTCGAGTCTCGACGACTCGTTCGAGCTTTCACCATTTTCGATTTTTCGACGTCTTTTCTCAACACTTTTTATAAACGCCATTGACATGTCATTGAGAGTAATCGAGTCTAAAGATCGTCTATTCGATTGGAGCGTTATCACTCGATTGAGAAGATTCGACAGCTCCGAAGACGGTGATTCAACGTTCGCCGAATCCGATCTGAAAATTTTCCAAATCACACGCTCGTATTTTCATAGAGTTAACATTAATTGATAAATTAATTTTTAGTGTTAAATATTTTGTAGTTATCACTTAATTCATTAGTTTTAATCGACTTCAAGAGTCGCTTTGTAAATAAAATCTTACAGATCGTTCTCCTCGGCGAGATGAACGTGGCGAACATCCTCGATCAATTCGTCAGCGTTCGCGTATGGCAATCCTGTCGATTCGATTCTTTGCTTGATCGCCATTTTCACTCGTCCAACGTTCAAGCCAATTTCTAACGCTGCCTAAAAGTAAAACACGAACATTTGTCAATCAAACATTTTTCATACTTCTTCACTGATTCTAAATAAAAAATTATTCTGTAAAGACTCAAATGCAATTGTGTACTCATGCTGTATATTTTTTATAGTTTCTTATTTATATCATTTGTACTCAATATTCAACTCTTCGTCTGATCCGGAAATGCAAATGAAAAAAAAAAAATTGTCATTTATGATTGAGCTCCAAAAATTGATATAATATTACAAAATATAAGTCAATAAAAAAAATCGAACTATCAGTTTAAAGACAATTCGGGCTCGGGTTTCAATTCGGGTCAAACGGAAAGTTGAAGATCGTTTTTGGAAAGTGATCAATATATTTGATTTCTTTTTTCACTCTTATTATATTGTCAAACGTTTGTTATTCGAGTCATTTATTTTCGAAAACGCAAAAAAATTTCGAATTTCACATGAAAACGTGTTTCTTGAGAGATCCGCAGTGCAGGCAGAGTTAATGTAACAAAAAAGATTTTAGATGCAACGAACCATCGCTGGTTCAGAACTGAGGAAACTGTCAACCTCAGCGTCCGTTATTTCCCGACCTCGAGATCTTGTTGTACTCGCCACCGCGATTGGTCGAGTTTCCGACATCAAATCTTCTTCACTGTCCTCCGGTACTCCCATCAGTATCTGGAAATGAAGTGCATGAAAATTTAGGTTCTAAACAAACAAGTTGAAGCGAGGACATAAAAAAGTTGTATTTTTAGTTCGCAAGTTACTTCAAATATCTTTTAGAAAATAGAAAACCTTTTTTCTGTAAAATGTCAAATTGGCAATAAAGATTTTGTAAAATATTAATGAAAAAAGTACAAAATAAGTGATTCAGAGACTTATTAAGATAATGAGTGAATGATCAATGAAAAATCCATTAATAAATAATTTAAATAAATCGGAGAATTGGTCAATTTCAATAAGTAAATAGTGAACTGAGTGAATAATTTGGAAAATGAGCAGTTATTTTATTAAGTTATTTTAGAGAAAGTAACGATGAATAAAAAGTGAAATGGCTCACCAATGGATCAAGCGGAGGTCGATTATCGATGCAGTGTTTTATAAAGTCTTGTCCACGCACTAGTGCGACGAAGCCACATTTTGGAAACCATCGTGCGTGTTCGGTCCAAGCGTCATCAGTTTCTTCCCAATTTCTCAGTCCTCCGTCACAGTGGAAACATCTCACTTGATCGCCCGTTCCTGCATCGTACAATAAAGATTTTTTCATAATTGTGTGACTCACATAATTTTTGAATGATAAATGCAATGAAAAAATACTGACCGACATAATAAAAACCAGCGAGAGCCAACATTTCTGGTGTTTGTTTGAGATTCTCTGGCCATCCTTCAAAAGTTCTTAGTCTTCCCTCGTAAGTGGAATGTTTTGGTTCACGGGGTGCGGTGTGTCTTTGAACCCCAAGCTCGCTGAGGTCGACACTCGTACCGGGCAAGAGTTTGATATTGCTCAACTCGCCTTTTTCTGCAGTCAACACTAAACAACATTACGCATATAATACCCTCAATATATTTAGATTTATTTGCTTTCTGATTATATTTTACAGCGCTAAGAAAAATTATGAAAAACGAACAATCATGTGCTGGTGAAATTTTTTTTTTTTCATTAATGACAATACCTGATCCCATGAACGAAACTTATGAATTCACAATAATCACCAGCTGATCTACGCACGGACATGTGAAAAATACTTCAGTCACAAAGTGACATTGCCAAAAGAGTTATATTTTTAGTCGCTGCTATAATCAGATGAAGCAAAATCATTGGTACATTCTGTCATAACGTGTAGCACGAGTTTTTCATGTACAGTAGAATCTTGATTCAATTAAAATTCATCTGAATATTATTAGATGTAAAATGTTGAGAAATATTCGAAAAAAAAGAGGATTAAGTGCCTAGAAATAATTTGTGGAGTCAGATTGAGGCTTGCAAAATTATTGATGATGCATTTAAAATCAGTGAGAATTAAAAACGTCATTGGATAATTGAATCATAAGTTTGGTAATGAAAAATACAGCAGAAATCTGAATTTACCTTCGGCGATGTAGGGATGATTGTAAAAATTACAATTTGGAAAAATCTGCCTATGTTTTTTTACGGGATCATCGCCAGGATCCCATCTCACAATGATGCCTTCGCAAAATGCACATTTCACCTGAAACCAACATCATGCTTCAAAATAATGGAGTCTCTATCCCATGAGCTGGAATTATTACTCTGATTTATTCATGAGAAAAAAATAATTACAATTGATAAATAAATGAATTACATGAGTTAAATATTGAAATACATATTAAAAGTAATAAAAAATGATTTTTTTCAATTGGATTAAACTTTTTTGTTTACAGTACAGTAAATGAGATGGATTCATAAGAATATTCTACTAGAAATATAAAGTGTATTTTTTATTTTTTTACTCCAATTTTACTCCAATGATGAAAAAATACAATAATAACTGAAATCAAATTTTATCTCCATTTGGATGTTAAATATTAAAAAAATAGGAATATTGCAAATAATTACAGAGAGTGATAGAAAAGAGGTTGGGAGGAGAATGAGAAATCAAGTCAAGGTAAACTAGGAAATATGAATCTGTGGTGTCTAAGAGAAACATGATAAATTGTATCTACTTTGTATGTTCTTATCATGTTTCTAAACACCACAGAAAAGAACTGAGAGAAAGTAAAAGAATCGTGATAGAGTTATAAATATAAGAACGGAAAATGAAGAAAAGGAATGGAGGAGTATTAACAGAATAATTTCAAAAGAGGAGAAATGAATAAATAAAATTATAATATACAAAGAGAAGAAAGAAAATAAATACGACATGTGTGTAAGAGGAGAAAAAAAAAGAATGAAACACAAATTGTAAATACATAGAGATAAATAGTAAATTGACAAATGAGGTGGTTGTTTGGAAGAGAAGAAACAGAGCAGATCAAGAGAAGTATCTGTTCAAGAGATATATGAATGATGTTTAAATATGCATGATTAAAAGATGCAACTAAATTTTTCCTCATTATTTAGCAGAGTCTGAAAGTTAACTATAGTATTGGATTACGAAAATTTGATCAGCTTTTCTCCCACAAACCAGATCTTTGAGAAAAGTTTGAACAATTTCAAAAATAGGAAGATGACAGAAAAAAACAAAAATTCGTTCAACAATGCAAATTTTAATTCCATTATGTTATTCTGTAAAATTATTTGAATCACGAGGAAAACTGTCATTAAAGAGAGTTGACAAAAAAAAGAATGGAAAATATTGGAGAGAAATTTTTCAATAGGGAGGTAAAGTTTTTATGCCATAAAAATGATGAAAAAGATGAAAGAAAATTTTCTCACCCTGGCGTTGTATTGGAGATAATAAAATCCAGCTCTGGCGAGGCTTAACGGAGAAACAGTGATAGGAATGGGCCAATTGTCAAAAGTTTTTAACCTTTGAAGAACACTGCTATATCGCGCACATGGATTAGAACTTTGTGGAACAGAAGCCGATGAAGACCCTCCGTTTCTGAGCATTTGAGACGAAGAGTCAGGAGTAGGGGTTTGCGGTGGTGGAATTAAAGGAACGTTGCAAGTTTCTGTCGGTCGAAGCACAAAAGGACACTCAGGTTCAGCCTGACGATGTCTAACCATCGCCTGATCGCCATAATTCCATTCAGAAATTCTAACAGCACAAAGAAAACATTGGACTTCGAGAGCTCGACCCGTAGCGTAGAATCCCCCTTTAGCTAAACGTTCGGGACTTATTGCTGCATTCGCTGGCCAATCGACGAACGTGCTTAACCTATTTTCTTCGATATTCATTATTGTTTTTTTTTCCGCGAAGTGTGAAAAAACGCGTACGAAATCTAAAAAGATGGATTCTTTGTTATAATGGACGATAACCCGTTAAAATCATTGCGTGATGTTTCGAAATCAACAATGACAATTAATTTGATATCTTTAGTTACACTGTGTTTGTTTCGAAGAAATAGTCGATCCACCAACTAGATCGGAATCTTTGTGACCGCACAATGTTATTGCTAGTCACTCCGGGTTGAGCGAAAGTCGATACGCGAAAACGCAAAAAAAAAAAACAACAATGCTCAATCGTTGGAATCTTTCGATCACTATAATTATTATTCCACAGTCTTAGCGAACCGAATATTTATCGATGACATTTTACGCTTGTTGATTAATTAATTAATAATGTTTTTTTTTGCACTAAGTTCTTCATTTCTCGATTGTGAGAGTCAGTTTATAGTTCACACTGTTTGTGTTTATTTCAATTCTGAACTGTCAAATTCCCACTTCAATTAGAAGATTCCCCGTAATAAAAAAAGTGGAATCCGCGACTACGTCAAACACTGAAGAAAACGCTATGCGCATGCGCGCTGATCTTACCGCCAACGTAGCCAGCTTTGGTACTTCGAACAAAAATTTCAGTGGATCTGTAATATCGGCTGAACTGCCTGAGGATTTTTTAAATATAACCAAAATGTTCTCAAGTTGACCGCTATGAGTAAATGAAGCACCACGTCGCAACCTAAACCCTAAACTTCTGTCAGTTCTGTCGTCATCGCCCTGTTCGAGTGTTTTCTATTTTATATGTATGTAAAATAAAAATAGTCTGAAGACGTTTTCAGAATTGTCATAAACAATCATACTTAATATTGTATTTTTATTCATCATTATTCGATTTTGATAATTACGCGATCAAGTGTACGGACGGAAATTTCGACAGGATTTACATAAACAAAAGTTTTTGAGGAGTACGAAAACAATAATAAAGCAGGTAACTTTTTTTTAGCACACAACATGTTTAATATTTGAAACATTTACATGTTATTTTAAATCTCGAGTTAATTGATTAACCCTCCAAGTATACTCCAAGTACACTTGGAATTCAGAGTACCCCAGAAAAGTTCAAGCACTTGTCTTTTGAAAACTCATAAATGTTAGTGATATTTTAACCCAAAAAGTGCACTCAAGGGTCTGAAAGACCCCGGAAAATCGCAAAATTCACAATTTTCTCGTGATCAAACATCTCCATTAGCTGAAACAATTTCATGGAGATAATATAGACTCCATAGAGGTTTAACGATCCTTGACAGTTAAACGGGTCTTCCGGACCCAGTATGTAAAAGTTGGCACTGAATCATATATATTCTGAAGTTAATTTTTTGCATTAAATTAATAATAAATCATTTGAATGTCTTTCAGTAAAAATGGGTGAACGAAAAGGAACAAATTTGTACTACCCGCCGGATTATGATCCACGGGTAGGAGGTCTTAACAAATTTATGGGAACTCATGCGCTGCGAGAACGAGCTCGTAAACTACACATGGGGATTCTCATAATTCGTTTTGAAATGCCATACAACATCTGGTGCGAAGGGTGTGGCAATCACATTGGTATGGGTGTTCGATACAATGCCGAAAAGTCAAAAATAGGAATGTACTACAGTACACCCCTGTATCAATTTCGCATGAAGTGCCATTTGTGTGATAATCATTTTGAAATCAAAACTGATCCAGCGGTATGTGAAACTTTTAAAAGTATATATTCAGATATTTTGTTGAATTTTCATACAAATCAAGATGTTTGTTAGGAAATTATTCCATATTCGAATTTAAAGAAAAAAGCAAAGAGCAAAGCAAAGCCAAAATTCTAAAATAGACGAGAATATGTAGATTTCCGGTTACAAAACGCCAGATTTTTAAAAAATATTCCAAAATATCTTGAAGTTTCTTTAGATTTTCCAGAATATGAGAAAATTATAAAACGTTTAATATTTTTTTTGATTAAAAAGCACAAATGAAAAGTCCTTTTTTTTCCTCCATATATAACTGTTAATATTTTTCTCTAGAATCTGGACTACGTGATAGTAAGTGGAGCCCGAAGACAAGAAAAAAGATGGGACTCTAAAGAAAACGAGCAAGTTGTGCCAGAGACTAAAGAAGTATCTCGAAGATTATACGACGATGCAATGTACAAATTGGAGCACGGGGTTCAGGATGTGAAAACGGCACGGTTTCGAGATTCGGCATTAAATAGTGCGATTGCATTGAACAAAGCTCAATGGAGCGACGATTACGCTTCCAACTGTGCTCTGCGTACATCTTTTAGGGTTTGTTTTTTCTCACTCTCATTATTCGAAAAATTCATTTATAATATACCAATAAAAAATGTATAATTTCAGGCACGAAAAAAAGAGCTTGAGAGAGTCAAGTCTTCGGATCAATCGTTGTTGAAAAAAGCTGGATTGGAGATGACTTTGGTCCCAGAACACAAAGATGACATAGAAATTGCACGTCTACTAACTCAAAATAAACGAAAAGGTTCTTAGAAATGTACACTTTCTGTATGTATCGCTGGTCTTCTCACGAAACGAAAAAAAAAAAAAAACAGAGATTCGAAGCAATAAATAGAAATATTCTATTTTCTTGAACTTTAAGAACGATGAAAAAAAAAAAAAACAAAGCGAGTATAGCAGATTAAAAATTTGATAAAATAGAGATTCAAAGCAATAAGAAGAATTCTTGTCGTCCAGGTTTTATGTAATTTGAGAAAGAAAAATCGTGACTGATCTCAAAAGACCAACGATACAGGCGAAAGCTTAATGTAATTTGTACTTTATTGTGCCTTTTTGCACAATTTTTATTAACACTGTAACTTTTTGTTCAAATTTAGATTCGAAAGACGTTTCTACTTTGCCATTGAAAAGATTGATTTCCGTGGTACAATCAAAACAGAGAGAACAAAGATCTTCACAAAAAACGAAAAAACTTGGAGTCATAGCCCGAAACGTGCCAACGCCATCAGCGACTCTCTCGAAAGCTCCGACGGCGGTGACCAATGATAATGCCCTAGTTTCTCTCGTTAACTACACATGTACAAGCTCCGATAGTGATACGTAGGATTTAATCGAATTTTATATTGTTACAAAACCGAAGCAAAACTGCATTGTAATCGAAGCAATTCATACAATTCAACTCGCGATTATTCCCTACCGGAATAATTAAGTTATTGTTGTTTGAAAATACTGACAATATCTTTGATAGCGATATTCTCCAAAGATTTGTATTTCGAGTGTCACGGTACAATTGGTTAAAAACTTTTGATTCGTGATAAACTGCTTCGAGAAGATATATAAAATCAATGAACGAATTACTCGTCATTTTCATTTGAACGATTCGTTAGCTCAAAGTCATGAGTTTTACAGTTATGTCGTATATATTTTTCATATTTATTAAGAAAAAAGGAATTTACTCTCCAAAAACCATAAACGAAGCTACTGTAAATAAATAAATAGTTTAACTAAGAAATAAAGAATAAATCGAAAATTTGAAGTAGTTGAAAAAATTTTGTTTCTGGAGACATTTAAGTAATTATGTCAAGGTTTTATTTTTAAGAACATTTTCAGGTAAAAACTCACAGATTCGTATTCGTAGTGGCATTGGAAGGAAAAGAACTGGGAATGGCTTTTTCTAAAGCTTCATCAAACGTTCGGCATCTCTCAACACAATTAACAGTATCTTCGACACCTGCGTATTTCTCACTATTTTCTATTACAGAAGATATTATTTCTGCTTCTTGGGCCAGTTGTTCGAATTCAGCAAGCTGATCAAGCTCCTCTTGTAAAGCTGTGCGTAAAACAGTTGCCTGGAAACATAATTTTTAATAGTTTTTAAAACAAACCTTGTAGAAAACTAAAATGAATAATTGCCACAATGATTTATACATTTTTTCACATAATGTAAAGAATAATTATTGTTGTCATACCCTGCGAGCTTGCGACTGTAAGTTTTTCAGGTCTGCTTCGATCTTTTGAAATTCTTCTTCGGAGTATTGAGTCCTTTGACATGTGTCTTCTTTTAATAAAACATTTTTGGGCACAGCAATAAGTTTTTTAATGTAGTTCTGGAATGGTTAAACCATATACAATGAGTGTACAATTTTTTAAATTTATTTACACGTCTCCAATGTGAAAAGTTCATATTTGAAGATATTTTTACCTTCACTCTTTCCTTGTGTGGTTTTGAATTTAAATAATATAGTTTTACAAGATTTCTTTCATTATTTCGGATAATTGGAGCATGATTCTCGTTTGCCGTAGATATCCTCTGAAGAGGCTCACACAGTTTTCTACAGGAGGATTGAACCTTTTCTGTGGCGACGTTCTCCACTGCAATTGAATAAATACGAAACTCCAGTTTACAAGCGTGTCAGTTTGTGGGAGAAATCGCGTTGCAAAACAGGATTAGAGAAAATAAATCTTTCGATTCACGGACAACATTTCAAACTACAAAATCTTAGAACTTGATAGCTGGAAAGACGCTGGAGGTTAATTATTGCATTAATAATGACTGCGTCAATTTACCTGTTGTATAAACCCCTCTTGACGTAAAGCCAAGTAACTGCATCTCGTATTCTTCATCCTTACGTGTTTGTAACTCAACAGACATGGTATCTTTTTAAAAGTTACATGCGATATTAATAAACAAGAATATCGGTTATAAATATGCCGCCAAAATAAACAAGAAGTGACAGGTCTGGTCGTGGTTTTCCGAGTGAACATAGATCGGTAACGGAGTTGAAACAATTGTTGACGTACCGACTGAGCCGTCTGCGCAACATTTCTACCGACCGAGGTCAGGTGTTTTTTTTTTAGATGACCAAACGTTCGTAGATCTGCTGTACAATATTTTTAACAAATGGTGCCAGAAAACAAAAATAGATCAAACGATGTATAGAGTTTTGATGAAATTAACCATAAAAAGGATATACTTATTTTTCTAATTGTATTCACGTCTCACCGTCTACGTCCACGATGACATTTCTCCAGTGGCTGAAATCGGTACTAAAAGGATCTTGACGAAAACGGTGCGTGCGAACAGTTAGTTCAATGTGAATCTGTGTTCGTAGCAGACACTATGGCTTGTGTGAGCTGTAGAGCCCGTAAAGCCTGTGAAGGCTTGACCAAAGTTGTCTCGAAAATAAATAAAATAATTCTCGAAGAATTAATGAAATTTACTATTTCATAACAAAGTTTTCGGTTGTACAAGAACCGTAAAATCACGTGTTATGCGGATCGAATCGCATTATTAATTAAGTATAACAGTGAACTCATCACAAGGTAAATTATTGACAAGTACACACCACAACTGTAAATAACACACGAAAGCGAGTTTATTCGTGTATGAATTTCATACTCATGCAGTTTTTAAGTTTTAACAATATTTATTTAATGGCTTGAATGTTAAGAGAACAAAATGCCGGAGGAATATAACCGAGCCATTCTGAAGATGGTTATTGCACAAATATGCCAGATGATCGGATGGCATTCCATCAATTCAACTCCATTGGAATTCCTAGTTGATTTGATGCAAGAGTATTTATTACGAATATCGAGGCTAACCAAACAATATGCAGAAGTTCGTAAGTACCCTACCAATTTTTTTAGTCCCGCCTGTCACTACCATGGGTCTCTATGACCCAGGCTACTTTGCTCGCTCGTAACTATTGAAAGAATTTGTATTTTTTGACACATTTTCTTTTTCAAGTAATACCAGAACCGAGCGAGCGAATAGGGCAGGTCTAAATGTCCGTAAACGATATCTTTCCACTGCAATCAAACTTCAAACAAACGAAAACATTAAAAATAATCTGAAAATTATGGTTTTTGTTTTGGTAGCAAGATTTCATGATAATAACATTGAGTTTACAGCAAATTTTTTAAAAAGATCTCAAAAACAATACACACAACAGCAAGGAAATTTTTTTTTTGTTATTCCAACTTATGTTAATAGATTTTACCCTCAACGCACATACTTTTTCTATTTTACAAACTTAAGACTTGAAATTTTGTCGCTTTTTTGAATATTTTACCCTAAAGTCGAAGCCGTACAAAAGCAATTCTCAGGGGTTTTTCCAGGCTCTGATTGCTGACATAAAAAATTGTGATTATATTTTGTGTGATGAATGTAGTCTCCGGCAAAAAAAAAATATTCAGCAAATTACCAAAAAATTTAGTTCCAAAATAAGAATTTTTGTCTGGGTCATAGTGACCCAACTGTAGTAACGGTAACATAAATATTCTTTGTTTTCAGTTGGAAGAACAGAAGGGAATCTTGATGATTTGGGCCTGGCATTTCAACACATGCATGTGCTCATACCTGAGCTTTCTGAATACGTCAGAAACGTTGATTCGCTTCCGTGCATTGTTTCTGTGCCAAAATTTCCTGTTCGTCGTGAAAATCATTTGAATTTTTTGAAACCGGGCAGCCAGGAAGTTGTTACCAGACCTGTACACATTCATGAACATTTACCAGCAATGTATCCGGATTCCGAAGGTTAGTATCGATCATATTTCAACGCTTAATTACATGGACAGAATTTTTATGGAAAGTTTGCTATTTTTGGAATCGAAAACCATAGAAAATTTCCTTACAATGGTCGACATGGTTTCACACCATAATGTGAACATAATTTTTCGTATGAAATCCTTTCAGTGTACTAATATCTATAAATGTGTTGAGAAAATTAATTATATCGGTTAATTATATCAAAAGTAATTCTACGAATAAAATGTTATGATAAAATATTTCAGAGCCATCTTCGGTGGAACGGGCTGAAACTCCACGTCCTTGTCAAGCAGATTTCAGTCCAACAAGTTCCCAGCAGCCGATGGAGGGTATAATCGAGTCACCGATAAACCAGTCTAATGATCCAGTTTTCAAACGTCCAGGAGGCTTGCTACCATCGGAACTCAGTCCGCTTACAAAACGTCCTAAAATGTTGGAAGAAGGTCGTCCATTACGAGAAATCCACAGTGTAATAATGACCACTTCAGGGTTTCTTTCACCCGCTCGAGAGGGTAAACTGCCTGAACCCCGTACACCACATCCAACGCGTGCAGAGTCACCGCCACCAGTGAGTTCATACCCGATGGTTCCTCCGGAGTTGAAGCCTGAGAAGAAGCCTAAAAAAACTGTCAAAAAAGGTCCTGAACATCGTAACAAGTTGGATAAAGAGAATAAAAAGAAAATTCGTGTCAAAGAGTTGTTCAAACCTGATAACATAACTGACATTAAAAGTAAGAAGCTCGCCAATGTGAAAGAACATGCTAAGCTTCAGTCTTCAAAGTCCAACAACAGTAAGGCACACGCGAGCAGTCCAAGAAACTCTAATCGACCAAACAGTCCACAGCTTCCTTCTCATAAAGATAATTCTACAAAATCACCCAAGACGCTACAGACTAAAATAAAAGCTGAAAAGGCACCGGAAGCGATACCCGCTCCTCCACCTCCTGAAGAGAAAGAAGATATTGTGTATAAATTACCGTCCGAACCGGACAAACAGAAACTCAATATATTCAAGAAAATTTCAAAGCCACGCGAAGAAAAAAGTGCTGATTGCCCGGACCCGCTCAACAAATACAAAGACCTCGATTCTCGTGAAAATTCGCCAAGTCTTATTATTGACGATATCACTGACAAAGGCATACAAAATATTGACGTAGATAGTAAACGGGATGAGAAAAAAATTCCAAAAACACCGGATGTACATATCGATGAAGGTAGAGAACCAATCGATCCTCAAAGCCCACCGTCAGACGTTTATATCTTCGCTGATATGTCTCCACCCGGAACACCGAGCACTCCAAAAACTCCAGAACTTGAAGTACTTGTTATGGTTGATGTTAAAAAGAAGAAAAAAGAACGAAATGTTCGGAAGAAAGAACCTCGCTCCAAGAGTCCTAAACGAAGTGTTAGTCCGAAAAAGGTCAGTTTGCTTTTCATCCGGTTATCCTTGAGGGCATCTATCAGTCGTGCGATCAGTGAAAATCTAGCATCACGATTTTTTTTTAGAGCGGCTAGATATTTCAAGGAAAATAAAAGTTTCGCGTTGTTCTTCTTTTGTTAGAATGTATCGTGAAACTTAACTTTTCTTTGGAAAAACAAGCGTGGCCCATAAAAACGTGCAATTGCTTTTCATTATTTCTCTCGCACTCGATTGGAATATTAAAGTGGATATGAAATTCATGAAATTCGGTCCATTTTTTTGTAAGCTTTTTACAAAATAGAAATGAAACGATTTCTCAACCGATTAATAGGATTATGTAGAGTCGCTTGTTTCTTACGAAATTTCGAAACGAAATAACGGTCTTCTTGGATATTAATAAAAATAAAATGTCGATAAATTCGTTCGATTCGAATCTTTCAAATAAAATTATTAAACCATTAATAATATTATTTATATGAACAATATATAAACTTAACACAAAAATCGCTGTAGCACTTTGTAAACCGAGAGGGAAATTGTACCTAGCGTTTGTTGACTTTCGGAGAGCTTTTGATTCAGTAATCCACAATATCCTATGGACAAAATTGGTAAAATTAGGAGTTAGTTCTCAGATGATCAATGTCCTACAAAACATCTACAAAAATGCAAGATTTAAGGTTCGCGTCAATAGATTCACTAAGACAGAAGAAATTGAATCAACTCAAGGAGTACTCCAAGGAGACCCTGCCACCCAATCAATACTCTTCGCCTTACTTCTAGCAGATATAGAAAAATTTTATACCAAACACGGATGTAAAAAGATCAAAGAAAATATTGAAATGCTATTATTTGCTGATGACCTCATCATAATGGCGGACGATAGCGGACGTAAGCTGTAAAAACAGGGCTTTCGTACTAAACAACTAAATGGGAGTAAATTCAATTATAGTATAAGTATAATGCAGCTTTTGATTGTAAGTTTAACTATAATTCTAATTGTAAGTTTAAGATCAAGTATAAACTTGAGTTCGTTGATTAATTTTAAGGATAATTTTAAATGTTAAAAATTTGTAAAATTTGTAATAGGTGAACCACCTTAATGCATATAAATACAATTTCAATTATATGAACAATATATCCAAAATTCTAAGGACGATAATAAAGATAAATTTTTTATTTGCAGGCGAAGCTTGCTGCTGATGTACAGGAATCTCAACTGTGCGATAGACCAAAGACTCCTCAAGCAGTTGAAGCAGAGACTCACAAGGAATTGAATAATCTGTCGTCGTTGACTTTTCCATTTTTTCCACCATTTCCTTCAGCACCAGGTCTCATTCCACATCCGATGGCTCATCATATTTTTCCAAGATATCCTTTACCTTTGGGTCGAAATGTCCCGGGAATTCACCCTTCAATGCCAAACTTGCCAATAGCTCCACGATTTTTAACGACGAATATCATCCCTGACGAATTTTTACCACCCAAAACAAAGATTTCGGAACGCGAAAAAAAACCTGCTACGATGCCTCCCGAAATTATTTCAGCGCTGTCGGAACCTGTTAAAAACTTAAAACCTGTGAGCGAAAAAATCCCGAAATCTATCAAAATAGATAAAGAAATACCTCCTCAAGCAACGACTTCTAACATCGTACACAATGATGTTATTTCACCTGCCATGCCAGTTACAACAATCACTCCGGTGCCAGTACTGCCACGAGTAGTGACGAAACCTGAAAAATTGGACAAATTAGCAAAAACCATCAAGGTAATGACGGAATTATCATTTAATTTTAATTTAATTTCATTTTGCAATTGTAACACTGTGTCATTTTCTCGTTCTCGACATATTTGAAAATGAATGCGAAAATGAGATTTAGTTTCCAAACCACAATCGTATTCCTGTCTTGCAATCATTTTGAACATTTATAATATTTTCCAGAAAACAAAAGACCACAAAAAGGAACGGAAAGATAAGCTGAAAAAGAAAAAAGAGAAGAAAGAGAAACACAAGATTAAGGATAAAAGTAAAGGAAAAAAAGGCAAACTCACAAAACTCAAAGACAAGAAAGACAAAAAGGAGAAACGAAAGGATAAGGAAGTGAGTATAATTGTTTTTTTTTTTTTTTTTTTTTTTTTTTTTTTTTTTTTTTAATTCCGTTCAAAATATTTAAAATATAAAACGAACAAAAAATTTATTACAGAAGGATAATAAAACTACAGAGGCCGTACCTAAAATAACGTTAAAGCTTGGCCCCGCATCTCCTCGGCCTCCTACGCCTGACAATACGACAATGAAAAAAATGTAAGTTCTCGATTCTTATTACTTCTCAAAGATAGTCCAACAACTTAATAACGAATCATTTTATTATTGCAGAACTATAAAACCGTTGATCAAAAAGCCTGTGGAAGAGAAAAAGAGAGAACCGAGTCCGGAGTTGGCAAAAATTTCTGCCCTGGTAACGAGACCTCCGAAACAAAAATTAACAAGTAAGAATTATATTTTTTGGCAATTATTCTACCACAAATGTATTTTTTGTACAAATCTAAGATTTTATGTTTAAAAACTGATTTGTCTTTCCAAAAAAACGTTGTTTACCATGAAACCATCAAATAGCGATTGATTCAATAACTTACTATGGTTTTCGGTATTTCAGAGTTCAAAGCCGACGTCGTTGCGAAAAAGAACGAAGTTATAGACGCGAAGGAGAATGGAAATGAAATGCTCACAGCTCAGGCCATTAATGTGGTTTGTGTGATTTTTCTTTATTCAATTAGTCAATCATTAATCAAAAAATTTCATCATCAGGCATTTAATTTTGTGTTTCAATTACAGGATGCAGCCAACCGTCAAGTTTGGATATGCCCTGCTTGTGGCAATCAAGATGACGGATCACCTATGATCGGTTGCGACGACTGCGACGCTTGGTACCATTGGTAATTATCTAATTATCATTTTATTATTATTAACGATACTTTCTGCGTTACATCATTACGGCAAATGATTTTAAACTGCGATTAAAGCTCGACCTTCGAGTACTAGAATTGGGTCATTTTGACCCCGACGAAGTCAATAATTTAAAATCAAATCAAAATGATTTTTTTTTTTTTTCAAATCGATCGCAGTAAAAAATATTACTGAAATGAATAAATTTGTAATGCTCGTTTATTTCGACAGGGTTTGTGTTGGAGTTCAAGTTCCACCTGCCGACCATGAAGATTGGTATTGTCGGATTTGCATAGCAAAAAAAGAGGAGCTCCATCACGATAAAAAGAAGAAAAAACGTAAAAGGAAGATTAAGGCGACGGCATAAGAGAAGAGTCTACAATCGAACGAAATAGCACTGTTTATACAATTTTTTTTTTTTTTTTTTTTCAATATACGAATTATGAAATTATGTATGGATAGAATAACTCATTTTAATTAGGAAAGAAAGCAATTCGATCTTAGTTACGAGGAAGCTGATAGCCGATCAAGTGAATAATTCAACAACAAAAATAATTATTTGCTGTTCTCGATGATTTCTTATTAATTTAATCGACGTTTCGTTTTTAGAATAGATATATAATATATTGATACCGTAAATGTTACGGTGATGCATATATTTAATGAAATATATATAATAGCCCAATTATGGAGAACGTATTGTTTAAAAAATGAAAAAGATTCACGGATTTTTGAATAAAACCAGAATGCAACATGTTTTTGTATGTTTTTTCATGAATATTTTATTTCATCGTTTAGATTTAAGGTACAATGAAACGTGTTATAAAAGAACTCTGGATTTTATTTCTCTTCAGGTTTGTTGAATACGAGAGTGTATCCGCATTTGCCACAGTAGTGACGATCTTCCATTGCAGCCATGAAGACACCAGCTCCACATTGTTCCGATGGACATTCTCGCCTCAAACGATGAATTTTTCCATTTTCATCAACCTGAAATATACCAAATGTTTTAAACTTTCGATCCATACATTTTTTCCTAAACGAACTTGAAAGTTCGCATTCATAGATTTTTGAGATTTCAGTCTACGGACCGAAACTAAAGATTTCAGCAAAACTTAATTTTGATCTAGTACAGAAACGATTGTTACTTCAAAATTGGGTCGAAATTACCATTGCGGTTTTTATAGTTGATTGGTCGAAATTCCAGTTATTCATTTAAATCAAAGTACGAATTTTTACTATTTGTTTATGCGTATTATTTATGCAAGTAAGAAATTGTGAAGAATTCAGTATTCGTGATTGCAGAAGAAGTGAAAAAATCGAAAAATAAGAAGAAAAAAAGTGGAGCATCGTAAAAATACTAATTCCAAAGATGGAATACTGTCGTTTAAGGCATTTGATAATGCTTTCGATTGTCCAAATATTGATTATTAATCATTTAATCTATTATTGCAATTATTAAACATACGAATTTTAGTTAATAATTGTTTTCGTTTTTTGACTGACCTTGTAGAATTTCAAGACAGCAAGCTTGACCTTCTTCTTCTTGTGTTTGATCTTCTTGGGTGTCGAGTAATTCTTCTTCTTACGTTTCTTGGCTCCACCACGTAATCTCAGTACGAGATGTAGGGTTGATTCTTTCTGAATATTGTAATCGGACAACGTTCTTCCATCCTCGAGTTGTTTACCGGCGAAGATCAACCTCTGTTGGTCTGGTGGAATTCCTGAAGTCACGAGTCACGTATGTTAATAAAAAGTTGTTCCTTAGTAAGAGTTGTTCTATTTTGAATACAAAGCAATGAAATTGTAGAGATTTTGACTTTTAATGTCTTAGGAGAAAACGTTTAATTCATTAAAAAATATTGCTACTCAAGTCAAATTAAAAAATCTTTAATCAATGAGATTTTATATGAATAGTTGTAGTTATGATGAATTACAAAGATTCGTGCTCAAGATTCTTTTCCCCAGAAATGCAAAAACTTGGCAGTAAAAATTGATTATTTACGTATTATTAAAAAATATAATTTATCAACGAATGAACAAACGTTTCCAGCCCTTCAAAGAAATGAATTCGTTGATTTCAAAGAACGATCCAAAGTTTTTATATTTTGTATTTCAGTTTGCTTTTCTACTTCATTCGGGAGTGGCTCAGAAATTTCGTTAATAAAAGAATTTTATTAACACGTTATGTATAGAATCATGGCTTCATATTTATTTAAACAGTAAGTTCACAAGATTTTCGAATTCTTGTTGCTAAAAATCAATTGTCATTCAGTTTCGAAGTTTTAAGCTCCATTAAAGAAAAAAAAATTAGAAAAAATACTTGCCTTCCTTATCTTGGATTTTGGCCTTAACATTTTCGATAGTGTCAGACGCCTCAACCTCAAGGGTGATGGTCTTGCCCGTGAGAGTTTTCACAAAAATCTGCATGTTTGGACGATGCCGTCAGCAATCCCCTGTAACAACAAAAAAAAATATTTAGAAACTCAAGTAGATGAACAGGTAAATTTGGAGAAGGAAAAATCACAAATAAATTGACAGTCATGTCGTTCATTTTTCATCAAGATGAATTTTTTTTATTAAAGCCAATAATATTACAGAACGTAGATGTACAGACTTAAACTAACAAAACAGCATTAATGCAGCCATCGTTTTCTGGATTGTTTGTAACTTGGGCGTATTTACCCCATACAACTTTACCAGATTGGGTCACAAGACCCAATTCCGAAATATTGACTTCAATAATAGTTCCTTTTGTGATAACACCGAGCGTCGTGTACATAGCCGAACTAGGATTCTTTTTGACACCAATAATAGGTAAATAAAAAGTGGCTTTGAGTTCAGGATGAGTAACGTGGGCTTTACGAAATCGGAGTGCCATGGGCCTTATGAATCTTTCAAATTTCGGTGGTTTCCTGGTGAAATTTTCTCCAACGTAGGTGACTTTTGTGACCATCCTTTTCCACGCATTGCGTTTCGATTTTCCCGTCCTAACGACTTTGAAAACTTCGGATTCCGATTGTGACTTGACCTTAGGTATCGGAACGTCCCATTTTGCAGATTTTTCTTTACGCTTCTGTTTTATCATATTGGAAAGAACTTTGGAGCGTGAAGTAACATCTCGATCCAAAAGATAAACTGGCAGCGCAGCTTCCGGTGCATTCTCCGTCTTGGTCTTGCCTTTCTTTTCTTCGTGCGCTTTGATCTTTTTCTTCATCTGGATCTTTTCATTGCGACGTTCCTTGTTGAATATTTTAGCTTTAATTCCTCGCAAGCTACGGGCTCGTTCAGCTCGCTTGTGCGGCTCTCGCGCCTCCCTTTTCCTCTTTCTTTCCTCATAATCCAATCTCCTACCGTGCAACTTTCTGTGGCGGTCAATGTACTCGTTCTGTGGCATTTTGTCAGATTTTTCGTTAACTCTTGATCAGTTTTTAACCCCTTAAGTCTATCTGCAACATAAAAAACACATTGGTAAATTCAGCGTGGAAATAATAAATAATTGTGAAGAATAACAATGGAGCGATAACTCTTTAAAATGTTCTCAACCATCCAGCCAACTTACCTCTTTTTTCTACTGTTTTAGGGAATCCGTTGTTAGCTCCGTTAGATGATTTTTTAACTTTGGTCCTATCAAATGTACTTTTGGAATCTTAAGACTAAGATAAAATACAAAAAGTTTGATCGAAATTACTTCAAATCGAAGTTTCCTCAAACTTTCAGGGATTGTGTTTTCGTCTGACTTATGGCTGTAAAACTCGTGAGCCAAGATTGTCATTCGAGACATTAAACTAAATCAAATATTTTTGGCCTTGTAATTATCATTATTTATTCAGAATACTTGATAAAAATTCAATCCCTGAATCCTCCTTAAACATCTGACTATTTGACATAACTAAAACTTTTTTTTGTAAGGCTTTGCACTACTATACTCAATTTTTTTTTTCCCACTTTTAAAATAAATTAACTTGGGCATAGGTTGAAAAAATATTTGCAATTAAAGTTTTAAGATTTTCTGAGACTCGTGTGAAATTTCGAACTCTTCGATATTGAGTAAATCATCGTTTCTCAAGCCTATATTCGAAAAACTATCGAAAAGTTTTTTTTTAAATTTCCGAGTCCTCGTAAAAAATACTCCAACAGTTTCGGACAAAGAAAGTTGTTTTTTCATCGGAACCAATAAAATCCATTGCACGGATCGTCTGGATGAAGTTTGTATCCAAGGACTGGAGAATTTGATTCAACAAGTTGCTGTCAAAAAAGCTCTTAGGATTCCTCATTATATCGTAGTAATGAAAAATTTCAAAGCTCGAAATATGAAATAGGAAATGAGCGCGTCACCGCGTACAGCGGTGTGCATGTGGCCGGCGGGACATTGCCACAGCCAATCATTCACGACCTAACCTAATTTCCACCGAATCGCGAGAATAAATTGAACAAAAGGTCTCAAAAAAATTTGTTCATCGATGGAAAAAGGATTGTGCTGAGTGACCTTGAATCAACACAATTGCACTTAATTGGGATATCAAAGGTGTGAAGTCGATGTTAAATCGGAATTGGTGCATTGAAACATTGCGAAAACGTGGTCCATTCGCTCAGCACACAAAACTTGTATATACAAACGAATCTAGCGTTTCATTATAATATTTATACACGTGGCATTAAAATTGTTGAAAGGAATATTTTATAAAACAATATATTTACGATAGAACGTACGCTGGAACAAAAATAATGAATAATATTTCACTTGTTTAATTGAACATACCTTCGGCTACGTCGCGCAACACGGAAAAGAGCGTCTATGACTAGGCACCGCCGATAGATGGTAAACGCAGGCCGTATTTCAAAACCGCTGCCAGCGCTGTGACCCTATAACTGCTGCTGAGAGCGTCTCACACTACGTTGTTTCATTCATAATTACTCGCCGGTATCCCTCTCTTTGCCATCAAAGTGGCGGTACTTTCAAAGAAAGGAGCGTTTTTTCAGCTTGATTGTGAGAACAATCAAGTGTATAACATTTTTCTCTTTGTTGAAGACCCCAATGAGTTCGAACTTTATGTCGCTGTATCATCATAGAACATTTTCAATATTATTTTTGCCCCAAGTTCGCGGCACAAGGTTGTAGTCTTGAGTAAAAAGTTAACAACATAATTGATAGCCGGGTCAACGGATTCTTCAATCGCAGGGTTCGTAAAATTCTAAGCATAATTCTAAACATTCAAATGTTATTTGCATGATAAATAATCTCCCCTTAATTAGCCCCCTCAAGGCAAATGAATTGATTTTCTTATATGTTTGGGGGTCGTACGTTGTTTTGATAAATAATTGAAAACTTTGGACAAAATTGAATACTTCATTTTTTTTACCGATCGAGCCAACTTCACAGCGATCATCTTTTTACAGTCGACGTGAAAGTTCGCTTTTCCTCTATTCTTCACAATTTCTATGGTCTTTCTGCGGCTGCGCCTTTTTTAATTTATACTCCTATTTCATTGTATTATATATTTGTATATGGTTTGAATTGCGAGGAGAATTGTCAATCATCTGAATATTCTTTTTGTACCGCAAAAATGTCGAACCTAATACCAACGTGTGATTTTGTTATTCTGTACATAACTAATTCCGGCAATGATTTGTGCTGCGCCGAAAGAAGATTTCAGAAATCAATAACGATCAATGATTTTAAGGTTCGATTTTTTGTCCTGTCAAACCATTTGATTTTCTTCATTATTCATCATTTTTTCATCCGTTATAATTTTATGAAATATTTCACAATTTTATCATCAATTTGAGGTTCAATTTGCACATACGCCCTAATACAGCATCAGACCCTGATTTTTTCGTACATATCGTCGTTTTCAGGGAAAATTGGAGTTACTGACAGGAGGAAACTCAGCGACAATGCGTCTTGAAGCTTATGACAAAAATAATCAACTAGTTTGTCAACCGAACGAAGGATCCGCGTTATTAGGATCATATCCCATTGATAGTGGGATGAGAATTCATGTAAGTTTATAGAAACTAATTCCAAAGTTTTATTGCTACTCTTTCGTCCCTGTCAATTCTCTTGCGGGAATTAACATTTTCTTCTCTTTTGAACAAATTGTTTTTTTTACACTATAGAACAATTTCTGACTAATTTCTGCAACGTTCAATGTTGGAGAACCATTTCTTTGATCGAGCCAAAATTTAAGAAAAGCGTGCACTTATTTATTTATTTATTTATTTATTTATTTATTTATTTATTTATTATTTGACTCAGTACAAAAAGTTCGTTCGGTAGCGGACCTAAAAGATGTACGTCTCCCCTCAAAAAAACTTAAGACGTATTATTGCGTATGATAAAATACTGGAAGCGTTTAAAAAAAAAAAAATAGAATCCAGTTTGTAAATTCAAGAACATATTCGATCATAATGATTAATATCACCAACTATTTCTACATATTTTTGAATATAGAAGAATTTTTTGTAATATTATAAAAAGATTTAAAAACAATATTGATGAAGAAAATTGTAAACAAGCATTTGACAGAATTTTCAAAAACAGGACTGCTACAAAAATAATCAAATTTCTTGTGAATCAAATTTTTTTGGAGGATATTTTCTGTTAGGACATGATTAAACGAAAAAAAAGGTCCTTTCAAATTATTTTAATCAATGCATACAACTAATGCTTGATTCCAGGTGGTAGACAGTTCTATTCCTGTAGACAATTTGTCATCGGTCGAAAAATTTCAAATATCTGAGGAGGAATATTCTAAGCGATCAGGTAGAGTAAAAACAAAAAGAAATGTCGATTTTACGAAACAGCCATCGATTCGAAGTATTAACAACGTAATTTTATTACATTTATATATAAATATTTTCGTTCAGATACTGTCAAAGCTTTTTTGGAGAAAAACAAACTTGGGAAATATAACGAAGAAGACATGAAACGAAAGATGGAAGAAAAGCTTCGGGACGCCCAAATCGAAGAAGAATTGGCAAAAAATTTGAAAACTGGTGATAGGTGCGAAGTACGAGTCCCAATGCAGCCTAAACGACGAGCAACCATCATGTATGTTGGTAAGTAAATATATTATGATGTTGAATAGAACCAAAGACGTGTATTTGAACAAAAAAATGGCAATTTCAAAAACTAGTCATGAAACTACGGAGTTGATAATAATCAATTATCATTAAGTTGATTAATAATTAATTTGACATTTGTTGTGTCAAAAAACTGCATCAAAAAAAAAAAATTGATGAGACAACATCCCACTAGGGCCCAAAGGCTTGATCAGAGTAGTGTGCAAAAAAATCGAATAATAATAGAATAACATTAATTTAAAGGTAAAACAGACTTCAAGGAAGGATGGTGGGTGGGTTTGAAATATGATGAACCACTAGGAAAAAATGATGGCATGTAAGTTGAAAAATTCAATGATTTATTTCTGTGGAACGATCTGACGATTATTTTGTAATTTAAATAAATAAAATCGATTTTCAGGGTAAATGGCAAACGATATTTCGAGTGTCCTCCAAAATACGGTAGTTTCGTGAAACCAGCACACGTAGTGGTTGGTGATTTTCCCGAAGAAGATTACGATCTTGACGAAGAAATGTAAAAATACTCTGTCAACTTATTGTTGATTAATTCGTATATATTTATTTTATATTTAAATTCAAGTAAGCTTTTAAAACCTATATGAATACGATTTGTCGAAATAAATATTAAAAAACCACATTCAAGTGTCGAATTTTGATATATTTATCAAATTATCTATCGCACAGAATCATTTAATATGTACATTAAGTTTGACTAAAAAAAATGTTGCAAAACACACGTCAATAAAGTTGAGTTCGAATGTATTATGCACATCGAAAAAACACATTCCTTGGAAATTTATGTGAAACCCAATATTGCGGAATTTTCAACGATTTCTTTAGTAATTCTTCAACTTTTACTCTTTTTATTTTCTTTTATGGCGATAACGTAACGTTGGGCAACATTTAATGGTGGCGAGTAACCATCAGAATATGTAGCATCCTCGAATAACACTTCGTATTCTTCCGTCGCAGTGTTTGGAAGTTGGTTTACGACAGCCTTATAAAAACACGTGGTTTGAGGATATAGAGCCATAACTGAAAGAGGAAACATTTCGTATTATAACTGTAAAAGCAATTTTGGAGATTTGTCGGACTTATTCCTACAACCAAAACTACAAATTACATTTTTTATCTTATATTTTATAGAAAAAAAATTTATAATTAGTGTTACCGATCGATCCTTTTGCAAACAAAGCATGTGCATCCGTCTCTGGATTGGCTCTCATTAGAGGTAAAGGAATGACTCGTCTTCGTGATAAAATATGTCTGTCTTTTTGCTCTTCGTCAATGTCATCGACTTCGTATTTGTTGGTAGTGGAATTAAAATACACGACTTCGGCGAGGATCCAATTTTCTTCTTCCTCAGAACCTTTGACCAACGCCGCAACCATGTCACCCATCTTTGCCAAAACATGAAAGTATTCTCCGTTAAAAAACTCAACTACTGCAAACTGTTTTTCGAACTTCCAATGAATTTAATTTCAACTGAGAGTTTATACATTGACTGGGACTTACTTTTGCAATGTACGTCGATTCAGCTGGTACAGCACCACAAAGTGGCGGAGCTTTAGCTCCCGGAGATTTTCCAACATACAGAGGTAAGGTTTGAGCTGTACACAGTAGCATTTTCATTAAAGCCCCTCGTCTTATTGTCTCTTTGTTTCCGGCATTTCGTGCCTGTGTCAACAAAGACCGATTAACTGATCGCTCCGTTGAAACGAAAAAAAAAAACAACTCTCGAAGAACATGAATTAAGTGCAAAGAGGCCTGTATCGAGGTGTACAAATTTTTAACATCCCTGATCAGGAGATCTGACAAAATTTGGATGTGAAATATTTTTAAAAAAATCGTGTTGTTGGTCTTTGTATCCCAAAGTATTTTTTTATGAAATTTCTTTCGAATCCATTACATTTAAATCATTTCTATGAAATTACTTGCTCAATTTCGAAAGAATTCAAAATCTCCTTCTGGATTTTGGATATTTCTTACCAAAGTTTCTGCAGTTTTACATGCATTTTTTGTAAATACTGCACTTTTCCAAAATTGCATGAATTTTATGAAAAAATGCAGAATTTTTCAGATGCATTATTTCTGTGAATTTTTTGGAAATTAAAAATGAAAATTAACAATTCAATCCAATTTGATCTCCAATTCATCAATTTTCCGTCAAACCAATCTGATGATCTGATGATGATGATCAAGTTACTCGAAAACTAGTATAAAATTGCTCCATTTTATTATTACTCTGAGGCGCTTTCACACGGCAATGGGTCGATTTAACAAAATCTGGCCAGACGCTTGTTAAATATTATTTCCATCCTGTGACTCTTTATACCTGAATTCTGCGTTCGTTCCTAATGGCACGAATTTCATTTATTTTGACAAGAGCTTTGCGCAACAAGTCTTCTTCTCGTTGGGCATCCTGTACCGCGGTGTTGTAAAGATTTCGCAATTTTTGTTGATAATACGTGGTCAGCTTGTCATCGGGTGATACTTTTTCATGGGCCTTTATAACATCATTTAAACTGTGCTCCGAACGTGTACGTTCGGTTTGAATATCGTGAACCGATTGGTAAATATATTTTAAGCGTTCCTTGAAAGAAAAATAAAAAAATTATTTTGATATACACGATTTTAGAGCTTCGATGTCGATAAGATAAATTTATGTTACACTCGATAGTAGAGGGTGGAAAAAAATTACTAATAAAACAAATATTTTGAGATAGAAATAAACGTAATATTGTATATTTTTTATTAAAACAAAAAACATACTTGAATTTGATGCGCCGCAACATCTGTATTGAATGGCATTATTTTGAGTGAAACACTAAAAAATCAGTCGAAATTGCGATTATTTTGAACCAAACCATAACAAAACAAATATGAAAATCCATAGAACTAGACTGAAGCAGAGAAACGCCAATTCTTGGTTATTCTTACGAGGTGGCGCTTTTTCATGGCGGACAACTTCGGAAACATTGGCACCCATGCTAGAGGCCTCGGGTTGCCTCGGCCGAGATTGCAGAATCTTATTCAGGTAGAAAAACGAAAATTCCATCGTAATAAAGAAAGCAAAACAATAGGTGGACGAATCTTTGAATATATTAATTAACCGCTTGTCGGCATACAAACGACGGTGGGGAAAAAAAGGTCCAATAAAACTAACCTGTTGTTTGCGGCGCAGAAGGAATTCGACAGGTAAAACGGGTTTCTTGTGGCTGTAAAGAAGCAGTCGAAGAAGCGTCCTCGCGAATGCCTCTTTTTCTTTCGATCTACTGATGGAATTTCTGTACATTTAAATAAAAAAAATTAAAAAATCCCACTGTTGACAACATTAGTTTGTAACGCATTGTCGGTGGATTAGATTATCTGAAGATGTATCGATTGGTCATGTAAGTTTTTCAATTTTTAAAAACAAAATTTTCAAAAATGTATTAAATATACGTACACATTTCTGTACACAAAAGATTTTACCATTTGTTATGATCATTTTTTTATTAAAAAAAAAAAAAAAAAAATTGATGGTTTATGCCAAAAGTAGAGAAGTATTCGTGACGTAATGAAAGTTATCTTGTAAATCGCACTCGAAAATAAGAGGTGCCTATTTGAAAAAAATAACCCGCAACAAATGGCTGGAACGCAAAAAACAACATATGTCTTTCTCTCTCACGTAAGACAACCCCGTGAACGTGCAAAATTCGAGAGAGCCTGCGAGCGTTTACCGTTTACTTGAACCTTTCACTATTCTCGCATGTTAAATGCCACTTCGCGCTTCAGCCGTTTGGTGGCGCAGGCTACTGAGACTTTTCTCGCATATGGTTGGTGCTCCAGGCGAGTATATATTCGGCTCGACTAGTCCAGCATCTGCCTTGCCGTGAAAAAGTTATTAGTCTAGCTGCCTGACAAATTCTGCATTTAATGTGTTTGGTATTTTTCAGATTTTTTAATTGTGCTATTGTAATTACGTCAGTAGAGTTTGAAAAAAACAATGACGAATACAGTGCAGACTTGCGAATCTCCGGTTTCACTGCGAAACAGTTTAATCAAACTACAAATCCAGTGCCAATCGAAATTCAAACTTTTCCTTCGATGATCACGACGCAAGAGAACAACATGGTATACAAAGATATTGTTTTTCATCTTTTTTTTTTAGTCATCGACTGATTGAAACTTCATGAAAAATAATATAATACAAATAATCGATTGGAAGCTTGTTTCAGAAGCTAATTCGATTAATCTTGCGACAAAAACTGACGTAAACACATCAACGACGACAGACCATCCAATGCCTCGAAATCAAAATTTCGTAGAAACCAATCACTCCAGCATTTGGAAAATGAATCAGCAGCTTTTATCCAAGGAACAAAAACTATACTCGCTAGGTTAGCGAATTTTGAATTTTACTAACAAGTATCCCCTGCACCTGCTTCAAAAGTAGGGCTAAATTTAATTAAATTAATATATCTCGATACCATTGATCATCATATAATTCAGGATTGTTTTTGAGATTGGACCATCCAGCGCAATATGTTGCTGCGTTTAATAGACAGACGAAAGAAGCGAAACGATTGGCAACATTTGCATATGCTGCTTTGGAAGGATCTACATTGTTACAAAAGGAGTGAGTGGTGAAAATATTTTAAAGAAAACAAAAGATTTTTGCAGGATCTAAAGCATCACTTCATTAATAGGTATTCCAACATCTCAATTGAATCAATCAGTCGTCAGAATACTGATAGGACTATGCTTAGTGATCAGTGTCCACGTAGGGGAATTCCAGAATGTCCACCAGCCAGCTTGCGATACAGAACTGTTGATGGAAGTTGTAACAATCTTCGTGAGTTATGGTGGGGTTCTGCCATGTCTACTATGGTAAGGTATGAATAGTAGATTTTAAGAATTGGTTTGTAATTTCGCATTGTGAATTCTTTCCTTTTCTTTTCACTTTTCATTATCTTTTCCGTTCTAAGATTCGTACCCGCTCTTTATGATGATGGAATACAAGAAATCAGACGTTCTGTGCATGGTCAACCTTTGCCCAGCCCCAGGGACATTTCAAACATTATCCATGAAGATAAGAACATCCCTCTAGATACTATAACACACATGTTGATGCAATGGGGCCAATTTGTAGATCACGATATTACTGGTAGGTGAAATTGAAATGATGAATTGAACGTTATGGCGATCGAGAAGAATTATTTCTTCAGCATGTCAAAAAAACCTGTTCCCACTGAAATGATGACTAATTTCGTAACATTTAGTCAGTATGAATATTTTTAGCCACAGCACAAAGTACTGGCTTCAACGGTCAATTTCCACAATGCTGCCTTAACAGAGGAGTAGGATTCCAGCCTCCAGAACTTATGGTAAGTCTAAATCCAAGAACTTTCATAATTGATTTGAATTTCTAGAAGGGAGTTCCTGGAATTCGAACACAAGTGAAGTCGCAGTCATATTCTATCACTTATAGCATCCGGACTGTTTACCAATACCCGTATCTCATCGGGACAGTTATCTGGGTCCACTAGGTGTGCGGTGCTTAGAATTTGTGCGGAGTAGTCCAGCTCCTCGGGAAAATTGTGATTTCGGTTCAAGAGAACAACTGTCCCAAGTGACGAGTTACTTGGATGCGTCGATGGTGTATGGCAGCAGCGTGGAACATAGTGATAATGTTCGTCTGTTTCGTCATGGTCAGTCAATTGTAATATCCATAAGTATTATCAGCACTGAAAATATCTATGAATGTTTACTTGCAAAGTTTCCTTATTTGAAATCGCTAGAGAGCAATTCTCTTTGAGTTCGACAGTAGTAGTTGTTTTTAGAAACTCCAAGTCTTATTGGATTGCAGGATGGCTGCAATATGGATTACTTCAATCGCGTCAACCATTTTCATCATTTCGTGAGACTGACTCTTGTAGACAAGGCTCTGTCTCGACAAAATGTTTCAAAGCTGGGGACGGCAGATTGAGTGAACAACCAGCCCTTATGTCCCTGCATATTATATTCTTGAGACTCCATAATGGAATTGCTACAAAATTAGCAGCAGTCAATGCACATTGGAATGACGAAAAATTGTATCAAGAAGCTAGACGGATCGTTGGGGCTCTGGTACAGTTAATTACGTATCGGGAATACTTACCAATAATTCTTGGTAAGTACCTTAACAAATGAAAATCATCATTCTGAAGTAAGAGGGAATCTGTGACATCATTTGGATTTGGCGTATAAACTAACATTTCAAAATCTTTTCCGGTGAGTAGAGAACATTACATCATTTCTTTACTAACATTGTAGGACATGACATCATGCAAATCTACGATCTACAGATCGAAAAAGAGGGTTACTATCAACGATATAATCCAAGAATCAATCCAACAATTGAGAATACCTTTTCAACTGCTGCCTACCGATTTGGTCATTCTCTTGTACAGAACAGCTTCATAAGAGTTGATGGGCGACATGAATTAATATTTAACAGTAAGTGAGTTTCTGTTCGGTTTAATTTGATTTCAAAGTGTTTCCTCATTGCCGATTCTTATTGCGTTTAGATGTTACGATTCACGACGAATTTAACAACCAAAAAAATTTACATGCTGCTGGATCATTGGATCGCTTGTTACTAGGACTTATAAATCAACCCTGTCAAAGACGAGATGAATTTATAACGTCAGAATTGACGAATCATCTCTTCCAAACTCCTAGTTTTAAGTTTGGTATGGATTTGGCAGCCATAAATATTCAAAGAGGAAGAGACCATGGAATTAGAACTTACGCGGAATGGCGATCAACTTGTGGATTAACGCACGTCAGAACTTGGGTGGATTTTCAAAGAGTTACATCATCTTCCGTAGCACGAAAATTCCGGAAACTCTACTCATCGGTTAAAGACATTGATTTGTTTTCTGCTGGATTGGCAGAGAAACCAGTACGCGGTGGTCTGATCGGTCCCACGTTCGCTTGCATTATCGCTCAACAGTTTAGCAATCTTCGCAAAGGTGACAGATTCTGGTTCGAAAATGAAAATCAAGAAAACAGCTTTACTCCCTTACAATTAAAACAAATCAAACGTGTAACTTTATCTCTAATACTTTGTTATACAACGGACCACATTCAAACGATACAACCATTTGTATTTCTAGCTCCAGATAGCTTGAAAAATGAGAGACTTTCGTGCGATGATAACAGTTTTCATCAGATTAATTTTCATGCTTGGGCTGATATATTTCCGGAACATAAAATCAAGCAATTCATAGAAAATCGTGACCCTTATCCAATGCAAAATTCTGGAAAGTAATTAAAGAACACTACCGACTTTATTACTTTGATATTTGCATTGTTCCCTGGGTTGATTCCGTTTTTAAGCCTCCGTTAATACGAAGTCGATGTTGAAAAAAAGAAATCGTAGCTTACGATGTTTCTGAACAAATACGAAGTGTAAGACAAAATAAATAACAAAATACACATTAAGTTTTCAATCATTCCAAAACATATTATATTCTATTGTGAGCTATTCATTTAGAAAAGTAAACAGTGAATTATAAACAAATGAATAACAATCGAGAAGGCCCAAAGAAACCCAAACAAGGAGAATATCATTGGATTGTAATAACTTTCAGCGTCTCTTATAGAAACAGCGAACCTCATATAAAGAATCGAAAACATTTAGTTCAATCGATATACAAGAAATTCTCGTTATTAGCATTTTCCACGTAGCGCCATCTAACTGATCGCTTCGAAACTGCCAATTAATGCCAACGTTGATAGAATTGTGATAAGAAAAAAAATACACAAGAGAATTGAACCATTTCGAAAAGTGTGTTCATACTGTTCATTGGCGCGATGAGCGGCTTCTCAAGATGATATAGTCGATTCTTGTAGCGTTTGTGGAAAATTCGTTTCGAAGTGTCGAGGATCCATTACGGAATTTGACCGATACTTCTATATAACACTATCCATTTGGTAACGGTGGTGTGTGATAAAACACGAGTATCCCTAGCTGCTTAAATGAGAGTATTTGTCAAGTATTAAATATTGATAAATCTACTGTTCGAAGATCCCCAGCGGAATGTCGTCGTAGTAAATAAGAAAAAATCATGATCCATCAGGTAAAATTAATGTATAGCCTCAAAATAATATTTATTTTATTTAATATGTGTGTTTCACCGACAAAGAAAGAGGTACGATCAAATTAGGGGTTAGTTCTGACAGGTGCCCTCATTTTATCGTCCTTAAGAAGTACAACGACCTGAGTATACACTCTATTTAAATACGTGAGGTACGAACTATCTCCTGGAATCGAGTGCTGCGAATAACGAACGAAAAAAATGTTTTCGTTCGTACAGCACAATGCTGTCGAGCCAATGCAGGTCGACGCACCACCCGAAGACAATGACAATACCGAGGAAGAGCCTTACATCGTTGAAAATCCAACTCTCGTAAGAATTTCTCATTTATCTCCTTTCATTCGTCATCTCAGCTATATCAATAGAAATCTGTGTTACCTTGGATACCGAAACAAATTTTTTTTCACTCATCCGTAGGAAAAAGAAGTTTCAAGCTTTTGTTGTTTTTTTATTTAATTTTTTAATCAAACTTTTGATGTTTTCTTTTATGATTCTGTAAATATTAAAATTATAAACAAAATCTTCAATTATTACAACTTATGCGATGAAAGTAGGAATTTTCACAGAGAATTTAGAACAATTTTTCACTCGCGTCTTATAATTTCATTTGCAAACTTTTCAAGACCATTCAATTATCAGAGAAAACCTTTATCAGTTACAACTCAAAAAATGTAAACAATATTTTTTTTTTGATAATTTTAGACTTTGTTTTCCTATTGAACTTGAAAAATTGAAATTTTTGTTTGTTTTGTATGATTTGATTAATTCATCCTCAACTTTTATTAATAAGTTTCCAATTATTTGAACCTGTGAAAAAGAACTCATTAAATGGAATTCTCATAGAAAATCTTGACCCTTTTTTTGACAATTTACAATATTTTGAAACGTTTTGTTTTCCTAACTTCAATAGTTTTGTAAACACATTTTGGAGCCACCCGAATTCATTTGATTAAAAACCTCTTGTGCCACTACAAATTTTATGTTTCAACTTATACAAAATTTTTTTTCAATTTCTCCATTTACTGAAAAATTCGATTTAGAATAAAAATTTATTTTGTAACAATAATTATTCCCAAAGAATCTGTACTTCGAGTTTTTAAAAAGCATTTCCCTGTTGAAAAAAATTGAAGAGCCACATTTGTCAAAAAAATAGTAAAAATAATAAAATTAAAGATATAGATATAGAAAAGAAACGATTTTTCATGGAATTTTAATCTTTATTTTTTATATCATTGATCTACTGTTTATTTGTTAATTAAATTGATTACAGGATCTGGAAGTGTACGCAAATAGTTACACAGGATTGGCGAAATTATACAGACTCAATTACATAGCGGATCACTGCCCGAGTCTAAGAGTGGAGGCATTAAAAACGGCGATATCATATGTAATGTCGACGTACAACGTATCGCTTTACCAAATGTTGCACAAAAAGTTACAAGATGCAATATCGACGCCGGGTTTGCCAGACATAGCGGCGCAATCAACGTCGCAGGATATCCCAGTGTTAGATCAGAGTTGGGTAGAATCGCGATCAAAGAAAGCGGCCTTGAAGTTGGAGAAGTTGGACACCGATTTGAAGAATTATCGTAGTAATTCGATAAAAGAAAGTATAAGAAGAGGCCACGATGATCTTGGTGATCATTATTTGGATTGTGGTGATTTGGCAAATGCATTGAAATGTTATTCGAGAGGGCGTGATTATTGTACAAGTGGAAAGCACATAGTAACGATGTGTTTGAACGTGATCAAGGTTTCAGTCTATTTACAAAATTGGACGCACGTATTGACCTTCGTGGCAAAGGCTGAAAACGCTCCTGGTTTGTTGGGCAAAGATTACAGTCAATTTGTATTGACGAAGCTCAAAGTAGCCTCAGGTTTGGCAGCATTGGCAATGAGAAAGTATAAATTAGCAGCAAAACGTTTTCTCGATGCGTCTCTCGATTATTGCGATTATCCAGAGTTATTGTCACCCGGAAACGTTGCACTTTACGGTGGCCTTTGCGCCTTAGCAACATTCGATAGACACGAGCTACAAAAACAAGTTATATTCAGTAGTTCGTTCAAATTATTTTTGGAACTTGAGCCACAGCTGCGCGACATAATATTCAAGTTTTACGAATCTAAATACGCCTCCTGCTTGAAATTACTCGATGAAATTAAGGACAACATTTTACTCGATATGTACATAGCACCCCATGTCAATCTATTGTATACTCAGATACGGAATCGCGCCCTCATACAATACTTCAGCCCTTATCTCAGCGCTGACATGAGACGCATGGCTGTCGCTTTCAATCGTACTGTTGCTGCCCTTGAAGACGAATTGATGCAACTTATACTCGAAGGACAAATACAAGCGAGGATAGATTCTCACAATAAAATATTGTACGCCAAAGACGTCGATCAACGTAGCACCACCTTCGAAAAGTGCATTAGCATCGGCAAGGAGTATCAGAGACGCACGAGAATGCTCATACTCCGAGCGGCAATATTGAAACATCAAATTCGCGTTAAAGTAATTATATTTTTTTTTTTCATTTTATTCAACTATTTACTTTTCCAGTAATTCTTTCATTTTTCATTTCCAAATATTGGCCTATTTTTTTGTTTTATTCATTCAAAACAAATTTGAGGCTAATCCTCAACGTTTTTATTACGTATTTCGCTAAAATTCAGGGTTGGAATTATTATTTAGTTCGTCGAAAAGTGATTTTGCTTACTTGACATCTTTTTTTTTTCAATTTTTAGCACAAGTTTCACAGAAAACAAATTTTTAAACGCAATTTACGATAAAGACATTTTTCGTCACGTTTCTTGTATTGTTCATTTTTCTATCATGCTTTAGACTCTATTTAATAGCGTGATCAATTTTTTCACATAGATATTTGAATAAGAAGTTCCATTCTAAGGATTTTCCCCTAAAAATGACGATAAATTAATTTTTTAATTTCCAGTATGATTTCAACATAAATCTTATTTCTTGTACGATTCACAATTTACAAAAATGTCAAATTTATGCTTTAATGTATGGTTTGATAATTATTTTCAGTGTCCACAACGCGACAGCAACCAAGGAGGCGAAATGTCTGTAGCACCGGGCAACAGCAGCTTAGCGCCACGAAGCTAAACAAACGAAAAAAATTGGAAACAACTCCAAACTCGATTAAAAAACGACGCGAATTTCATATAAAAAAAGTAACAAAAAACAATATAAAAAAGAAAAAAAAAACGAAAAAAAAAATCGGAAAAAAAAAACACGTGGAAAAATTCACCCATTGTCACCGACTCATGATCGTGTGCGAGTGTTTTTTAACACAACCCTACTTTGCCATTGTGTTCCCAGGCTCAGAGTCGACGGTTCTTCGTACCTCATGAAAAAACACACATACATTAAAAAACAAAAAATACACACATACACACATACAAAACACCTGTCTCCTACTGCTAATAATTCTTTAATTTCATATGTGTAATGTACATAAAAAAAACATGGCTACCCTATTATTGAAAATAAAAAGAAAAAAGCAAAGCTTAATAATATTACTCTCGAGAATAATTTGAGTTTTACGAGAATACGTATTTCTATTTAACGAACTCGTCAAATGCAACGAACGTGTACTGTGTGAAATGAAATTTTCACACAAACTGAAAATTTCATTTTGTATTAAACGATTTATTTTGCATTGGAAAATCTTGAATTTTTCTATTATATCGAGGGGACATTTGCACTGAGAAAAAAACAACGAAGTAACTTTCGAGATTTCTCTTTTTTAGAAAAACTGTTAGAGAATTATCGATTTGGGGTTTTTTGGTTATTGAAAATATAGACTTACACGAATGTAAACGATTTTTCGTTCCATGGAGTCGTGAAGTGAAAGTCTCGACAAAATTCTCCAAACCTGTGCCTACTCTTATTTTGCTAAAATTCATCGAAAACTGAAAAATCTAATTGAATAGTAAAACAAATGCTCCCATTTGTGGTGTGTTATAGCCGATTAAAAAAAAAATCGATACGATGAAGTGTCGGGGGCGTGAACTCGACGTATAACGATTTAAAAAATAATCGATGATAAGATTCGTAAATAAAACTTACACACACTTGAGATTATTATGTTGTACAATTTCAAGCTATTCGTACTACGGTTTCCAAAATATTTTGGTTACGATTTTCAAAAAATTTGTTGAAATATGTCAGATTCAGTGGAACTAAAACAACATAAAAGTTTCGATGCGTTTTCACTTGGTAAAAGTTCCGAATTTTTACTTAAATTTGATTTTATCTAATTTATTAAAACTTGAAGAAAATGTAGAAATTGAAAAATCGATTCTTCCGAACCTGCTGGTTGTATGTCCCCTTATCTCGTTAACGAAATCGAACTTTGAATTCAATTTTGTCGTATCGTTTTTCTTAACATTTCAATTTTCAAGGCTATTTTTTTTCTTTAGCGTCGATCTAATTTTGTATGAAATGTCGGAGATAATAAATAAAGCGGAGAAATTGTTGCCTCGTGCAAGAATTTTTTGAATATGATGTAAAATAATTGGCATAAATATTGGGGCGCTCGTTTCATTTGAATTTCCTGACTTCTCGACACAGGAAACGGAGGAGACATGACCGCCGCTCAGCGGGAGCGTCTGTTACTAACACCCCTACCAACTTGCAGGGCACGCCGCCGGCTCCTACGGTAGCTCGTTTCTTGATGATTCGTCGTACACACGTACATTAACAAAACTCTTCTATAATCTCTTGAATTGTAACACACCCACACTTCTTACATCGATCACACACCGAGAAAGACGAAGAACGACGAAATTTAGTCTGCACTCGTTCGCCGCAAGCGGATACACACACATAATTCGCGAGTTTTTTACTTCATGTCCTCATTTCGACATAATACTTCAGTCTTTCGTATTTGAACTTTGTTCCAAGAAAAAATCGTGTGTGCAATAAATTGACAAGTGTTTTTTCAAACATAATAATGGGACGATACAGAAGGTAAGCAAAACACATGCAAATTCAATGTTCGATTGCGCGAATATTTATTCGAACGCTTCGTCACGAGTTTTTGTAGCTACCAATTATTGTCTACTTGTTTTTTTTTTTTTTTTTCATAACCTTTTCAAATGAATACCATTCGATAACCGCAACGTCGAGCTACTTTCCTAAGTTTCTATTTATATTTTACTCTTTTACATTTTTGGAAAACGTGAATTATGTAAGTTTCGAAGAAATATTAATTCTGTAGACAATTTAGTCGCTGTTTCTTCGTAACGCGCCAATGCGGCCATGGCCCAATCAATCCACTGTGCCTTGTACATATCTGTACATACACATGTACTTTTTCTACCTATTCCATTCATTGTTTATTTATTGATACGGTTGGATTGTTTAACCACTGCAAAAGACTTCATTATCAAAGTATGCTTATTAGCAGTAAAAAAAATTAGATAAAATCCAAAACTCAAATCTCAAAAATTTCAATATTAAAAAACCAATGAGGAACATTCGTAAAATTACGAGAATAGAAATGGAAAAAAAAACATTTCCTTTTACAGAATGTCAATATAACACAAAAGTGTAAATTTTATATTTATTAAATTTTCATTTCTTGATTTCGGCACGAAATAATTTTTTTCGCTAATACGACTCAAAAAAAAATGTTACGTTTTAAATTATATTGTTTTATTTTCTATGAGTAAACATTTTTAGAGAATTTTCAAAGCCTGCAAAATTTTTTGTTCTTTTTTCACAAACGTTTAATATGTTCGTGCGCAATGCTCAACAAAATTCTCTTGAAACAGTCGTAGTCGAGATCGTGACAGAAGACGAAGATCACGAAGTCGCTCAAGGAGCCGTTCACCCAGAGACAGAAGAGGATGGGCGACTGGAGCGACTCGTGAAAGAGGCGGCATGGGAAGCAGCAGAGGTGGGCGCAACCAACCAGGAGCAAACTTGAGAAAGCCTCGTTGGGATCTGAACCGTTTAGAGCCTTTCAAAAAAGATTTTTACATTCCCAGCGACGTTGTGCACAATCGAGATCCACGAATCATCGAACAATACAGAAGCGACAAGGAAATTACATTACGCGGTTCAAGCATACCCAATCCTGTCTTTACATTCGACGAAGCAGGATTCCCCGATTACGTTATTAAGGAAATAAAGTAAGTCGTTTGTCTCAAATTTTTACACTTTATTTTCAATTTTTTTACCAAAATTACGCAAAGTTTATCCCAAGATGTCAAGAAATTCAAAAGACTCTTTTCAATGTAGTTTTCGTTGTACAGTCATGTTAGAAAAGTAAACTCTTCGATCAACTTATAAAAATTTGGATAAAAAACTTATAAAATGATGAAAAACAATTTTGAAGTTTTTCATGTGCACCGATATGCTAAAAATGATGCATTCAACATTCAGCTGTGATCATACGCATCATAAGAATTGAATATTCTTATGTTAGTGAGGAAGACGATTTCCAGACTTTGAGAAAACATAGCGTTAAATATTTTCTTTTCGCATTGTTTCACAATCACATTATTATCACCATCATCAATAAATAATGTTTACGATGACAATATTTGAGTTTCTTGCTGTCGTGAAAGATCTAAAACAAAAATTCATCATGTTGAAAGACTTTGAGATACACAAACGAATCGTGGGTTGAACCAGGAAGTTGGTACGTTTAAATTGGCCGTTAGAATGTTTTTGTGTTGTACGCAAAGAAATATGTAACTTTTCAACGCGTCGTTCACGTAATTAAAGTGTTCGAATAGTAAGAACATTGCAAACACTTTGACAAAAGACCAAACACCAAGTCTTTAAGTATAAAAGTAAACAATGTACAAGAAATATTGCATTCTTGAGTGTAATCATGATGGCAGCTGATACACACGCGGGATGAATATTTTTTAACGTACAAGTGCACGTGCGACACTAATTAAGCAATTAACGAGTTTGATCAGCTGCAAAATACGGCCAACCTCGAGAATTTATTTAAACCTCTCTATACGGATCGGAGAAAAATTATCGAAAAGAATTATCGAAGATCTGCCGGTGACACTAAAGTCCGTTTTCTTCTCAGGGTCATAATGTCAATAGAAAGAAACTTTGACGAGAAAAGTTCCTTAAAAAGATAAGATAACATTTGTCCGACACTTTGATTTTTTATTCTCAATGTTGCATTTGGTTTTTTGTTTTTGCTAGACGTCAGGGCTTCAAAGAACCAACACCGATACAAGCTCAAGGATGGCCAATCGCTCTGAGCGGTCGTGACATGGTTGGCATAGCATCGACGGGCTCAGGAAAAACGTTGTCGTATATATTGCCAGCAATAGTTCATATAAACAGTCAACCAAAACTGTGTCGCAAAGATGGACCAGTGGCATTGGTGCTCGCACCAACGCGGGAGCTCGCTCAACAGATCCAGCAAGTTGCTGACGATTTTGGTCATTCGTCGGGCATAAGAAACACTTGTTTGTACGGTGGAGCACCGAAAGGTGCACAAGCTCGCGATTTGGACGGCGGTGTAGAAATCGTAATAGCCACACCTGGACGTTTGCTCGATTTTTTGGAATCTTGTCGAACGAATCTCAAACGTTGCACTTATCTCGTTCTCGACGAAGCCGATCGAATGTTGGACATGGGATTTGAGCCACAAATTCGAAAAATCATTGAACAAATCAGGCCCGATCGACAAACTCTCATGTGGTCTGCGACGTGGCCAAAAGAAGTGAAAAATCTTGCTGAAGATTTTCTCAAGGATTACACTCAAATAAACGTTGGATCTTTGCAACTTTCAGCCAATCATAATATTCTCCAAATCATTGATGTTTGTCAAGATTATGAGAAAGAGAACAAGTAAGATTTTTGTTATTTATTCATCGAACGAAATTTTGATCGTATAACATTTTTCATTGAAAATACTTTAAAGATTATTTGAGATCAAACTTTTTTTTGACATTCTTTAAATACTATTTCTTCGTGAGTTCTAAACAATTTGTTTGTCTAATCGCAGATTAAGTACGCTCTTAAAGGAAATAATGGCTGAACAAGAGAACAAAACAATTGTTTTTATCGAAACGAAACGAAGGGTCGAGGAAATTACAAGAAAGATGAAACGAGATGGTTGGCCTGCTGTGTGTATTCACGGTGACAAAACACAACAGGAAAGAGATTGGGTGTTGCAAGGTAAGTCAGTCGTTTCATATGAATTTTTATGTTTATATTTTGTTTATTTTTCATTCAGATTGAAAAACAAATATTTAAAAAACAAGGAAATTTTTTTAACGTGAAAAATTTCAGATTTCAGATCAGGCAAAGCGCCAATTCTAGTAGCGACTGACGTGGCAGCTCGAGGACTTGGTGAGTAACGATCAAAATTAATTTCCTGATAAAAAGTAAAAAAAAAAAAAATGATTGATTTACATTTGTAATGGCGATAAATTATTCCAAACAATTGCAATCACGTAGACTTTTTGATTCTTTCGCTTCAAAATTGGCTAGAAATAAATATATTGAAAAATATCTCAATAGTCTCTGAATAATAATAAAAACTCCTGAAAAAAAAAATCGTAATAACGAACGGGCCAATCAATGCAGAGTGCCCCGTTTGCAGAATTCTGCAGATTTCGTAAAAAAAAAAGATTAAAAAAAATAAATATATTACAGATTTTCATTATCGAATGTTTTTAGGAATTGAGATCCGATTCTCAATTTCTTTGCACCATCTATCTAACGATCAGCCAGAATAGCAGTTAAAAAATGTTCAATGTGATTGTCAAATAAGAAATTTAAAAAAATACATTCGACGATATAATTAACGAAGAAAAATAGTTGAAAAAAAAAAATAGAAGCCAGAATCTCAGCTGTTTGAAATGAAAAAGGTGGTTGCAAAGTAAAATAAAATAAAAATAAATGCATAAACAAACGACGAAAAAAAAAAAAAAAAAAAAACGAAAAAACTATTATTTAGCTAACGCGGTTCGATGTTTGTTTGGATTGCAGAGGCACATTGCGCGCAGGCCCACGTCGGGTAATGCAAAGCAATATATGGGGAGTCGCCCCGAGACCCGCCTCTTTGAAAAATTCGGTGGTGCACAACTGGTTTGCATTGTCTGCGGTGGCTGCTGCGCGTGCCTCTAATCGTCAATTGTGCTCGATGAAGGGTGGGGGGGAGGCCTTCCCTCGTCCCCCCCAACGATAAGTGTGTTGTCCGATGGGGGAGAGATCCATTGAATGACCACATCAAGGGGACCGAACAAACCCCCCAAAACGTGTGGTGTTGGGGGTCGTTATTTTCTCCTGACTACGCTGTCATGGCGCGCCTGATCACAAATGTCTCTCACTATCTCTCACACACGGGTTCTTCGCTACGCCTGTGTTACACTTGGGCCTCAACCATGCTGTGATCGTTTGGTGCACCCGCACGTACACAAGAATCAGAGAAAATGAGAAAGAGAGAGAGAGAGAGAGAGAGAGAGAGATCTCAAGGGTAGATCCGATTTGCCAGTATGAGACATTTCCAGAATACTGCCTGATATTCGAGAGTAAAAAAAAAAACAAACAAAAAACAAAACAAAAATCGAATGATAATACAGAAAATAAGAGAGTTCGTGGCTACTACCGGGTTACGTGGGCACATGGCCTAAAGATGCCCCTCACTGAATGCAAAAAGCCAGGGGCCTTTCGCGTCCTCTTTTGCAACGGGAACGGCCGGAGGCTGTAGCTGGAGCGAGCGCAAACAGCCCACGCCCCTGTGCCCGTACGTTGCTATCGACACTCGCCCAATGCCTAATTTATTATTCTTTTTTTTCTCTATATTTACATGTATATATATTTTTCATATATATATATATGTAATTTATGTGTTCTAATAACCTGTTAACGAAATTATCCTACAAATTATGTAAATCCTATAACACTTCCGTTTTCCCATCCTTTTTCCTTCGTTACGGAGAAAAAACTTGTTAATCTCGCTTTATTTATATTTTATTTTTCAATTGTTGCTTGTGAAAAATTTGCGTTTTTTGTAAAGTGTTTTGTTGGTATTCATTAGTGAGTTAAGAACAGTTGCTTTTGAATTGTTTTTTTTTTTTAAGTTTTTTAAAAGTTTTTTTTTTTTATTGACGTAATTTCGAGCTAGTTATTGTTTATTTTTCTTGGAACCCAGATTCGAAGACCCTGATAATTGAAATCGGTTATCGATGAAAACTCACGTTAGTGTTTTTAAATGATTTTTTTTTAGAGTTGAGAAATATTTTGTTTCGAATTAAATGTGAAAAAAGTATTTTGAAGGCTTGATATCATTTTTATTTTTATTTTTCGATACGCTGACGAACTTTTTTCCGTGACAAGACTTTTCTATTTTCCAATTTTCCTGTCCCCGTCGTACTAACGTTTCGAGTAGAGAGCACTATCGTTGATGCAAATAAAAATGAAATATTCGTTGTTTATTTTGAGCTAAAAAATGAAAAAATTCGATTCTTGACACATTTCATCAAAAACCTTGAGTTTTTTTGGATTTCTTTGAAAATTTTATTGACATAAATGCAATTGTAACTTCGTGTTACGATGAAACGATAGTGCAACTTTGAAGAAATGAATAAAATACACAGTCACGTGAGATATAATAAACGAAACGATACTCTCTTTGAAAAAAAAAGAAAAAATGATTGAAACACACATTTCTTGATCGCGTATTTCGCGTGTATGGTTTACCAAGTATTTCTGTCAACGCTTTTTCCCTGTATAAATTTCAGACGTTGAGGATGTCAAGTTTGTTATCAACTTTGATTACCCGTCTTGCTCCGAAGACTACGTTCATCGTATCGGCCGTACTGGCCGAAGACAGAAGACTGGAACAGCTTATACATTCTTCACCCCAAATAACTCGAACAAAGCGAACGACTTGATTCAAGTTTTGAAGGAAGCCAATCAAGTTATTAATCCTAAATTACTTGAACTTGCTGACAGCAGAAATGGAGGTTTTGGACGACACAGAGGCGGTAAGTTGTCATATCAAAACTTCAAACAATATTTTAACGAATAATTATTATTATCATATTGGAAAAATCTCAGCGTAAACAGTTTTTTCGTACGCTTTTGGTAAACCAAAACAAACTGCTCATTGAAAATACAAATTACATTGAAGGATAACTTGTCACTGGAATTTATCAGAAAATAATAACCAAAAGTCTTTATAATTTTTTTATAATATTGAAAAATCTGTGCAGCTAGACAAACAAAAATTGACATTTTATCACAGAGTCACTCGACGCTTCTAGAAAACTCTCTCAACGTTTACAATCTGTTTCAAAACGAATTGAAGTCGTCTCTTTGTTTCCAAAAACTTTCGGAGTTTTTTAATTTGTTGAAAGATTTACACCCAATTTTAGAAAAAAAAATTATTGTGCAAAATAGACAGTTGCTTGCAACGTACCAGGCCTTTTGTGAGTTGAAAAATGCGGAAAATATCTTCGAGACTCTTCCCTCTAATAGAAAGTATGAAAAGGCGAGTGGGTAACCGAATATATGAGAAAAAAAAATCTAGAGACTCTTCTAATTTACGGAATATGCGTTCGAATAATCTAGAAATTTTGTGAAAATTCTGCACCGTAAAATTAAATGTTTTTGAGAATTTTTACTGCTCTTTAAGTTTTTATACAAATGTCTGGAAATTCATAATTTTCAAACAAACGTTTCAAGTTGAATGAAGAAATAGATATTATTTTAGTGGAATTTATAAAGAAAAAAAAGGCAAGATCGAAAATTGTCTGCAGATTTGTAAAAAAAACATATCTTATCACGTGAGCATTTTTTTTCTCAGGTGGAGGAAGAAATAAATGGCGTGGACGTGGTGGCATAAGAACCGGAAGAGAACGTAGCTATACGAGAAGCCGAAGTCGTAGCGGAAGTCGGAGTCCCAGTAGAGAGCACAATGGTCGTAACAACAGGCGAAGTTACAGTCGCAGTTACTCCAGAAGTCGAAGTCCCATTAATAATCGTACAGGCAAGTAACCAAAATATTTAGTTCAAAAAGAAAAAGAAAAACGTGGATTGTCAAATCTATTTTTTTTTCGTTTAGTCATCTGCAGATTTAAATTGACTTTGTAATTTTTTTTGCACCCGGACAAACTTTTCTTCTTCGAACTAAACGCAATTTTTTTTTTGTTTGTTCCACAGAAGTGATCGGCAAGAGTTATTGGAGCAGCGAGAGATGATCTTGTTTGGATTGAAGGAATAAGATTAAGAAAGACCAGGCTTAAATTGATTTAGGAAAAACGATGAAATTAACGAGTGAAAAAGCAGAAGAGTGTCGAACGTGAGAGAAGTAATAAAAGGATTGAAATAAAAATTCGATTAACGAGAACTCTCGTTAAAACGAAAAAGACGAAATGTGATTTTTGGCGAGGGAATTCAGTTTACGTCACAACTTTCCGTTCCCTCCTTTTTTTCCAAATGTAACACTTATTTTTTATCGAATTTTCGGAAGGTTTCTAAAAATTTTTTTTATAGTCTTTAAAAATGAGAAGAAATAACAATAAATTTTCTTTAACTTGGCTTATCCATTCCTCTGTATTTACGTATTAAAATACACACATATATGCAAATTTATAGAATTCAAATACGAGAGAAACGAGTTCATTCAATGTACAGTATTTAATGCAATTGTAATAACAAATAAAATTGTTAAAATTCAGAGTCAAAAATTAAAATTCTTTACTTTTTACCTTTTTTTATATTTTTTATTTTATTTTTTCTTCTTATGGACGTCCTTGACTCAATCGTACGAAATCCCCTCTCCCTCCTTCGAATCAACCCCCGTGTAACACAGCTCCATCGATTTTCCAAGCGAGATAAAAGACGAGGCGAAACTCTTCTCTGCCCTGGCAACTCGTTCCATTGGCTGTTGCGTATTTTATTGATTCCCCCACTCCTCCCATCAACTACACGGTCCCCACAAAAAAATTCGAGAATTTTCAAGTTTTTCAAAAACATTTTTGAAAGCATGAATATTTGTCGTTTTTTTTAAGCTTCTCCAAACATTCGACGGAAAGTGTTTCGAAAAAATTTATGAAAACTGCGATCAAAGTGTAATAAAAAAATAAAAAGTAACAAAGTATCTTACACGTTCATCGAAACGCGTCTATTTATTTTATAGCCCAATGATCTAAATCCTTACTACCTTAATAATTTGTCGGTACTGACAATTCGATCGATACGTTTGTGGCAAAAACCATAGAAAGAACAAAAAATTCAATGAATACTTTTTCTCGCGTTTTTTTTTGGTTAAACTTGATTTGTTTTCGCTAATTTCCCAATAAAGTCTTTTTGTTTCGATGTTGTAAGATTTTTCGGGTCCCAATAGCACGCGATGCACGCAAAATTTTGTCCTTATTGAATTTCGGATTTTTTTGTTCGTTTTCGTGCTTACACAAAGCGTCTTACGACGATCGTACATTTTTTTAAACCGTAAATGGTTGTTTCGTAAGCTTCGAGCTTTTTGTCATCTCGATTTCTACCCCGAACCTAATTCTCGCGGCTGTTAGCCGAAAATATTGAATTATAAATCTTTGAAATGCTTGAAAAAACAGTTTATTACAAATAATAAGGTGTACGTTATCAAGATACTCGGTAGAGTCTCATAGAGTTGTTTTTGCACAAAAGATTGGAATTTCGTAACAATTTAAAATTTCTCGAATATCTTTCTTTCTTTTTCTTGAATAATGTAGAGTTTATCGATTCCATTATATTTTTATAGTATAATCAATACAACGTTAGATAGCGCGGCTTATAAACGCGATAGCGATTATAGCGGAGCCTAGCTAAAAAAAATATACAGGGTGGAATATTTCTTTCCGATCCGAATGTACAAAGCGGAGGGAAATGAGGAAATCTACTGCAAGGCACGAAACGGTAGAGAAAATTACTTTTTAGAAAGAAAAGATACGAAATTTTCTAAATAATTAGAGCAAACATTAGTTCGGGATAATGTGGGTAGAAAATCAGCTGTTGAAGAACAGCCTTTCAGTTGACGACAGATTGTAATCTCTGCCGAGCGCTATATAAATATTTCCGGTTTTTTTTTGCCCGGTATTCGCTGAAATTTCTTTCTTTTTTTGCCAAGGTCTCTGCGAATGGGAAAACGAAGAATAAAACAAAAAACCGATCTTTCTCGAATAGACTAGGCTACCCTGGGTACGCATACACAGGAGAGAGTAAAGTGAACAAATAACCGCGTCAGATAGTCGATTTTATTGAGCAGGTATAAGTGTGTTAGAAAGCGTTGAATATACCTGTATGTTGTTCTAAACACAAGCAAATCGTGGGGATTCTCTGAGTTGGATACAGAGCGCAGGGCGAGACGAGAAATTAGAAAAAAAAATCAAATAAAAGGTGAAGAGAGAGAAGGAGCGAGAGAGGGAGGGAAAAAGAAAGAGAAGCGAGAGAAAGCGAAAGCCAGGCGCGAGAGAGGATCGATTTTAGACGAAGCTCTGGGATTGGTCGGGGTGTGGGCTACGTCACGGTATAGGAAAATTTTCATTGGTCGTTTGGAGGTCACGTGATGATTCTGGAAGTTTCACGTGATGGTGGTGTTCTGAAAACGGTATAACGTTGCGCCCAGTCGCTCGTTTCCGTCTTCCCCAGTGCCTGTCAGCCATTGTGTAGCTCCTCTGTTCGCCGGGTCTTTGGGTAAGTTATCACGAGATAACACCGCAGCCTTTGTCCCAATTTACTTTTTTTATTCAATCATTAACAATTATCATCGAATTTTTGCTGTCATGAAGCAATCGTAAAAAAATATTCTTTCAATCGTTCGTTACGAGCGATTCCGACGAATATTAGATTTGCAACTTGGATACACATTCGAGGCTCTCTCGTTGTTCGTAGGTTTGATTGGCGAGAGGCTACCATCGTCGTTTTCTAAGTAGTGTGTGTGATAGAGAAAGGTATATATATATTCATATATATATATATATATCTACACGTTATTACATACATACAAACGTACGTGTAGTTAATAGACGGGCAGACAGAACGACGAGTAGATCGGTTCGCGTTTTTGACGAAACTGATCTCTAGCAAAGATGTATAGCAACGGATATCCCAATCAAACTTCGTAAGTAATATTTCGTTATTTAACATCTTCTGTCTTTTTTTTTCTTTCCATCTCTCGATTCGTTTAAAAAATCCTCAAATTTGGTCCCCAAAATGGAGGTGGCAGGTTTTGTACACGTTCTCTATCGCGGAGGGGTCGATAAAATTTGTATATGTATACATATATATATATATAGACTTACACTTCGCACTTCTCCCTGCCGCCGTCCGCCATTTTGTAGATCGATCTTTTTTTTTTCTAGAGATTATCTAAATCTCAATTTGTCTATGAATTCCTGGCGAAAGAAAATATGAAAATTCGAGAATCTTCGAGCTGATCGTTCACCCGAAACTTTTTTTCCTTGCTTCACGAAGAATTGCATGAAAATCGTTGTAAATTCGCCTCTGGTCAGAATTTCTAGAAATTTTCGTAGAATCTCGGATTTTTGAAGAAAATTGAACTTTACCGATTCAGAAAAAGGAACAAAGAATCTCTTGAGATTTTGGTCATCCGAATTTCGTATTTTTTCGATTTGCATGGAAATTATATTTCGCTTTTACAATATGAAGAACAAATTCAGTGTTCAAAGAAAAACTTTATTTTTCGGTCCTTTTTCTTTTCATTATTATTTGAAAGACGATTCTGACTTGCCGATTACATAAATATAAAACTTTTACTGTGAAAAATTCTTTGGTTTTATTTCGATAGTAAAAAAATGATGATTTGACTGTAAATTAAAAAAAAAAACTTGTGGTATCATTTTTATGTCGATTGCAAATTTTCATCATGTTTTACGAATTGAAGAGAAAATAAGGAATTTTTTGTCACAAAAATGGGTTTTTTGGGTTATCGGGTAAAAGTTAAGATCTAAATTGACGGTGTGGTCAGTTACAGACCCAGAGGGAACAGGGAATATGGCAACAGGAATGGCGGTGGCGGCGGAACGTACTGGAACAGTCAGCAGCAAAATCAGAACGATTATGCCATGAAAAAGCAAAATCAAAAGAAATGTCCTGGCGATCAGTTGAAAAAACCAAATTGGGAGATGACTCCGCTGCCTGCAATTACAAAAAACTTGTACGTTCCGCACCCCAATGTTAGAGGAAGAACTTCGGACGAGGTGACGCAATATCACGCGGGCAAAGAAATCACCGTCAAGGGAAACAACACTCCTTTCCCTATTCAAGCCTTCGAAGAAAGTAATTTCCCCGATTATGTCATGCAAGAAATAAGAAAACAAGGATTCCAAGAACCTACCGCCATTCAGGCTCAAGGATGGCCAATTGCTCTCAGCGGTCGCGACCTGGTCGGCATCGCTCAAACCGGATCTGGAAAAACGCTTGCTGTGAGTTATTTTCACGTTTTTTTTTTTTTTTCCATTCATCTAAGTATAATTTATACTGATATGGATTTTCACCTCGAAATTATTTTAATAAAAATTTTAAATAATTTTAATTTGTGGCATTAGTTCTTTGACGTTTTGGCATTACAAAATTGTACAATTTGTCAAATGAACTAATAATGAGGAAACTTTTCACTGCATGTCTACAAAAAAAATTTTTTACTATCTTAGGAAATATCTACAGAATGTCACACGACTGGGGATGACAATTCTCAACTTTATTATTGAGCAAATTGCAAGTTGTAAATTCTAGTGATATTTTTTTGATCAAATTCGCTTCTAAAGTATTTAGTCATATTAACCCGAAACGGTAGCAAATAGCGACAGAGACAATAAGACCAATCGCGTACAGCGTAAAATTTCCAACACACAAGCTCCTGAAAGCACTTCTCTATCTTCAGTAGTTTAGTTCTCAGAGTGGATCGAAATACCTTGAAAATGACCTCCGGGAAGCAGATAATTTTGCGATCGACTCTTGGGTCTAAACTGCTGAAGATAAGGGAATTTCGTTTAAACCTCTTTTGTCAGAAATTTGAGGCTCTACCTGATAAGTTTTGTGGTCTTTCGTTATATCGTCAACCATTTCGCCAGTATACACGATAAAACAGAAAAAGTATTTTTCTAACGCGAATTTTTGATTACTCATAAGAGAGGAACCCCATAAAAAAATATTACTAGACTTTTCGACTTGGAATCCTGGACTTGTGTAACATTTCTACGGCCTTAGGTTGACGTCCTCTAAAATGACGTTTCCATACTTTGTTCACTTTCCCTAGTCGTCGAAATTTCCGAAAAATTTACATTTTCCAATCGACAAAACATACGATTTATTCCAAAATCGAAAAATATGAACTTTCGAATTGTCTTATTGATTCTAAAAAAAAAAAAAAAAATATTAATTTTGATGAATTAATCCAAAATTTAGTACATGCTGCCAGCAACGGTGCACATAAAAAATCAGCCGCATTTGAATCGTGGTGACGGTCCGATCGTATTGGTACTTGCACCAACGAGAGAATTGGCTCAGCAGATACAGACGGTTGCGAGGGATTTTGGTTCATCGTCGAGGATCCGTAACACGTGTATATTCGGAGGTTCACCGAAAGGTCCACAGGCGCGTGACCTTGAGCACGGAGTGGAGATATGTATAGCGACACCGGGACGTTTGATAGATTTTTTGGAGAAAGGAACAACGAATTTGCGAAGATGTACGTATTTGGTATTGGACGAGGCTGATAGGATGTTGGACATGGGTTTTGAGCCACAGATTCGTAAGATAATAGAGCAAATAAGACCGGATCGTCAAGTGTTGATGTGGTCGGCGACATGGCCAAAAGAGGTGCAGGCACTGGCGGAAGATTTTCTCACCGATTACATCCAGATAAACATAGGATCGTTGACATTAGCAGCGAATCACAACATCCGTCAAATAATAGAGATATGTCAAGAGCACGAGAAGGAACAAAAGTTGTCGGTTTTGTTGCGTGAAATAGGTTGCGAGCGGGGTAACAAAACGATTATATTTGTAGAGACGAAAAAGAAGGTGGACGACATAACAAAAGCGATAAAGCGAGAAGGTTGGTCGGCGATATCGATACACGGAGATAAATCACAACCGGAGCGTGATTACGTGTTGACGGAATTCCGTAATGGAAAAACGCCGATTCTGGTAGCAACGGACGTAGCGGCGCGTGGTTTGGACGTGGAGGACGTTAAATACGTCGTGAATTTCGATTATCCGAACAGTTCGGAGGATTATATTCATAGGATAGGAAGAACAGGACGTTGTCAAGCTGCGGGTACGGCATACGCTTATTTCACGCCAAACAACGCGCGTCAAGCGAAAGAATTGATATCCGTTCTTGAGGAAGCTGGACAAGCGATAAATCCTCAATTATCAGAATTGGCGAATTCGCAACGTAACCAATTTGGCAAAGGACGACAACGTTGGAGCATTGGAAGATCAGCAACGAACGCTAAAGACGGAATGGGCAATGGAAGTCCAAGAAGTAATTCGAGTCCTACGGGAAGTGGTTACGTCGGTGGCGGAACTGGAAACTGGCATAATCAGCACAATTCAATGCACGATCGTGGAGCGATGATGAGACAGAGTAACGGCTACGTAAATAATCGTCAAAATTCTTATCAAAATGGTTATCATCAACAATCGCAACAGCATCAACCGATCAATCAACACCATCAGCAACAAGTTCAACAACAACAACAGCAACAACAGCCTCGTCACATTAACGGATATCCGCAAAACGGCTATCAAAACGGTGGCAACAACGGTTACCAACAAAATGGCTCTGCTGGACCGAGATATCAAGGACGCACGGGAAACAACGCCGCTGGAAACGGTGGATATCAAGGCAATCGAATCAACAATCGTCAAAATCAAGCCTACGGAGCTACACCCAATGGACAAGGAATGTATTCGATGCCACCACCTTTCATTTTACCATCCGGTGGACACACGGACACGAGCATTCAAAGTCTCGTCAATAACAAATTCTTCCAGACCAACAGACCACCACCACCACCTGCAAATCCGTGCGCCTATCAATCCATGAGCTACGGACAATTCCAGGCTGTACCACCTTACGGTTATCCTTACCCACCGACACCCGTTCAGCAGTGACGCTTCACACGAGGTAAATCAGTTGGGACTTGCGTCAAATAATTTCGCAAAAAGTTATTGGGAGGGAGAAAGCATTGATTAAACTAAAATTTCAATGAAAATCGAAAAAAAAAAAACAAAAAAATTAATAATATGTTTAAATGCACGAAATTATTCAAAAAGAAATCGTAACGTCACGTAAGATATAATACGCGAGTCCCTCGAGCCGCGTCCATCGATGAAATAATAATTAAAGAAAAAAATAAAAGAAAAAAAAATACAAATAATAATTAATTAATAATAATCACTATTACGGAACGGTGGTATTTTTTCAAAAAAACATATGTTCTTAAATGTAATTGTTTGTTTAAACTATAATACTTTTTTTTTTTCTTTCTTAAAATCGTATCTTTCTGGAATGATGCCGAATGCTTTTGAGTGTCAACTTATTTGTTTATTTCTACAATCCGCGGATTAACTATAGCGATAGAAAAACTAATGAAAATTCAAACATAAGGGATCGTTGAAAAAATCATTATTATTATTATTTTTTTTTTAATTTCGTCTAATTTATCATAATAACGATCATTTTCTTTTTAGGGGCGGGGGGAACAAAAATCTATATTTTTTCCATGGGACACTTGAGAGTAAACTTTTTTGCACAAGCACAATGCGCGTGTAAGAATAAAACGATAATTGTGCCGGAACGTTTAATTCCCCGGCGATTTTTACAAGGGAGGGGAAAAACAAAAAACAAAAAACGTAATGAAAAAACGTTTACGATTCGATATTCCTTGAATCGAGGATTAGGGCACATTCCAGAAACGAGTCTTGATGTAGCGTTTAGCTTGTTAGTTGAGGGTAATATTGATATCTAATATTAATAACGTTTAAAGTATGAGAAAAAAAAAATAACAAAATATTACGATAAACAAAATAATAATGATGAATAAAAAATAAAAAACTCATACGAAATATTTGGTCATGGCCACGAATGTAGTTAAACGATGGTCATTCATAATGGTATTTGAATAGTAATCTCCTTGCGACAAAACTATGTAAACTTACCTGTATGCTTTTCTGAAATGCACGAAACATATAGAAGGGGCGGGGACGTAGGGGAATGTTGGATGGGTGGGTTAGTTTAATAATTTATGATTTATTTATATATATATGTTTCTCTCGCGTATATGCAGATAACTCTCCACGAAACAAAAGAAAAATTTAAATAAAAGAAAACAAGACAAAATAAGAAACTAAGTGAGTTACGTTTAAAAGAGATTAAAAAAATAAAAAGAAGAGTAATAAGAATTTTTTTAAATACTTCAAAACGAAACAATTAGAAATTGGCCTGTTGCATAAAAATTAAGCCGTGCGCGCCCGCGATAGATTGACGAGGGAAAAAGGAAAAGAAAAAAAAAAAAACGAAACATAACAAGAAGAAAAACAAGGCATTCGTGAAACTTTGAAAGACACGTGTGTTTACCATGACGATTTAAAGTCTCTGGATTTTTCGCCTCTCGACTTATTCACTAAATATTGAAATTTCTATGCCCACATTTGTTTGTTTTTCTAACGGGCAACAAAACGAAGGGGGAAGGGTCGAGATTAAATATAAAGCGGTGAATAATGACAAGTCGTTTGGAAAATTTTTGTTTTTTCTTTTTGTTGTTGTTGTTTTTACGACAAGAAGAAAAATAAATGGATGTGTAAGTGCGAATAAAAAGATCGAAGAGGGAGAGAAAGACTAAAACGCGAAATAAATCTCGAAAGAGGGGGCGCCGTAGTCACATGGCTGTGCATCACAGAGCAAAGCTCGGTATCTTATTTTTGTATGGAAAGTAATTTGTTGATGAACCAACGAATGATAAATAATGAAGAGGAGGAGAGAGAGAGCGAACAAAGAATAAAAATAACGAGTAAAATAACGAAACGGAAGAAAATTGTTTAATATTTATGCAATTGGCCATCGAGTGGCCTCTCTCAGTTTTTTTTTGCGCAAAAGTCGTGCAGGCACGTCGTGTGCAGGCTGCAATAAGGCTGAATCAAAAAAGAGTAAACGATAATAAATTCGTGAGAGAGCAAGAGCGAGAAAAAAACAAACAAATGAATCAAAGACTAATCTCGTCCGTTTGTTTTTCGAGTTAAACTGCAGAGCGAGTAAAATTTCATCACTTTTACTTTAAGTTATTAACGAAGAGGGGAATTTGAAGTAAACGAATAAACACACAAAAGAAAAAACGAGGATCTCTAGGTTGTTATATTTAAAATGAATTAAGAAACAATTAAAAAAAGTAACACATACAAATATTACTTATAAATGTTTGTAAGCTGTGTATTAATTACGAAAATGAAAGACAACCATGAATAATATTACTCGCGAATTAATACCGAATACTACTGCAGACAAATAAACGATGCAGCTAAACTTTACCTATATGCAACTATTAAATACTACGAAGAAGAAGAAGAAGAAGAAGAAAAATAATAAGAAACAAAAAGATACATATTACGAGGCTAGCAGTCCGCGTGCACCTTAAAAACACGTTCTTATAAGCTCATCCAGGGGGACGGGAAAATGAATTTTTAAATAAAAATACAAACGTGAGTTAAAAAGGATAAATAAGAAAGAAGAAAAATCAAATCTCAACGGAGGTTAACGCTACGTTTCATATTTCCGTTTCTTTTTTTTTTTTACGTCAATTTTTTCTCAAACGTCACTCCGTGAGCCGCCGATTTTGCTCGAGTAAGGGGGGAAAAAAAAACGAGTAAATAAATATATGATGTGTATGATATCGTGCCGCCTCCCGAAACACGTAACACGAAAGTATATATATGTGTATATATAACACACACATATATATATACATAAAATAAATTACCAATACATATTTGTTTATACTCGATCGTTATTTTTTTTCTCAGATATATATATAAGCCCGTATATATACATAAATATATATATTTTCAAATATATGTATGTATGTTTATATATGTCACTAAGTATATGTATCGTTTCATTAGTCTTTATTTCAAATAATTACGTTTTCTCTACCCCAATCGTAGGATCGTTAAAATCCACGTGTACGAGAGTCGATAAATTGATAAAAAAAAAACAAAGAAAAATAGGAACGAAAATTCTCATCGAGAACTAATAACTAAAGTTTCATCTTTTTTTTCGTCACTGTCAATCGTTTTCTTTTCTCTTTAGTATCGTTGTTATAATAATTATTATTATTACCACACGTTTTTTTTTTCTTCATATCGTACTACGTGTAACGTTGTAACTTTATCGGTTACATACTTCGGTGTAATGTTACTCGATTCGCGGTTCCTCTAAAAGTTATAACAAGAAGAAGAAAGTACAAGAATAATGAGAAACATGAAGTATCTCTTTTTTGTATTACGATTTCAAAATCATTCTCGGCCCGCCCCCGATTCACGAGAGCCCAATTATTAATTAAAACGTGTCTTGTCCCCCCCCCCCCCCCCCGTCCTGCCTCCCATCCTGCCAATCTCATCGCGAATTGTTCGGAACTTGGCCTTTCCCACTTTCGATCTTCGCACGGCTCGAAAAACAATGTTTTTTGTTTCGTTTTTATTACTATACTCCCCTGCGTCTCGAACGAAAACTAATCGAGCATATAGTGTGATTATTAAAAGTATAAAATTTCATTCACTAAAATGAATAATCGAGCGTCGAAAAAGTCTGGAGGCTCCCGCACATTTGTGTATACCCGCTATCGAGGATTTCCGTGTTACCGCATTCGTACACACAGACACACACATCTTTTTTCATCGTTTCTTACCTCATTGTAAAAGCTTCAGGAAAATAAAATAAAATGAAGGGAATATAGAAGAAGAAAAAATGGAAATTTTACTGTCTCATTGATATTTTGTAGAAATCTAAATCCTAAAGTTTCTGGATGAATTTTTGCCTTTGTTCATTTGTCATTTCTTCGTATTTTAGTTTCGATATAGTACCGAGAATTTATACTGATCAGAGGGAATGAAAATCGAGAAATAGGACCACGAAAAGAAGAAAAATAAATAAGAAAAAAGTCGTAAGATGAAAATAACGAGATTTTAGGTCGACGCGCGGTTGCACAGTCGTATCGATAGCGGGTCTGCGCGTAGTTCTGTGATATGTAAGATGTAGGCGCATAGACGAGAAAGATAAACGAAAAATCCACTGTTCTATTGTGCAACATGGTTGATAAACAAAAAAAAAAAAAAAAGAATAATAACGTATATATATAGGGAACGGTATCTCATCAATTTTATATGTGTGGTATAATCATATCATGTTTATTCTCGATGCAAATCCTGCTGTTCGAACGGGACAAAAAAGGGGAGCAGAAAAATAAGGATGCGGAGAAAATAATAAACGTTTGAAGTACATGAAAAAAAAAGAAAAGAAAAACAAACAAAGTAAATAAATAAAAATATTAAATAAAAATGAAGAGAACAGTGATTAAGACATTAATTTCGCGAGAGTCCTCCCACACGAACATCGACAAGGAACAAAAAATTCATGAATGATAGGTCCAACGAAAAAAAAAAAGAACATTTTTCAAGCGAGAAAAGCGAAAATGTAACACACGAAATAAAGTAAAAGTGGGGCAAAAAGACGAGGATAAGCTCTTCTTGAATGATAATTCTTCTACAGAACATCGATCGTTAGGGGATTTACAGAAGAAACTGCTGTAGCTAAACTAGCTGAAAAAGTAAACAAATTATTTTTCAATATCGTAAACTGAAACGAAATAGTTTCTCGCTAGAAAAAAAAGTAATAAAAAAAAAAAAAATAACAACAAATAAGTGAAACAAGTATTACTATTTGTCAGTAAGAAATTATTTTCTTTCAACTTGTAGGATCTCGTACTCAAAAAAAAGTCCCCCTATCGTGCACACGACTAGAAGAAAACTAAACCTTCATACTTTTACACACTCACACACACACACACACAAAGTGCGACAGCGCAATTAGCGTGTTGCGAACTGATGAGAAAGATAGGCGTGCTCGTTGAATAAAAAGAAAAAGAGAGAGAGAGAGAGAATGATGAAAAGAACTTAGTATTTGCATGAAGTTTTAACAAAGCTTCGATGAGAAGAAACAAAAATTTCGTGTTTTTGAAAGAGAGAAAAAAAAACGCCTGAATTTTTCATCCGAAGCTGTGCACTTCGTAATGAGCATTGGTCTTCTAATTCTATTCGCCAAAAAAAAATAATAACACGAGAAGAATAAAGAAATGAGTGAAATAATAATTTTCGTGCGCGTTGATTGTCGCCTCTCAGTAAAAGCCGGTGGAAGTTATGATTCATATTGTCCAACGAGATTGACGAATTGCTAATGAAACTCGAGTACCTTCAATAAACATTATGCTGAGCTCTGTGATATCGCGTACATTAAAAGAAAAAAAACATAATAATGGAAAAAAAAAAACTTTTTTAATTATTCTAAACGTAAAAATACGCATATTGTAATGTTAACGAAGTAATTATCTCCTTTATACAAGACTGAAGTAAAGAAAGATGAGGAAGAAAAAAAAGGGAGAGAAAGGGAGTGGAATACAAAAGAAAATGATAAATAAAACCATTCGCCAATTTGTATACGAGTTTAGCAGCAACAAGTACACGTTCGCATACTGAAAAGTTAATTACGAAGGCAAACAAAAAATAAAAGATATCGATCTAATTGTACATCTCGTTATCTTGAAACTCAATATTTTTTATAACGTTATTCGTACGCCTGTTTGTGAAAGAAAGAAACTGCAAAAAAAAAATGACATTTAAGTTGCACCGTTGGAATGAATTGTTAAAATAATTTCATTTTTTTTTTCGGATTTTCGTAGTTTCACGAATGCACGTAAATTCTGGTCATTATTGCTACTAGAAAAAAAGCTTTTTGCTTTTTTACGATGCCACCTTCAATACCACGATAAAAGGCTATAAAAAATATTGCGTTAAATATCGATAACGAAAAATTTTTGGTCTTGTACAATTAAAAATTGAAAAACAAAAGTAACGTCTTGCCGATCACAGTTCGGTTTAAATTTGGTTGCACTGTCCTTATACAAATATAAATAAATATAAATACATACTTTTTTTGCAAATAATTGAACTTCCCTCATTGGCAGAGCCAACCTCGTTGCTCGGTTGATCCGATGATTTTTGGACGTTCGATAGAAACAAATTTTTTTAACAAATTAAAGTATAAGAAACGGCAGACAATCTTAGATTAGTTTTCAACAGAAGCAAATACAAAAAAACTCTCAGAGTTTTTTTTCTTGTTTTTCTTTATAACGATTTAATTAGTTCCTTGGGTTTTTTATATTTAAAAAAAAAAGATTCTGGCTTTTTTGTCTCTCACTCGAATTATCGGAAGAAAAAAAATGAAGTAAAATTAAAACAAATTGTATTATAATCTCAGCAGTGTGCTGATTGTGTGCTGTGCTACTAGATTCCAACTCCTACCTTTCTCGTGCGTGTGTGACACACTATAGACACAACAGCGCGCCACGAAAAACATTGGCTCCGTTTCATTTTGAAAAAAAAAAAAAGAAATATTGAATTTCAAAAAGTAAACATACACGAGAGCTAACAAAAATGAGCGAAAATATTACATTCGAAAGTAGTACCTGTGTATCGTTGCGACAAAATATTCTTTAATCTGTTTAATATTATAATTATCTAACTTATGTGTGTACACAAAAAAGCGTCGATTTCTCGCGGATTTCCTTACTGACGATAAAACTCGTGAGGAAATTCGTTTTACTTTGTTCTCTTTTTTTCCTGTTCGTCTATATTTGTTCAATTTTCATGATTTTCTTCGATTATTATTTTTTTTCTGAGGCCTGTTCAGCAAGTACTCTCTCTGTATCTCTGGAAAAAAAAAAAATGTACAACGATGCGGTAATTTTTTCAAGTTGCTAGAAGAAAAATTGCCTCGCGTGAGCCACGTGTCGTTTCTCTTGGGAATAAATGTTTAGCTTTGAAGTAAATCAAAGAACCCAAATACTTTTTTCAAGATCGACTTTAAACGTGAGATCTTAGCTCACAAACTAAAAGTTTGAACTGTTGTGTTGTTGTTTTCGTAATAAACTATTTCGGACTATTTTTTTTGTCCCGAATAGTTGTGAATACGAGTCCTGCTTAATTAATGAGTAAATGAGTATCCAAAAACAACACATGTTTTTTCTCTCAAATGCACTCACTAACACGACTATTGGGAACGATATATTTAGCTAGAATCTAGTCAAAATTATTGTAATATCACTTTGTTCGTGTTTATATTTTGTTTCGTTTTGTCTCGTCGCAATTTGACGTATCGAGACTTTTTGTAGAGTCGTGAGAAAACCTCGTTTCTTTCATCGAGATAAATCTCAGTACGTTTTGTATCATGTAACTTTTCGTAAGGTCGACAAAGATCTACAAGAAAAATGAATAGACAATACGTGAACTAACGGCTTGTTAAAAGGAAAATAATTTAAACGATCGTGTTTATTTTTTCCTCAATTTTTTATTTCTTCTTTTCAAAGGGGCCTTCTTCATATTCGTTGAGCAGCCAATAATTTGCTCAATACAATCAAACTTTAAAAGTGATATTATAAGTATAAAAAAATAAAAAGAAGAAATGAGATTAAATGAAAACGAGGTATTTAACGTGTGTAAAAAGAAATTAACAAGCTTGGATAAGTTTTTATATTTGATACTAGTTTACGATATGCAAGAAGATTTAAAAAACACAATGAATTTAAAGAGAAACAAACAAAAGAGAGTAAGCAAGAAAATGTTCCCTGGTCGTTAGCCGAGTGTTTATTCCAGTGACACCTCTAGCTTTTACATTTTTTAAAGATGAGAGCAAGAGAGAGAGAGAGAGAGAGAGAGAGAGAAATGATTATAGTAAAGGAGCCTATTTATTTTTTGACCATGACATAATTTGAGAGAGAGAGAGAGAACAACGTGATATTAAGCAATGTGTACGTGGTAATATGAATATAACAGCCGCAGCCCTCGCTGAGAACTACATTTAAAAAAAGAGGTTTATGCCCCTCGTAAACCGTTGAATGAAGAAAAAAAAAAACACTTATTGCCCCATAAGTAGTCACGTTATTTAAACACGAATTATCATTTCTTTTTCTCAAACGTAAAACAAAGGAGACAAACTCGTTAATAATACTAAGACCCCCGGAAGTAAGAATGTTGGACGAAAAAAAAGTAACAATTAAATAATTAAAGAAAAAAAAAAAAACAATAAGGAAATACTGCTCTACATTCAAATTCTCTTCTGTAGGTTTCACTAAAGTGCATTTCTTGTATGTTATACAGTATTATGATAGAAAATAAAATGATAAACCTATTGCAATTGTACTCGCATATTTATTTTCTTCGAAATTTAACCTTTACTCCTTTATCCCGAAATCCTTTCAACAATTTAAATATAGTCACCTACGACCTCTATTTTCGTAACAACGGCGGGACCCGCTCCGCATGGCAATGGTAAATGACACTGCGTACCTGACGTGAGATTGAAATGCACCGCGGGCATCCCCAAGCAAGCGCAAACCGATCGATATGGGGCCCATGGTGAAAAAAATTTCGTTAATAGAGGTTGCAAGATGGAGATTCTATACGTGACGCTATTTCCTTCGTTTGCACACTGTTCCGCATCGTCCATTTTACAATTTTATGTATTTCGTGTAAAAGACAATTTTAGGTTAAGTCTTTAATAATGAACAATTGTTTGAACATATTTTGAAGATAACTAATCAAGTGTGATAAATTCAAATTGAAAGAAGCAATCGTTTGAAAAACCAAAGGTGTGCAGCTCAAGGGTTCTTATTATTCTGACCACAAACATAATTTATTATTGGGGTCATAAAATCTAAAGTAAAATATCAACTGTTCCCGATTTTTGCAAGCAAATGATTATTTTCATAAAAACGCGAACTACTTCGTTTTCTAGTCGGGAGTTCAAATAAGACTATTGATTTTTTTTCTGGATTATTATACACACTTCTGTAGTCCGGTGAACGACCGAAGATCATGGCCCATATTTGAAATTTACGGATGCTAAAACAAGTGTTGGGATTGCAAGGTTGAAATCTCGACCATTGATTCGTTTCATTCATCGATTCAGTTTTATTTCATTCCTTTTGGTGAAAATCGAGAAAATTCTTGAGGTCATGGAATATTCTCGAATGAACTCGAATTTCTTAATAAAAATCAATTGGTTCTGGAATATAAATAATGAACTTTCTCAGATTTTACTCAACAATCTGTCGTAGAATGGAGAATTTATGTTCAACAATATTTTGTGGGTATAATAAATTTTTTTGGAGGTGTACACTTTCTTGTAGTTCATTTGCAGGTCTGGAAACTTCTATAGTTTGAAGCTGGAAGTTTCCGGAACTTTCCACGGTCATGTGTATTTTAAAAAAAGGAGGAAAAACTTTCAATTCAGGGAGTATATTTTCAAACAACTTCGAATTACCCAATAAACAGTTAATTCGATTCTATAGAGGGGTCCAGAATAGTATAAAAACTTTTTGAGACGAGTACATGTTCTCGAATGTCTAGAATCTTCCATTGGATTCTATCGTCTTCTGGAAATAAAAATAAGTCACGATCGATGGTCCAGAACATTGCGTTCGTAAAAATCGAGTCTTTCACACTAAATTTCAATGAGCATTTACAAATTTTGATTAATGAAAAGAATTAGGTCATTTCATTTGTTTTTCAATCAGAGTTCTTATTAGCAAATATCGCATGAAATTAATAAAATTAGTTAATGAGTTGTTTGTAAAGCGCGCAAAATTTTCGCGCGCGCGCACTCCGCCAGCCAATCATGGCTAAAGAAAGCGGAAGTGAACGGTAATCGGCACGGGAGCTTGTAAATAATTAAATTTCCATATGTAATGAATGAACTGAAATTCTAAATATCACAAATAATTTTAAATATTTAATCACAAAGTCTTTGATGGAATATTTGTTTAATCGCGGCTTGTATATTTGTTTTAATATCGGGGGTCACGCCATCGACCACAAATGAGAAAGTTGCTCGGACGGTATTGGTTCTTCGATAGGAAATATATATATCTGAGGTCAGGATTGGTCGAAATAAAAAATCATTACTCTGTACAAGCCTGGAAATTGCGCAGACGATTGAAAACGCGTTTGCGCGCAACAAAGTCGCGCTTGGATGGCGCTGCGCGGCAGTGGCGAGCGTTGACTCATATCCGGCATCATCGACCAACGTTCTTTCCGTCCCTAGAAGCGGCACGGGTAAGTTGTGTCTCGCAACGCAATATTTTTTTCCCCTCAACAATTTTTCGTACAAATTGGAGTTGAAAAATCAAGCACCGAGTTACGATTAACCCTCAAAACTACGTGAATAACCTCGTGAATTGTTCGGAGTAATAAGCAAACGAAAATTGTTGTTGCAGAGATCTTAGCCGCTAAACACTTTGACAAAGTCAACCTATACCATCCATCTTTCAAGGGAACGAAAAGCATCAAAACTCTACATCATCATGTAAGTAACCAAAATGACATTTCTCGAATTGTTTAACTTTCGTTAAATTACGCGAATTTTTCCAATTAAATGCCAACCTCAACGTATTTTCATGCTTCGTAACTGAAACGGAAAATACGTTGATGGCATGGCCTTGGCAATCGAACGCGAGTGAACGGCCATTTTACCAACGATCAAACTAAGACGCATGCGCCATTTTATTGAACCACGCCATCGTGAGAAATAAAAACGTGACAACGTATAGTTCTACGATTGCAAATTTTTCCATTGAAGCCATTTTTTTATAAACGTTTTTTATTACGTAAATTACTTATCAATTTTTTTTTGGCGTCACTCGATCCTCGTATTTTGGCATGACCCTGTCTCGCACTTCGACAGAGCATGAATGCTTGTACGGAGGTATATAAAATGGTGAACTATGCCTTCGGTGCCCACACATTTTGTCTGGGTCCGTCTCTCAAGGTTCACTACAATTTTTTTTGTTTTAAATACTTAATCTTAATGAAAACGACGTGAATTTGACGGAATTTTTTACAACCTGACATTTTCAAGAACTCATCGAAATTTCATTATTCCATGTAACACCACGTGACATTATAAGTCGATAATTATCAATATTTTTACCAAATTTTTCAAATATTTTTTTTGTCGAAAATTTTGAACATTGAGCAAACAATTCTGTGAGATTCTTTGAAATCAACAATAAACACCATCAAAGGAGCTGTTTCCAATTTTTAAAGAAAACACCAAATACTGAAAAAAAAAATGAAAATAAACAGACTTTTTGTTTAGTTTCAAAAGAAAATCATTACTTTCTGGAATTTTATTAAACAATCGAACTCTTTGACGCAGTATTTTTATAAATAAACTTTATTTCACAATGTTACAATAATTGAAAATGACAGGAATTGAATATTTTGTTCCCATTGTTAACCAAGGTTTTGTATTTTTCTCTGGTCTTTGCAGGACTTACGGAGGTTCATCCGGCGGTTATCGCAGTAGTGGAACTGGTGGAAGTCGCGGCGGAGGTGGTCAGCGCAATAGTTATGGAGGTTCAGGAGGAGGAAGCGGTGGACGTTTTGGCAGCAGTAGAGGAAGTAGTAACGCGGGTGGAGGTGCAATGGGAAGGAACGGTAGAGGTGGAGGAGCGGGTGGAAACTTGCGAAAGCCAAATTGGGATTATGAGAATTTGAAGCCGTTCAAGAAGGACTTTTACATTCCACATCCCAATGTGTCGAGTCGTCATCCTCGTGAGGTTGACACGTTCAGGGAAGTGAAGCAAATAACTTTGAAGGGAGACAAATTGCCAAACCCGATACAATTCTTCGAAGAGGGTAATTTCCCAGATTACGTGATGCAAGGAATAAGGAAACAGGGCTTTTCTGAGCCGACTGCGATCCAGGCTCAAGGTTGGCCAATCGCTATGTCCGGCAGAAATATGGTGGGAATTGCTCAAACGGGATCAGGCAAAACACTCGGTTACATTTTACCTGCGATTGTTCATATAAACAGCCAACAACCTTTGAATCGAGGTGATGGACCGATCGCTCTTGTTCTTGCCCCTACTCGTGAACTCGCCCAACAAATACAAACGGTTGCTAATGATTTTGGCTCGCTCTCTTACGTAAGAAACACTTGCATCTTCGGAGGTGCACCAAAGGGCAGTCAGGCTCGCGATTTGGAACGTGGAGTCGAAATCGTCATCGCAACTCCAGGACGTCTCATCGATTTCCTTGAACGTGGCACTACCAATCTACGCAGATGCACTTATCTCGTTCTCGACGAAGCCGATCGCATGTTGGACATGGGTTTCGAACCTCAAATCCGTAAAATCATCGAACAAATCAGACCCGACCGACAAGTACTCATGTGGTCTGCTACGTGGCCAAAAGAAGTCCGCAACTTGGCTGAAGAATATCTTACCGACTACACTCAACTCAATATTGGATCATTGTCACTTTCTGCTAATCACAACATTCTACAGATCGTTGACGTTTGCCAGGAACACGAAAAAGAAGCCAAGTGAGTATTTTCTCTTAAATCATTGTGAAAATTTCATTTTTATTCAATTTTTATCACTTGACATTCAAATTGCGACGTGATTCCAAAAATAAAAATTGATTAGATTTGATCTTGAGTATTTTTCATAAGAAAAAAAAATGAACTCCTTTTTTTATCTCAAATCTTGTTTCTCCTATCATGATGATAAACTTCTATGAATCAAAATGATTATCACTCAATATATCAACCTCTAAGAAGAACTGATCATACAAAACAAAACAAAAATAACTTATCTGTTAATTAACGGAATACTGACGAACAATATTGAATTTATCTTTTTAGATTGGGAACGTTACTCCAAGAAATTGGTAATGTTAACGAAGACGGTGGAAAGACCATCATTTTCGTCGAAACTAAGAAAAAAGTTGAAAACATCACGAGAAACATTCGTCGATATGGATGGCCAGCAGTGTGCATGCACGGCGACAAATCACAACAGGAACGCGATTATGTTCTCAGAGGTAAGAATTCAAAACAATTTAAACAAACATTTATGTATTTATTTATTTTTATTTTTATCTTTTTTCCAGTCAGTCATGATTAACGTTTGTTTGTCAACAATTATAAGAACTTTTCTTAACAAGTTTTATAAGAGACAAATTTTTTAAAAATAATACATTTTTAAAATAAGAGATATTAATTGGTTGGATTTCTTTTTTTGTTTTAAAGAATTCAGGAACAAGAAAGGCTCGATTCTTGTAGCAACGGACGTGGCTGCCCGTGGGCTGGGTGAGTTGGAAACACAAAGTGCTCTGATGCATATTTTCCATTATTCAGGGTTTGTGAAAAGGGGAGGGGGATGAAGAGGTGAAAAGCGAGAGAAATATATCGTGATGTATTGGTGTGGGTGTCGTGGTGGATTACAAATCCGTTGGGCTGTTAGTTCATTCTTAGATTCCTTCGCATAGAAATGAAAAAAAAAGGGTGGCGATGTAGCACAGACTGGTTATATGAAATGATGCCTCACTATTTGAAACTTGCGAGTAATGGTTTGCAGATTTTGGCAACTTTCTGATCTCAACACGCTTCTTTCTAAAAGCAGAATAGAAAAAAAAAACTTAAAAATCCAATTAAACGAATAATTTAGCAAATATGATTTATATTTTTTTTAGTTACAGTTTCTCTTCGAGTCAGAACAGATTTTTGCAGATTTTAGCAGATGTATAAACAGTAAAACACAAGGAATTTCGTGTTTTATGAGATTTAATAACAAAAAAAACGTTTATTTTAAACTAGCAACATTGATTGTGGATCGTTTTTGATCAACGGACAGAAACAAACAAAAATAGGGAACTCTAGACTAGGAGACAATGGAATAATGCAGAATAACTTAATTCCTCGAGCAAAGGTTATCGATTGAAGTTTGTGTAAAACGCATGAGAAATTTCTTGTGAAAATTGCAGAAGCTTAAAAACAGGGGCGAAGAGGGGTGAGAGAGAAAGGAGAGGGAGAGAAATAACGAAAGTAACGTAAAGCAGTACTTAGAAGTTAAGTGTGGGCATCTGATAATTTATGTTAATCAGTCTGGTTGTCCTTTGTTTCAGAGGCACATGGTGCACAGATTGTGTTGAGTGCGCAATGAGCAAAAAAAAAAAATACGATCAAGACCGATACGTGGTCGGTATATCGAAGCAAATAAAACATGGCTCACTCACTGTCTGTGCTCTAGAAAAGAGCTATATATGCAAGTGGATATATAGACGATGTACATGCGCAATTCAAGTGCTCTTGAAAAGAAAAAGAAAAAGAAAAAAGAAAAGAAAAGAACATGTACTTCAAATGTGCCTCTGTGTACAGCCTGTGTACCACACAAATATTTAACGTGGTGCCCGGGTACTGTTACGCTCGTTGGCTGTGGGATTAAAAAAAAAAAAAAAAACAAAAAAACAAAGTCAAAAAACAAAAAAATACTCACCATAGCCAATGTTCATCCGGTGCGGACAACAATCTTATACGATTTTGCTACTATCGCTACTCGACGAGGATCTCTCCGTAATAGGAAAACAGGACTATTACGAGAACTTTGTGAAATTCCATTCAAGAATATCACATCCTCGGGAAGCGATATATTAAGAGTATCCGCTCGCATCGCTATTGTTCAATGTTCAGCGGTTAACAGGGTTTGTATTTATCATGAAGCCAAGCCTACCACTCATTCATACACACATGCAGACACACACGCACACGAGCTTCTACTTTCTATTTATCGTTTTTAACGGTTTCATTAAACAGATTTGATCATTTTGTCCAAAATTATCGATTTTTTTTTGAGTTTTCTCGTTGGACTTGAACAAAGCTCGGATATAATGTCCTTTTGGACGATTGTCTGGTGCTTAGTTTACAATATTTGTGGCTTAGGGTCCAATTTTCTTCAAGACATTTCTGCCCTCGAGGTATTCGACTTTTTTGATCAACTATTTTTTACACAAGGGTTCCCATCTTACAGAAGACATTAATTAGGAATCTAAAAAATGAAAAACACTCTTTAGCTTCTCTTGTCGGAGATCGAACCTTTTAATTATTTCCCTGAACGCTGCAACCTCGCAAGAGACAAACAGCCAACGATAAATCACCAATTTTATGTTACAGTCGTTTAACTAATTTGAATCTGAAAAACATAATTGACAAATACAAGCGATGCGCAAATACTTTCCCTTTCGCGGCTAACCGTTCCCCAATTCGCGGCAGAGGCATGTTTTTTTTTTTTATAATCCTCAGAAACGTTTCTGGATCATCGTGTTTTATCAATAATTTCGCATATTCTCAGACGTTGATGACGTGAAGTACGTGATCAACTTCGATTATCCGTCGTCGTCCGAGGATTACATCCACAGGATCGGCAGAACAGGACGTTCTGAAAGTACCGGCACCAGTTATGCCTTTTTCACACCACAAAATGGCCGTCAAGCTAAGGATCTCATCAATGTTCTGCAAGAGGCTAACCAAGTCATCAACCCCAAACTTTCGGAACTCGCTGCGAGAGGCGGAGGCGGTGGTTATGGAGCAAGAAGTAAGAATCTTTTTTTTTTTCTTCAATTCATTTCTAAATAAAAAGAAAAACCTAAATTCTGAAAGGAAATTTATTTAAAAAATTTGCATTTTCGTTTTATGACAAAAAGCGAAGAAACTTGATGAAAAACATTTTTCAAATGTATAAAAGTATAGAAAATTAATTCATTGCCAAATAAAAAAAATTGATACATTTTTTTTCGGTAATTTTTCAGATCGTTGGGGCTATGGCGGTAATGGTGGAGGTCGGGGAAGGGAAAACTCATTTTCGGGAGTGCACAAACGTTTTGACAGTGGACGAAGCAACGGATTCAACAGTTACAGTTGATTTAATGAGTCGATATCATAGGCCGAATGAATGAGCAGAATATGAACCCTTTGAGATCGACGATCAGCAACTAATTTCGATTAGATTGATAAAAAAAAAAAAAAAACAAAAACAAAGATTCGTAATCATAAAGAAAATAAGTCTCAAATGGAGTTCCGCGTGAATATTCGTCGTTCAATTGCTCGGCCATTTATTAAAACAATTCTTATTTATATTTCTCTTAGCTTTTGTTACGTCTGGAGCTCCGCTGTCGATTCTAAACCGAATTTAGACCATTCTCTTATGTGAAAAGAAAAAAAAAACAAATGGACATGTCGGGCAGTTCCTTTTTATCCACTTTGTGTGCGTATGTGGGCGATGGATTTTGAAATATGGGAAAACGTGGAAATAAGAAAATTGAAGTAAAGATAAAACTACGACAGCATTTTTAGCAGCACGGTGATTCATGACGATCCCTGGAATTTTTTTTTTCGGTGAATTGGATATTTGCTTCCTCATTGATGTTTGCTATAAACGAAATTTGAAAAATTTACTCTTAAAGTCTGTCGAATATTTACGAGATTGAATCGTAATTTTTAAAAAAGTACAAAATAAACTTCAAATTTTCGATCTTTTTTTAAACTTATTTGTGGCATCAATTTTTTATGCCTTTCCAATCATTCCCATATTTCATTTTTACAATCGTTCGGTTGATAGCCAAAAAAGAGGCATGGACCATTGAAACACTTCAGTATTCATTCCAACATTCTGGAATGGTCAGTATCGCTTCAGGACATTGTAGAATATTTTTTTTTGTTTTATTTCCGTTTTTTGTTTTTTTACATTTCGAATCTTGAATCAGATTGTTTACATCGATTGTACGATCGATTTATATTGTATACAGAAAAAGAAACTTAAAAAAAACGTTCGTGGATCCCAAGCATCTGACCAAAATCAAGGTAACAATTGATCTGATGGGTTTCACGACCCTTATGACATAACATTCGGTTAACAATATGGTAGCCTTTTTTCGTGCCGTGTGCAGCACTTCGATGAGAACTTATGGCGTTTACGAATGTAACGCAATTGTGAAAAAATGCAAAATTAAAAAAAAAACCTGAACCTAAATCAGCAATAAACATGTGTTATGGTTTTTATTTATTTCCTGAAACCCAACATCGTAGAAATGAATAAAAAGAACATTTGAAAGTCAATTCCGTACTGAAAGTTACGTATTCAAATTTTATTACATTTTTTATAACAATTTCGATTTCTCCTGGTACAGTTCCAAGAAGTCCGTATTTTTCCTGGATGTTGACAAATTTTGATATCCTTCTTTGAATTATTTGTCATTTTACCTCGTGATGCAATTTTATTGATCAAACTTGGCGTCTGACATGGACGAACTAAAGACTCGTTCCATCCTTGATCACGTTTCTTCGAAAGGAAAATCAGAATTGTGTCGATTTTTGTTTTTCGGTGCAACAACAATTTCGGGCGACAAAATAATGAAAATCTTTGGTGAATACGCAAGAGAAAATTTTACTGATCGAGTTACTGGATTAATGCTCGTGTATCCTAATTATATGGTTCATCTGTTGGAATCTACCGAAGAAGAAATATTTCAGGCTTGTTCGTGTTTGATTCATTTTGAACCCAAGATTTTGGGAAATTCTAAATATTTCCCTATGGAAATGAACGTTGGTGAAAGATTTTTCAAAAAATGGTACGGCAGAAAAGCAATCGACAAATCTGGTCCACGCAACGAGTGTGAAGACACGGACGTTCAAAATTTCGATCTTATAACAAATGCGTACAGTTGTTTAATGCAAACTTTGTACGTTTTGTATCAAGAATTACGAGACGCCAAAACAAGAAGTCACGTAAGTGTGAAATTTTCACGCGATGATTTCATTTTTGATGACTCCTTTTCGGATTGCGGTTTTTTCGAACTTTCAGTCTTGTCTCATGGAGCGCCTGGAGCAGCTTGGAAGTGTAGGAGATTCTCATCTGCCTGAAGAGAAAATGCTCAAAGCTCTCGTTGAAAGTCCTTGGGGTGAAAGTTTAGAAAAAATAGTTGATATTTATTGGAACGGAATATCTTCCAAAGAAATCGACGATGAAATATGGCCGATTCCAGAAAATCAGTGTCCTTCAATCGAAACAATAATAAATATTTAAAACCGCAATGCATTATTTTTTTTTTCAATTCATTTCGCGCGAAAAATCGAAATTCTGAAATTCAAAACAATGGCTTGGTCCTTGAAGTAAACAAATTCCTTCATTCGCATTTAAAACCATAAAATCATGTTTTTTTTGGGTCCGCACCTTGACCACCGTCTTGAAAATATATTTCCTAAAAATTGTGTAAACTTTCATTGCGTAATGCGTTGATTATCTAAGTGTAACAAAGAAAAAGGTTATGTTCATCAAAGACCTGTCAACGAGAAGTTCCCAAGTCATTATTGAGCATATAATTTTTTATTCACGTCCATAATAAGCCTGTGATAATTATCATCACCACAAAAATCATTTCTTACAAACATATTATGTAGGAATGGGACCAAGTTCGCAAGACAAGAATTCAGATCACGCATTGGCCGGTGGCTCGAGTGGTTTTATAACAAGATTACTTTGTCAACCACTCGATGTCATAAAAATCAGGTTTCAGGTATCAACAATGAAACAATCTTTTGTCGTGAATCGTTTATCACTAAAACAAAATTGCCAAATTTACATCGCGTTAATAAATAAAACGAACGAACCTAAAAATCAAAACGAAATGCCCTTTTAAAAAAACCGGTTTACTCGTCTCCGTCGAGATTCTTTTCAATCAAACCAACTAAAACTTAATTTGAACATAAAATTTCTCTAGCTCCAGGTTGAACCAATAAAACACAGTGACGTCAGCAAATACAGATCTCTGGCACACGCTGTCAATGTTATTGTTAAGGAAGAGGGTTTCTCAGCATTATGGAAAGGTCACGTACCAGCGCAAATCCTCTCTGTTGTTTACGGCCTTGGACAGGTGAGTTGTAAGCGACTTAAGTGAGTTTAATAAGAATCGAAAAATTATTTGCGAATTCTTGAAAAATATAACCAAATTGTTTTTTTAATGAACTCGGTGGTACAAACAAGTGTTTGGGAATTGATTTAATAGTACAAGCAATACTTTATTGAACAATTTTATTCATTATTAATATTGTAGTCAATATAGATTTAACATCGTGCAATTTGATGTTTCGTTACAGTTTTATTCCTACAACATTTTAAAGAAATACTCTGATCGAATTGCTGTTGTGCCGGAATGGAAAAAATCAGTGAATTTTATCGCTGGAGCAGCAGCGGGTGGCGTTGCGACAATAATTTCATACCCATTTGATACAGTTAGAACACGATTGGTTTCACAGTCTTCAAAGAATCCAGTTTATAGAGGAATTTTCAATCCTTATCTGTAAGTAAAATGTTGCATTATTATTCTTTGCTTAATTAATAAAACAGTATAATCATGGGTGAATTGCTTAAGATAGCAGCTTGAAAAGTTTATGTCCCAGGTGAAGTATGGAAGCTTGGACATAACATAAAAACTTAATTGAAACCAAATTTGAATAAACTTATTAATTGGAAAGATTTAGAAAAAAAGTGGAGGAAAGTTGAAGTTTTAAAATACTTTCTTATTGAAAAAGCACACAAAATAACGGAATTTTTGGTCGAAAATATCTTTGAATTGGAAAATTAGATCATTATAAAGTTTGGAAAGTTAATACATTCGAGTTTCCTGGATTTGTCTTTTAAATTAGAAAAAAAAAACGATGGAAAAGCGAGACAACTTTACTTGCATCCATTTTTTTTAGATACATTCATTTTTTACAGAATGATTCTGAGGACCGAATCTCCAAGGTCATTTTTCCGTGGGTTATCACCAACACTGTTGCAAATAACTCCTCACTCTGGATTCCAATTTATGTTCTATGGAATATTCGTTGACATGTGGAAAACTTATTGGCCGAATGACCAAACGAATATTACGAATTCTATGATCGCCGGGAGCAGCGCCGGCCTCATTGCGAAAACTCTCGTATATCCTTTTGACTTAGCGAGGAAACGTTTGCAAATACAAGGATTCGAGCAGGGCCGTAAAGGCTTTGGACAATTTTTTAGTTGTCATGGTTTCGTCGATTGCATCGTTCGGACTTTTCGAAACGAAGGCTTCCATGGTTTATTCAAAGGTTTAGTCCCCAGTCAATTGAAAGCTGCAGTTACAACGGCTCTGCATTTTACTGTTTACGAACAAACACTTCTGGCACTTCGAAAATGCCGAGAAATTTCTACGAACATTTGAAAGAAAACCATAAACAGTTGGTTCTAAGACAAATATTTATTCATTATTATCGGACAGCAGACATCTGTATAAATATTCTTTAATCAAAAAATCAAGACTGCTTATGAACTAATTACGTTTTTTTAAATATTTCCATAAGCTATGCTTATATTTCTCAACTCGTAAAACTTAAGATTATAATACTTTGTGATAAATAATAAATTATGAACATATAGTTATAAATAGACAAGCCAAAACGAATTTGTTATTTTTTCACATTATTTTAAGCACAAGAGGAAAGACAAAAACTTTTTTACGGTTTCTACCGAAATAAGTCGACATTCAAGGATAACTAAATAATTTATCGTTTTTTTTCACTATTCCTTTCATCACTGAGACCCATTAGGTTTCTTCTAACTTTGGTAATTTTGCAGGTATCATGCTTTACGAAACATTTTTAGAGATCTGAAGTAACTGACTTATTAGGAGAAAATAATGGACAAAAAACTTTGCGAACTAACAATTTGCATGTTCCTCATTATTTTGTCAACAAACAGCTGATTTTTGAAGTTATCGTCGACTCCATTCCCAAAAATAAATATCGTTTTCTTTATTGTGTTGGGATTTTGTCAATATTTTTTAAAACATGCTCATCAGCAATAAATAATTAATCGTTTAAAAATATCATACAATCAAGAATTCTGGAACAAGCCTTTAATTAGCATCGAATTAATTGCTTTATTTTTCAGCTTGCAATTTCTTCCTGGAATCATCCATAACTGATGGTATAGCCCATGGATAACATGAGTGTTTCCTTGATCGCTGGATGAAGTTCACGTTCGATGTATCTCGTGAGAGCTTGGCTAGCACCACGAAGAAAAACATCTTCCATTTCGGTGGCGATAGCTTCACGAGAGAGCCAGTGATCATGTCGTTCAGCGAGATCTTCATCGGACAAGGATTGATCAAAATCATTTTCAGGAAATTCGCGTTCTTGACGATCGGCGACGGGATGATAGAGAAGTTGTGAAAGTGTTGTTTCTCTTTTAAGACTATTTTTCAATCTCGATTCGCTCATATTTTCCAACGTATCATTATTATCCTTATAAATTGAATTCTCGATTTTTTTCACAGATTTCGTCGAGTTCGAGGACAGTTTTTTTGCCACTTTTTTTGCTAGTGAAAGAAGAACATCATTTGGAGTTAATATCGTCGAGGACTCAAGATTTTTCTCTGTCGTTGTATTTAATCCAGAATTATTCTCTCCGATCGAACTTCTTCTTCTTCTGCGTGGAATTTTCGTCACCCAAATGTTTTTACGCCAAATACCCAAATTGACGTCAGAATCGAAGAGCGCTCGTGCCCTCGTTTCCTCGTTTACAATCGTTACGTCCTCTTCTTTCGTCTGACCTGCTATTTCGCGTGGCTCTGGAGCTTCGTATGGTTCTTCGATCGATAATTGACTTCCTGATGGAAGTTGCTAGAGAATCAAGAAGTCAAAATAATTTTTTCGTTAGCGACGAAACTAAATTCATTAATGTTTGACTTTCGATCTTTTTTAACTTATTAAAGTTTCCAAATAATTGAAATTCCTTCAAAAAGTATGAAAAAAAAAATCGAGAAAATTTCAATAAACTGAAACTACAGTTTCGTTGAAAATTAATTTAACAGCGACATTTAATTAACAATAATTAATAAAGAATCAAATAAAATGCAGTGTCACGCACAAAATTAAAGAAACATAAAAATTCTTAATTGAATAAAAAAAATGTTTACCTGATATTGGTTCTGATAAGTTTGTTGTGGCCATTTGTCATATCTTTTGATTTGTTTATCAGTCCTCGTTGGTCTGCAGCCATAAGCATATATCGATGCGAATCTTGGTTCCAAGAAGCTCGACTCTGTTCTTATTCTCATTTGTCCACGTCCCCGTGCAATGGGATTCGTGTAAAATTCGATACCAGCTCGTCTTAGACGTAAACTCATTCGACACGACTCAGCCGAGATCGGAGCACGATTGTCTCTTGGTAAAAGTGATATTACACCGGAAACTGATAAATCATTGAACATAACACGTGTCTGAAGAGCGTTGCTCTTTGGCTCGTAAGAACATTTATCTACACGTGCCCAATGTTCACCATGATTTCGAGAATCTTGAGGAAGCTGCAGCAAGCAATTAATACATCATAAACAATTATATTTATCGTGAAAAAAATAGTTTTTTGCATTTTTCGGGACATAAATACAGGAAAAAAGTTTGAATGATGTTTTCAATGTTTTTTTATGCTTTTCTTTTTAACTTATTCGTTTTACTTTGCAGATTTCGTACCTTGACTGCAATTCGTGACACTGTCATTTCGAGAGGAGCCGAAGTAAGTTTTTGTTGATAAACGATGCCACCTTCTTCTTCATCAAGTCGATTTCTACGAGGTGAATCTCTTTGGAGTGCTTCCAAAGCTCGTTCCAATCGACCACCACATCTGTCCAAGTTTCCCAGGGAAGACATCGGGCTCGAAGAACTGATCGGAAAAATCGACGAGGACGATAAAATCGCCAACAAAGTTGAGATGACAATTTTCCAGCTGGTTGCCATTTTGGTCTATAAGAAAATATAAATTAATCGTGAAATTCATGATACTTTTTAAAGCATTTTGTAGAAAGTTTCTTCGCAACGTTTCTAAACTCATGTCTGCACTTTTTGCTGTAATTACAAATTACGAGACGAAGGTTGTTGCAGTCTGAAATTGATTAAACGAGGAGATACAACTAGTCAATGTGCATTTGTACGTCAAGGACACGAGAGACTTTCTTGTGAGCTGCGACACGACAAAAATTAATCATGAAAAAGACAGCAATTAAATTTCGCACGAGACACGATTAAGAAATCTTCTCTGTTGATGGATTTGTTTTCGTTTCTCTCTTTCTTTCTTCGAGGAAGTCACGCGAGTGATGATTAATGTTTTCGAAAATTTTCTACCGTTTAGCACATAGTTTGATGAATTTTTCCGCCAATTATCTCCGCCTGGAGATTACGACAATTTCATATTTTCTCGTATTTTCGTTCAGCTAGAAAAATTTCGTCAACTGTTTATAAAGGATTTAACAAAATTACAAAAAAAAAAATCTCTGGTGGAACATTCTTATGTCGACGTTGACGTAAAATGGGAAAAAATTTGTATGCCGATAAAAATAAAAAACATATGAAATGATCGAAATGAACTCGGATACGAAATTTACCAAGTCTTGATAAAATTGGTGGGAAAAAAAAACACGTGTTTCTCATGGGCACACGAGCATCGAACTTCCTGTAGAAACTCAACAGGCCCGATTCGCATTCGCTGAAACAGAGCATGAATGCTCGCGTTCGGTTACTCCCGGCGACAGTACAACGCCGGTGAAACCTCGGAAGTAATTTTTCTTTATTTTTTATTTTATTTTTTCATGCTCGTCTCGGGCCCACACACAATTATCTCTAACAAAAGTCTGGGCTCGAGCTAATGTGGAAGAAAATCTCTCGAATCACTGCGTGACTGAAGTTAGATTTTAATATTTTTCAAAAAGTCAAATAATATACAAAAAAAAACGAGTGTATTCGAAAAACTCAGCGGAATTTTTTATTCAACGAATTTTATCGGTTAATTTTCGTCGAAAATAATTGAGTAAAAAAATAAATAGTAACTAAAATAAGAAAATTACTAAAAAAATTAAAAAATGCCCTCATTACAACGGTCATTATTTAAATAATAAAATTCTTTCACAATTTTATTGTCTCGCTTGTTCCTTAATGAAAATAAATTACAATCACCAGGATATATATCTTAACACACACACACACACAAAATTGAATGAATGAAAGTTGGGAAATTTGGAAGGTGTGCAATTATTAAAAATTATGGTCTCGGAAATAAAGTATTCGATCGTTTCAGCACACAATAGCAGTATATTCTTTGAAAAAACGTGTGCTGGACCATTCGACTATTGTTCTATTGTTTCAATATCTCCCGTGGCTATCGTAAATCCCATATATGTACACATGCATGCCCGCTCCTTTTTTCATCACTATGAATCGTTGCTTCGTAAAAATGTAAATTTCGTCGACATCAGATTCTCAGACAATGCAGTATTTTTTTTTTCACATCAAATTCCATTATTTTTAAAGTACGCGTTTTCCAATTGCCCAAATTTCACCATAAACGTCAAATAATGTGTGAGTGTAAATATTTAAAAATAAATAACTTTTTCAATCAAATTGAAAAAAATGACATCACCAGATAAATCAAGAAAAATAAAACAATAAAAAATCTCGTTTTTTCTTCGAATTAAAAAAAATGTTAAAACCGAATTTGAGGTTTTTAGAAATTTAAAAAAATTTCTTACCCACGGCACTTGTGTCACACTTTTATAATAACAAAATCACACATATTATTATTAAAGGTTTCCACTTTGAAGATGAAAAATAAAAAAATAAAACGATGGATTGAAATCGCGAAAGAATGACAACTTGTACTTGATTGCAATGAGACTTTTTGCCTCGCACCTTCGAGCTAGGGCGTTATGAAGTATAATGAAAGTGCCTTCTCGAAGCAACTTCTGAACCGTACTAAACCCCGTACGAACGTTTCCTCCTTAACGCTTCCTTTCTTTCTCACGTCTCGAAGAACGTACTGAATGCCGAAACTAGAACGCTGACTACGTTCAATATATAGATATATATTTATTCATATCGATGCATTGGTGATGGAAAAAGGAGTCTTTCTCCTTTCATCACTACAGTATTAATTTATTCAACAGTTGCTTAATCATAAATAACTAACAATTGTTATTATATTTTATGCAAAAAAATAATATCAACTTTTTTTTGTCAAAAAATGGTTGATAATGATTTAAGGGTGAGTATGACGTTCAATCGTAGAAAAACGTGCTGAAATTTTTTTCTCTTTTTTCAAAATTATAAATTATGCAGTTTTATTGTTTAATTGGCACATTAAACGTCCAGCAAAAAGACTTGAGATATTTTTTCAACTTTTTTGTAAACTTTACGTAAACTCGTTACTCGTCCACAGAAATTCGTACAAAATCATTCTCATTACGGTTGATTAATGTATTAAATTGAGCATAAAAATATTGTTCAGTTTTAAGAATCATTAAAAAAATGTGAAAATCGGGAATTTATTATTTTTTATGAAAACAAAGGGCAGCTTGTTGGAAAAATGACTGAAAATGAGTAAAAAAAAGTCAAATTGGAATTTTAAACGTACGCGCCTTTAAGCAGCGATCGTGAAACCTCGTAATAATGATCAAACACATTGTTGTGATAGAAAAATCGAAGCGTGCGCAGAACAAGGAAGGATCGTTGCTAGGAACAACGAATTTAGCAGAATCGACATTGATTGACTTATATTTTGACAGTAGGTGAATTCGAGATATTGAGATTGACAACTGAAGGTTGGACAAAAATGAGTGACACTTCCGAAACCCATAGTTTTTCGAAACTTCGTCAGGTTGATGAAAAATTCAAACTTCCGGCACTGTCAAAATCAAGAATTAAATATCCGTCGATCAAGGACTTTATTTTCCATCGACGGAATGGGCGAAGGTAAAAAAAAATTAGAATTATTAGTGAGAATATCTGAGGTGAGCAATTTTTTCGAATTAATAATTTGATCGAAATTAATAATGAAAAAAAAAAAAAAAAACAAAATAGGACGCAGTATTACTTCACCAGTGGTCACGAACATTTGGGAAATCCTATATTTTCAAATGATGACCAATCACCGTTTATGCTTCCTCCGAAAAGTCACTGGTTGGCTTATTCTCATTGGTGGAAAGATCGTTCCGCTAGAAAACCAAAAAAAAGCGCGGTTGAAGCTGAAGCTGAATTGCTCGAAAAATCGAAAGATATTCTTCGCAGAATAAGAGTAAGATTATTCTTTATATTTAAACAACGATATTTGTTCTTTTTTTTTGCAGTTTTTTCATTATTTGACTACCATTATTTTCATTATTTGACATTCATTATTTATAAATTGTACAAAAACCACTTGTAAATGAACATTCGAATTTCGTTCTTTTGTATTTAAAAAAAATTCAATTTAACTGGTATTAACTTCGGAATAATTATTTTTTTGACAAACTCAATACACTTTTGAAAGAATTATACAGAATTGTTTCGACGTTTTTCGTACCAAAATTTATGTTAAAAAATATAAAAAAAACAACAACAAAAAGCGAATAATTCATTTTTAATTTCCAAATTTCGAACTGAGATACGTAATCAGCAACCCCAAAACCCTCGAGTATCAAAAAGTTCGAATAAAAAACTTAATAATCTGATTTCTAAAATGAATGAGTTTGAAAAAATTTGAATAGTTTAAAAGAATTATTTCGTTGAATTTGCACTTTTTTAAGGTGGATGTCGAACTTGAAGAAGAAGAAGCGAAAAAACACAAAGATTTGGATAAAGCAACAGCAATGACTGACATCGATCCGAATTATTTTACTGATATAAGTGGTCGTCCTATTGCTGACAGATTTTTTATACAAAGTTACATCGACGATACTCGAAAAGTCCTGAGGACTCGATTACTAATTGGTGAAGAAAGGGACGATTGCATTCGTATTGATCAACAATTTGATGAAGAGCAACGCCGGCTCAATGAAACAAAGGTCGTAAAAAAAAAAATATTTTTTTCTGACAGTTCAAACACTTCAGAAACTTGTGATGGTTTTTTAATTCGATATGTGAAATTGAATTGTCGATTTTTTTTAAGTCTACTTTTCTACACAGCATTTTTTTTGTTAAAAATCTCAAATATTATTTCAAACTTTCTCAAGCATTGTACAAACATTTTTTCAAATATTGCCTGAGAAAAAGTGGAAAAAAGGAAATTCGAAAGAAGGAAAAATTGAGCCACAATTTAAAATGATTCTAAAATCATCTACGAATTCATTTTGCACATCGAGCCAAATCGTCGAATAATATATCGATCCGATATTAAGGAAATTAGTAAATAATTTTTGGATAATTAAAAAATTGCATTTTAAAGTTTGTAAAAGCTTTAACGATAACTTAATTTTTGAAGATTATTTGCAAGAAAAACAATAGTCGTGAATAAGTGTGTAAATAATGTTAAATTAAAATAAATTTCTTGCTATAAAATCGAAAATAAATTGATCACGTGATAATTTGAATAATTAGGAAAATTACAGAATATGCGTGAACGGTTTTGAGGAATTTTTATCAAAAGATCACGAGGAGAGTATGTCAATTCTGGACGAAGCTGAGGAAGAAGTAAAATTGACATATGCTGCGACAACGAAACGTAATCAATTGTCAAAAGATTTGGGTCAAGTACGTCTTGAGGTTTACTCGCTCGAAGAATCGTGGCGAACTGTTAAAATGTGCCAAAAATTTCTTTATCAAATATCACCGATTTCCTGGCGTCTCGAGCACGATTGGATTCATCGTTCGTCCTCGGGTTCGAGTATCGTTTCTGCAAAAGCTGATGATCTTTTAGGGAGATATAAAACCGTCGATAATTCTGTTTCTCTCGAGACTCTCATAGGCAAGTTTGAAAAAAATTTTTAAACTCTAAATTCAAAATAAAAAGAAATGCGCGAATCTTTGAACACAATAAATGATCGAAATTACATTAATTTATTGATCAGAATAATAATCGAAGAATTTTTCAATGAATTATTAAAACTAAAGGGAAATCAGGGATTAAAAAAAATGTATTTTTCGCAGGCTTGTTCGAATCAGAGGCTGCGGAAGCCCCTCCACCTCAACTCTATTTCAAAGATCCTAAAGAGCTGATGCAGGTCTTTAGGTCGATGGAGTTGCAGAATCTGAATGCTCTCATTCATCTCGAGTCGTTGGCTGGACCGATGGCAGAAATGGCTTCGAGTATAATCGAAACTGAGACTCTGATAAAACAAGAGCTCAGTGAGATTGAAGAAGGTCTCGATCATCTCAAGGTGCATTTTTTATTATTATTTGAAATTAATAAATTCAACAATTCAAATAATTAAATGGGTTATTTCCATCAAAATCATTTTATCCCATGAATTTTTAAACTTTTTTCTGAAGCGTAATTAATAAAAAAAAAATAGGATATTATTCATGAAGCCGAGGTGAGAGCGAGCTCGCTAGAAAAATACGCGAATTATCTTCTCCATGGTGTATTTCGTGATCTCGTGTGCTCGGAGCCAGTGCTCTATTTACGAGTTTTTATCGAGGACACATACGAAAGTTGTGTAGGGCCGAACGATGCTAATCTTGATTCGTACACGATGATGCATCTCATTGAAAAAACTTATGAGCAGCTTAACATGGAATTGGACAATTTGCCACACGAGATTGTAAGAGTTTGTGAGAAAGAGGGCTTCAGACAGGAGATGAAAGTAATGAGAGATGCTGAGGATGCAGCGAGAAAGGTTCGTTCGAAACTTATTGTCAATAACATTTCATTTCAATTTTTATTTTATTTTTTCAAATAAAAAAGTAGTCATTTCGCCCCATTACGAAATACTCGAATCATTTTATATATTTGTTATTTTATCGAAATATAAAAATTTGAAAAGTTATTAAATTTCAGAAGTTTACAAATCTTCTAAAATTAAGTTTCACTTTTTCACCCATTTTTCGAAATTAATTGGCCAGAATTCTTATTTTTGTTTAACAAACTTCGTCATATTTTTTTTTGTAATTGAATATTTACTTGAAAAAAATGATATTTCGAAAATTTGGCACGTAACTCGGTAATTTTCTGAACATCTTGACTGAATCATTTTGTAGAAAAAATTTTGGCCAGTCAACCACCTTAGAAGTAAAATGAGTGTTGAAAAAAATGTATTGTCGATGCTCTGAAAACTTCTCGAGAATTATCCTGTGTAACGTGATTTTTATAGAGAAATTTAAAGTTCCTTAAAATGGAATATAAATTAAAAATGTTGATTAAAATAATTTTTTTTCGATTTTTTTCAGTTCGAGTTGATGCATCGATTATTGGCTTCCCTTGAGAGAATAATGGAAGGGCCAAAACCCAAGCAAAAGAGGCGTCAATCTCGTCCTCGCGCAGTTTCGATAAGTTCGAAGCCAAAAGAGATATCGACGACGGAAGTTCGGCCTCTAACTGACGAAGAATTGACATTTTTGAATTACTTCACTGATTACTGCAAACTCGATGATCACACAAATTTCAAGTCCCAATTTCCTGACGACTTTGATTTGACTTTCAAGAGTAAAGACACCCTTGCCAAAGAAGCTGAAATGCTAGAAATGGCGAAAAGCGAAATGGGTGACAAGAGCAACAGAAAAAAATTTTGTTCCGACAAGATCGAAAAAACAGTCGAACGTGAAGAAAATTCAAAAGAAATTTAAGGTAAGAACAACATCGAGATTATGGATAAAAACAATTATTTCGTGAATTAAAAACAAAAATTCACAGCAATCACACAATTTTTTGCATCATTTTGCACAAAAAAAGCTGTAATTTTATGAAAAATAATAAATATCTGTAGTAATTAATTATCCAATGAATAAGAATTGAATTTTCAATGAAATTACAAAATAATTATAAAAAATAATTTTTTTACATTTAGTTTATTTAGTAAAATTTATAAGGATTAGAGAAAAAAAATTGTTTATCAATCTCTAGCTGCTCTTTTTTTATTTTTCAATTTTCTATCATTATATGAAATTATGATGATCCGTTCTCATAACTAAAAATTAGTATTCACAGGTAGTGAAAGTGATAAGTTTAGTTCGTGGCAATGCCTGTGGGTGGTAAGGACTCGGATGAGTTATCCCCATGGCAACAAGAGGTTCTATAGCCGGAGAGATTGAGCGTGCGTTTGCCAGGGCAGAAAAACAACCCTTCAAGAAGCTCCAAAACCACTTTCTATCTCTCTCGTCCCCTCCACTTCAACCTGTCGGTGAGGTCGCTGTTTTGATTTGTTCGTGCTTTTTTTCTGCCTTTATAGTCTCGTGTCTCATCCCACGATTTTCTTGTTGCCATCCGAGATCCTGTCTCCCTTTCGTCGAGATGTTCTTCACGTTTCATAAAACTTTCATCTCGTCTGGATATAATTAAAAAAATCAAATTTATATTCTTGGTGATGGAGTGAGCTTTTTTTTAACTTTTATTTGTTGAAAATAATTCTATTAATTAATAGAACTATTTATTTCCATAAATAACAATTTTATAGATTTTAATTCATTCGACTTCATGAAAATTCAATTCAAATAAAAAAATATATATATTATTGAGAGAAGAAAAGGTCAAAAAAACGTCCCCAATCAATGTCCTACATTTTTATGGAGAAAAATCGATTTTATCTGAATACCATTGGACCTTACAAGGCGTCCGATGCCCATTGATAAAGAATGGGAAGTTCAGATCCGTAATCCAAATCGAAGAATCTAGCAACGTTTTATTTTATTTTTTTATCAGTCTCCCTTCTGACGAGTGATGAATTATTGACGTGAAAAGATTCGGGTTCTTATATCGGTCATATTGCCAAAACGGTTAGAGATAGAGAAAAACTTGATAGGACCAATGTTGTAGCGCATAAATTTTACTACAAAAAAGTCCCCGGCGGCATTGCTCTATCTCCAGTAGTTTAGTCCTGAGAGCAGATCGAAAAAAGCCTGTTTTCTGCGCATAGAGCACGAACGATTTCGTGAGATTTTTTCGATCTCTGTCAGGACTAAACTACGAAAGATAAAAAATTGCCGCTAGAGACTTTTTTATAGGAAATTTTCCGCGCTAAAAGATTAGGTTTGTGAAATTTTGCTCCAAGCACAAACATTTCGACAGCATGTTTGTTAAGGGAAATCAAAAATCTTTCAACTTTGAAAAAAATAAAACTCGTCCTGAGAAAGCCTTAAAAAAAAACTTTACGAGATAATTCGACTCTGGATTCGTTCAAAACTTCAATAGGATTAAAAAAAAACCCAAACGATAGTCAATATTCAATTCGAAAAAAGGAGATTTAACTTTTAAACACAAAAATATAAAAGTCAGTTCCTTCGCATGAATTTTAATAAAAACTTTGAATCGTAAAAGAAGAAAATAAAAGAAAAAGTAATAAAAGTAGTAAATCGACTTTTCTGACGACTATTCTCAGTCGTATACATATATTTATGCATACAAACTTCTCATCAAAGTCACGTATATGCGAAGAGACGACCATGATCGGAGTAACCACGAACGGGGACCGTTGCTCCGTGTAGACCGGATTCTCTAGTTGGATAAATTCAAACGGGTAATCGTTGGTACACGAATGGCACGTGCGATAAAGTTGCTCAACGTGATGTCTTCTGTCAGAGAGGATGAGAAATAGCACTTGTCTATCCGGTCTACAGATAACCGTACAATTATTTCTCGACGACTCGGTCACTCGGTTATTTACTATTTCTTCATTTTCTATGATAAATTCTCCTCGTGTCCTTGAATCAAATCTGTAATAACATCAAATCATAAATAAATAAATAAATAAAAGATCATTTCCACCAATGAAAATATTTAATAAAAGTTTAAAAATCGAATTATTAACTATAAAACAAATTTTTTGATTTTAATTTCATCAGAACTTGTGATAAAAATAAATAAAAATAAATATTTCGATTTGATAAAAACTTTTATCACTCGGTCACTCGGTTATTTACTATTTTTTCATTTTCTATGATAAATTCTCCTCGTGTCCTTGAATCAAATCTGTAATAACATCAAATCATAAATAAATAAATAAATAAAAGATCATTTCCACCAATGAAAATATTCACTAAAAGTTTAAAAATCGAATTATTAACTATAAAACAAATTTTTTGATTTTAATTTGATCAGAACTTATGATAAAAATGAATAAAAATAAATATTTCGATTTGATAAAAACTTTTATCATAATTTATGATAAAATTAACATGGAAATATTTTTTTTGTATTGTTAAAAATTCGACTTTAATTTAAAGACGATGGGTCGATGGGATTTGAATAATTAAAAAGTAGAAAAATTGTCAAATATTTCGAACTTTATGTTCGAGCTGACTCTTTTTTTTCGAAATCAATGCTTGGGCGACTAGACATCAGTGAATTTATGTGTAATCGCATAAATTAGATTGTCTACGGTAAGAGAGTGGAGACAACTCGTTCAACTCGCTATATATTGAAAAAAAAAAAAAAAACTGCGAGGGGAAGGGTGCACTGAGAAATATACTTACTGAAAGATCACTATAGAAGGAGCGATACAAAGAGTCACCCGAATCGCCCACAGGACAACCCACTTGTTCGCTCCTCTTTCACCTCGACAATTCGAATATTCAAATTTATATTTACTCTGTCATTACTTTTGTTAAGGCAAAAAAAAAAGAAAGAAAGGAATGAGAAATCGTGCAATTTCGAACAAATTACATGAACATTATTTTCATAAGTTAAAAATATTTCGAACTAAAAGAAAAATCCAAGGAAAAAAACGACATAACAGAATAAAGTCTCACCGAGAAACGTGTAACTCAAAAAATGAGAAACTCAAAAAACGAAAAAAAAAGAATACAATGCAAAATAAATGAAATAAATATTATTTTTTTTTCTAAATAAAGAGAATCGTCCATCTCGACGAGGTCATCGATCTCGATAACACAAATTAAAGAGCAATTTTAATAATTCCACGTCCTCCTACGAAGCCTCGTTCCAAGTGATATATTTCCAAGCGGCCCTTTCGCGGTGAGAATCGCCGGAAACGTATTTTATCGTCATTGCGTATTGAATCCAAGCGAGCCGGAAGTGAGTTTATTGTGCAGTGGGTTCGTCCTAGCGTAAAATAACGATCGCATCGTATATTTCAGTCCTTAATTTTAAAACCACCTCCTAAAAATCCAAACAAATAATGAGTTCAATTAAATAATTCATTAAACAAAAAAAAAAAAAAACCTTAACAAATAGTCGACGCGCTTAAATTTCAGGAAGGTCGAATGAAAAAGCCAAACAAAAGCCTTCATCGAGTAATCGTAACGCAATCGGATTTATTAAAAAAAAAGAAAATCAACAAAAAGAAGAGAAAAAAAAAAGAGAAAAAAATTGCACGCTCAACGTACGGGTGATCGCTGGAAGTTCCTCCATTCCATAAAGTTACGAAAATCATTTCAATCTCGCATACAATAACGCAAGAAGCATAAAAGTGTCTCGTTTGACATATGAATTGATAAATGACACATTTCATTTTCGTTATAACATCGGAGACCAAAAAGTTATGAACATTCTATACTAGATGATGAAATATATGAGGGAAATTGGTTGTTTTTTTTCCGTTTTTCCAGAGACTTTAACAAAAGAGCATCAACGGTGTGATTGCATTAATGTCCCGTCGTCGTCATTCTCACAAGTGAATAAATCAATCATTCCTTAATCAATAATCTCAATGATACACGTACCGTATAGGTGTTTTTTTAAATACAATAATAACAATAATGATGATGATGATGAGACTACCAAGTATATAATAATGTACGCGTATATAAATAGGTGTGTAATCTGGGTTTTGATCGAAGCGCGAGATAAAATATTCGTGATTGTATATTTATATATATATATATATTTATGTATATATATGTAATAGAAAAAACACAACAAGGGCAAGGTCGTTTAAGATTAGAATATAGAGTTTTTCTTCTCGAACGACAAGTTGATATAAAAAACAACAATTATGTCCGACAATTCTTAATCCTAAGTGGCTCGTAACTCGTTCTAATTACAAGTGAGATTATTTAATATGGAAATATTTCCTACACGAACCTTCGGCACCGTTTCGATACTTTTTCTTCATTATTACAATTATTATTTAATATTACACTCTGAATTTTGTCTCATATAACGATTTAGCGTAAGTTAAAACATCTCTAACAACAAACGGCGAACGAGACGAAACGAATTTAACAATTATCTCATTTGGAATAGCCGAGTACAGAGCCACCGCGCGCAATTATTCAATATTTCTAAAAAATAACGAAAAAGAAAAAAGAAAAAAAGGAAAAGTAATTGACCGAGCATTTAAATGAGCTGCTCGCTCGGTTCACGCACTATTTACACACTTCCGGTCACTCCATCGTCTCTTTTTTCACGTCTCCCTTCGCTATATACATATTTTTTTTATTTTATATGTATAAGATATATATATATTTTGCTATAAGTATTTTATTTGTGGTTTATTTCTTGTTTACCAAATTGTCCGGTCGACTAGCATGAATCACTCGTTACACTCGTCAACGCACATTTGTCCCAATTTCACGTTCTCTTCGTTTGTTTGTTTTGTTTTTTCTTTTTTTTTTTTTTGGAGTTCGAACGCAATTATTCGTCCAAGTTCACGACGAAATAGAGAGCGCACAACGGGTGTCTCGTTTTCTTAAAATCAATTTTGTTAGGCGACGAAAAAATAGAATTTCGTTCAATTCTGTTGAAGGTTCGTCGATAGGAAAGAAAAAACATTCAATTTGGGTTTGAGGATTTAACAAAATCTCAGGAACCCACGCAACGAAAGAAATAACGTTCACCGTGTTTGCGTGACGAAATAAAAATTTCAGAGACACATATTTTTACGCCGACGCTCGTCTCTGTTTTCCCCACTTCGTTTTTTTTTCCACACCCTTCCAAGTTTCACTCGTACTACAATCATACGTTACAAACACTCGCTCTCTAATCTCAACGCTACATTGGAGCTGTCACTTTTTTTTAGAGGCCTTTTTCCCTCTCTTTTGTCTCTCTCTCTCTCTCTCTAGCTCCCTTTCTCTCTCTTGCAAGAATAGTAAATCTTTTTATACAGTATGGAGTATTATATGGCAAGATATAAAAGGTGTAAAAAATGGATAGGCACGAGTACGCAATTGCTGGGTGAGCTGGTAACAGGGAACTACGACAGTGATGGGGAATCGAAGATAGAGAAACAGTAAGAGAGAGAGAGAGAAAAATAGAGGAGAGAGAGAGAGAGAGAGATCACGAGAGGATAGAGAGAGAGAGAGAGAGAGAGAGAGAAAAGAAAAAAGAGAGAAAAAGAAGTTACACAAGAGAGAAACATGTACAATTTTTTTTTCTATCTCGCAAGAATACCAAAGAGGGACGATAGAATATTTCTCACGAGTTCTTGGTACGTCTAAATCGTTGTCTTTGGCGATTAAGCCTTCGGGGCTAAATCTCTCATTTGGACTAAATGTTTTTTTCTGTTCGATAATATCAACGTGCACAAATTTTTCTTCTATTTTATTTCGCTCTCGAAATACTTAGGAAACGAAAGTAATTATTTTTAAGAAATAACAACAACAACAAAAAAAGACCCCTAAGAGTAGAATAAGAAAAAAAATATTCAAAAGTCCATTAATCGAAAATGGCAAAATCCTCCAAAAAGTAAAAATCACATCGAAGACATTGTTTTTATTCTTTCGTTTTTCGAAGATGCAAAAAGTGTGCAAGCAGCTTAAACTCTAAGGCAAGAGATTCGGAGAAAATTGGAGCACTCTTGAAAATTCTTTAGACACGCTCATTCATTTAAACTTTTTTTCTTCTACTCTTCCACACGTTTTTCTTCCTAATAATGTCTTTTTCAAGCCTATAACAGGCACTGAGTAGAGAGACTCTCATTGTGCGAGTTCCCGTGAAAAACTTGAGTTTCGCACAGCGCAATATGTGCGCGACAATCTTAATTTTGTATAGAGCCCGAGAAAGCGGATTGTCTGTGTGGTGAGTTGAGCGCAAGAAGGCTTTGGGAGAAGATCGTTTCCTATTTTTTTTTTACAATATATATAACTATGTAAATACATAGAGTTGTACACACATATGAATATATATATATATATATTATAAAAAAAAAGGAAATCGTATGTCGAAGACAATTGACGAAAGTGCATCTTTCTCTCGGGACGATGTGAGAAACAATTTTTGCGTTTGTAGCTTAACAAAAGCATCGAACGTGTAATTAAAAAATTGAGAAAAAAAAACGAAAAACACTTTTTATCAAAAGAATTCTCGTTTGAAATAAATATTTTTTTTTCTTTTGGTCGTTTAAAAAAACTAATGACCAAAACTCATGAATTTGCATAACGTTGTTGCTGTTGTTGTTTTTGTTTTTGTTTTTCTTTCTCGTCATTTTAATCGAGTTGTGGGTCGAAAGTAACGCGTTTTTCTTCTTGGTCGTGATTCAGTCTTGAGTCTCGATGAGTATCCCGCAAAGTAGCAACCGCGGTCGGGGGAGCCACAAATGTGAGATTGGTCTCGTGTTTTTTTTCGTTGCCGCGTACAACGGGCTTCGAGCTCTCGACTACCGACGTTGACGACGTTAAGGCATTCGTCGTCGATTTAATCGTCGTTTTCGTGGCGGTCGTCGTGCTCGTTGGACAATATCAGAAGACGCATGTGCAGTCCTCCGAGGCCCGGGCCTACCTCGCCCTTTTACGATTCAACTTGGCCAATTTACGTCGCTTAAGGATCAATTGATAAAGCGTGTCGAGACCCTCGTGCAAACCTTCACCCGTTATCGCACACGCTGGCTGTACTCTTATACACGATGTTCCAGGCGAGCCTGCCAATTCCAAAACACCCAAATGTTTTTCCAACTCTCCCACCTCTTTAGCACCTGAAATTTCATCAAAATAAACACAATTAACATTAAAAACATTTTTTCTAATTCATTTTTTTTTGAGATAAATCAACAAATTGATAATAACAAGAAAGCATCGAAACGATTGATAATAATAATTTAAAAAAAAAACAATAATTCTTAAAAAATGAAATTGATTCAAAAATTAAATTAAATGTTTTTCCAACTTTCCCAATTCTTTAGTTCCTGAAATTTCATCAAAATAAACACAATTAACAATAAAAACATTTTTTCTAATTCATTTCTTTTTAGATAAATCAACAAATTGATAATAAAAAGAAAGAATCGAAACGATTTATAATAATAATTTAAAAAAAAAATAATAATAATTCTTAAAAAATGGAATTAATTCAAAAATTAAATTAAATGTTTTTTCAACTCTCCCAACTCTTTAGCACCTGAAATTTCATCAAAATAAACATAATTGATATTAAAAACATTTTTTCGAATTCATTTCTTTTGAGATAAATCAACAAATTGATAATAAAAAGAAAGCATCGAAACGATTTATAATAATAATTTAAAAAAAAAACAAGTAATTCTTCAAAAATGGAATTGATTCAAAAATTAAATTAAATGTTTTTCCAACGCTTCCAACTCTTTAGCACCTGAAATTTTATCAAAATAAACATAATTAACATTAAAAACATTTTTTTCATTCATTTCTTTTTAGATAAATCAACAAATTGATAATAAAAAGAAAGCATTGAAACGATTTATAATAATAATTTTTAAAAAACAAATAATCCTTAAAAAAATGGAATTGATTCGAAAATGTAATTACGAAATTATGAAATTTTTGAATTTAAGGGCATTTGCTTGAGATTAAAAAGAAATAATCATTTCTTTCAAGCAAATATTATGGACCATTAAACAAATTCTAGTAGTTATGATATTTTTCAAAGTTTACCTGGAAGATCTTGCTTATTAGCAAGTATGAGTATGGGTACTCCAGCATTATCGGGACTTCTGGCAGTTCTCGTAAGTTCCATTTTAGCTTCTTCGAGTCTCTCAGCATCGCACGAATCGACGACGAAAATGATACCATCGGTGCATCTCGTGTACGATTTCCAAAGAGGTCGAAGCTTTTCCTGTCCACCCACGTCCCAGACGAGAAAGCTAACGCCTGATAAATACACATAAACTTAAACATTCGTGCATATTTCTTTATATTTTTTACACTTATGAGTAAAAAGGGACATAAAGTTGAGGGTTTGAATAATAAAATAATAAAATATGGATAAATTATTAAGAGAGGAAGAAAAAAAAGTAAAAAAAAAAGTTAAAAGTAAACAATTGACGTCTAAAGTTAATTATTATTGGATTGAAAAAAAAAGACCAAATCTCATAACACAAAAAAAAATGTAAATGCACATTAAAAATCGTAATAATAATTTATATAAAATAGAGAACAAAAAGAAATCGATAAATATGTAAACCAACCCTTGGCTTTTCCAATACCACCGCGAACTCTCTCGCAATTGAAGCCAATGGTGGGCACCGTGTTGAGATATTGATCAAATTTTAGACGATAGAGTGCAGTTGTTTTTCCAGCACTGTCGAGACCAAGCATTGCAACGTGAAGCGGTGTACCCGTGGGTAGTGCCTCGAGCAAACCACCGCCGCTCGTACCGCTCCTACCCATCCCGGCACCCATTCCTTCCTTCCACTATCGTTTTTATTTTTTCACTTTCTTCCTCTCGTTCTATATTTTCCTTCTTCGATATTCTATTTTTCGTTTTCCCTCCAACCCCTTCCCTCCTTCTTTCTTATTCGTTTTTTTTTTTTTGCTTCTTTTGGACAATAATACGAGAACGGGCTTTCGCCTACCTCGTTTTTTTCCCTTTACCACGCATCTAGAACCCTCGCAGTTCAAACCTTGTTTCTTTTTATTTTATTCTCTTCTTCACTCCTTATTTTTCTTTTATCTCTTTCTCTCTTTCGATTCGTCTCGTTACAACGTTCGGTTCGAGTCTTTCTATGGTTTCTTTTTATTCTGTATCTTTTTATATTTATTTCAGTTTCGTGGAACGTTTCATTGACGTCACTCTGACCATGAGTTTGCCTGAAAATATACAAAATAACATTCATTGCAGTTTATTACGTAATTTTTTTTTTTTTTTTTTTTTTTTTTCATTAACGTTTTAAATGAATTAACACATTTTTCAATTATGCGAAAACGCTTGTCACATACGTCACTGTTATCAAATCTATTATTACGATTATTACAAATGGTTAAAATAATATTGTCATAATTATTTTAAGGTCGTGACCTCGCTATAGTTACGTTCAACGCTAATTTTTCGTTTAATCTAATAATATTCGTTTTTATATGTTACAACATATAATATTAAGTTTATCGTTAAAGAAATAATCAGAGAATAACTCAGAAAAAAAAATGAAAAAAATCTGTTGAAAAGTTACAGTGTTATTCCGAAGAAAATTAATTTTTCTTCTGCTTTCCATAGAAAAGTTCGTAAAATATTGAAATGTTTAATTGCAAATTAAAAAAAAAGCCTCGAAGGGTGTATTATTTTGATAAATATTCTATTTTGCAGTAAAATATTGTGTAAATTTGAATATTTTTTAATCGTGTCAATTTTTTGCATAAATAGTCGTCAGGATATTTGTTTATTAATATTATGACCATTATTATGATTTTTGTAGTTTTAAAAACTTTTATATTTATGATTGTAGTGAGAATTTTGCAAAACTCGTATTTCTCGAGCCCTTTTGTTGTTCGAAGGGTCCGGGTTGGCGAAAGAAAGAAAAAAAAAATGTATCTTGAGCAGGGGATTCAAGAATGGATCGATAGCTTCTAAGTTGGCCGTATATGGTAGACGAGTATATAAAAGCTAAGAGGATCCCGGGCAGAAGGACTCGGAGAGCCCTTTTTTACCTGCGTCAAGGGTCCAGTCCTCGACGACCGTGTCGAGTCTTTTTTCTTATTCTTTCTCTTTCACCTATTTTCATCTTCTACCTTAAATAATCTGCGAGAAAAGATTTCGCAGTGGTTGAATATTGGACAGTTGTGAAGTTGAAGAGAAAATCATTTTCGTCTACGTAGTTTCGTGAGCGAGCAATATTTTTTTGCAAACTGAAATAAAAACACTAAGACTTTGTGTCGTTTTTTTTTTGTGACAACGTCAAGAAAGATTTAGATTTTTCCGTTATTATTCTTACTCACAAAATAATATTAATTCTTCTTTAGAGAACGAACAATTATTTGTCTTTGTGCAAAATAAGTAGTATTTGGAAATATTTGTATGATTTGAATTTTCTACGAATCTCATTATTTTTCGTTAATCAGGAGATTTTGAATCGAAAATTCTTTTTATAAAAAAATGTCTATGGTACTAAAAAAATCAATAAAATCGTCAACGAATATCAAAAGATTTTAAAATTCTGTGTCAAGTTTTTTTTTTTTTTTATACACAACAAAAATTCTCAAATAGTCCATCGGAATAATACTGTCTCGCTGGGATAAATCTTCACGAGCAGGTGCCAAATGTATCGCTTCGCAGCTCTGCTTTATGCTGTACGAGTTTTGCCACAGCAGGTACAGGCAGGTGCTTTCTCTCTCTTGCTCTCTCTTCGTTCGATATTATTATGTGGGACGAGATTCCAAAGCAACAACGACAAGAGAGCGGGATGCAGAGTATCGCAACAGAGTATGGACCATCGATATATTCTTGTGCAGATAAATACACACACATAGAAAAATAACCATAAGAAGGTATATACAGTCATAACGAAATGTGATGCATCAACATGCCCTCGTAGAGAGAATGTTCATGCACTCGATATATGTAGGTGAGAGAGATCGTTTGTATGAGTATTTTTTTTCTCTCTCTCTCTCTCTGTTTATATGAGTCTCTCGATTCTTTTTATTTCTCCACGTGTTCGTCTGTCTCTTTCTATTTTTCTCTCTCGCTCTTTTTCTTCTCGTATTTTTTTCTCTCATTCTGCCGGCAACGTACATATATATACATTGAAATAAAAAAACCTTCGATCTTTCATGGATGCAGGATTCCATAGGTATGGAGCTCTTTGAGCTCGTCGACGGGCAGTGGGCCATCCGTTCTCCTCGTCACTCTCACCGAATGCCTCGAACCTTTTTTTTTTCATCCCCTCCCTCTCTCTCTCCCCCATTCCCCATTCCTGGTTCTCTTCAGCCACATTCACAATCTCATAAAACTATTCGGAATACTCACGATACAGCATTAGATTTACTGAATGAATTATCATCACGAAATCATTATAAAATAAAATTATGAAATGTGTATACACGAGCGTGTAACAATTATACACACGTGATTACATTACAAATAAATAATAAAAATAATATTATAAAATATTCTCAAAATAAATCGTTTATTAATTATTTATTTGTTTTTCAAAAATATTCTTATTTAGTCAACGAAAATGAGTGTCAAATTTTTGTTTAGTTTCATATTTAAAAAAAAAATCATCAATTTTTTAGAAAAAAAAAATCGACCAAGAAGATTTTAAATATATTTAAAAAAACAATATTGTTTCATCGAAAACACATCGAGTTGAGAGGAATAAAAAATCTTTATATTATTTTGCACATGAGTTCTGCCCACGTAACGCAAATATTTGACACGTCAATGAAATGTGGTATTCGATTTTTTGTTTTTGCTTCTGTTTCCACCCTCTTGGCCCTCCTTCAAGTGTTGCAAATTCTAGCAGATTTCTCTTCCATCGATCAAACACTTCTCTCGATCTCTCGGTCTTAAGCAAAGTACATAATAATAGTGACAGGAGAGTATGGGCTGGATATTATTTAGAGTTATGATAGAAAAGTCCTCGGTGTAATGGTCGAGGAGGAAATAAAAGACATTAAAGAAGGTGGGACACACCTGACATATTTAACACACAGTTACGACCTACAGTGCCAGATTTCTCTTTCCGGTGGTTCTTCGCATCTTTTCTAGCCTCAAATTTCATTCAAATTATATTTTTATTCTTCTACTATATCCGATTAATCTATAATGCGATATTTTTATGTATAAAAAATCTGTTGCTACCAATTTAAGATAATAAGATAATCGTAAAGAACCTTCGATTCTGACAAAATGCCAGAAGATACGAGTTTCCCCACTTCTTACTCGTTTTGTCCTTCGATCTTCGCTATTAATGTGTGAGAGTTTATTTCAAATGGAAAAATATATACCAACGACTGTTGTATGTAAATTGAGTTTTTTTTTTTTTTTTTTTAGTTAGTTCTCGACACTCATGAATATTAAACAAATCAAAAAAATATGATGCTATAAATGTAAATATTATTTGTGTAGAATGTTTTTTTTTTTTTTGAAAAATCTTTTCGATCCAATAATTTATTTTGGTAAAAATTAAAAAAATAAGACATAAATAAATAAATAAATATTATTAAATTTAATTTATCTTTGCAAAATGTTAAGATATAAAATTCTCTAATTGACAGTTTTACCAAAAAGTACAAATGAGCCAACGATTGTCACCAAACGTGAAATTATATATTTCACTATAATTCGAGACGACTAAATGTTCATTTTTTCCTTTTCTCTTAAATTGGCTTTGACGTTATTTAATTAATTAAACATATGAGAGGAGGTAATTGCACTAATGTCACTAAAATCCTCATTTATTCGCGCCACGAAAAGTCCACGTGCGGCAAAAGTACCAGAGAACGAGGACAAAAGGCAATATGTGGAGAAGATCGAGAAACATGTGGTCGTGTTATATACAAAGCCGGAAGAAAAGTAGGTCCGCTGACTCACACAACAAACTCTTTAAAGTTCGAGAGAGCAAGTTTTCGATTCGATCTATACACGATCCTCTAAGTTTCGAATCATGTGATCAAGAATATTTTTTACTTCTTTTCCACGAGGCCATTGACACTTTTTCAAACAAATAATCATTACCAGAAATGGTGTTTTCACTCATTTGCATAAGTTAATGAAAAACAACATTAGTATAGAACGAAAATTCGTGAAATTCATAAATTAATATCTAAACGATGTACGAACGAGATAATTATACATTTATAAATAAAATGCATAAAAACTAAAGTTCAAACTCAACTCTATCGATCGAAAAATGCACAGGGAGATGAGAATAAATTCTTTGACACATAGTGAAACGGGACGTTATTTTTTTGCAATTTTTTTTTATTGTTAAGCTTCTCGTTCAGCCACAAATAATATTTTTCTCGTTTAACACGTTCGTTGGTCATTTGTAACTGTTAAAAAAAAATGATTATTTTATTTGTCATTATTTGTCAATGGCACAAATGCCATATAAATAAATACCCAAATTTCGTATTTTTTAAATGAAAAAATTAATTTTTTCAAAAAACTCAATAGACTGCAAAGGATTTTACAAAATTTTTTTCAAAATTTCCCATACGAAGGTTTTTGTTCAAAAAAAAAAATGAAATAATTCAATAATTCAAAGATTTCAAAGGCCCCGAGTACAAAATATTAAATTAATTAAGTTAAGAGTGAAAAATTATTGTTGCGGAATAAAAATGGGGGAGGAGGTTTAATTTAGGGTGAAATTGTGACCTCACTAAATGTAAATTTTTATTAAAATAATAAAAAAAATTCCGTAGAAACGAAATTCAATTTTCATCTGATGAAAATTTACATTTTCCACGGTGAAAATATTCCAAAATTCAAGATAGTTCCCCTTTTCAATTCTGTAACGGTAATTTCCGAGTTTTTACTATCTCCGGAAGCAGTGAATAAAAATTCATCATTAAATCTTATTATACACAAAATGCAATAAATAAAATATCCATAAATTATAAAATTTGCATCATAATATCAAAATAAATGATGGAACTTAACCACATATTCAAATATCGATTAAACATATTAACAAACTCGTATACTGTCATAAAAAAAAATGTACATTAAAAAAAAAGAAAAAATGAATTAATAACAACACCTGACATAAATTACAAGGTGCATTGAACTGGAAATAAAAGAATTTGATTAATAGCATTAAATGGTAGTCCACACAGGATTTAAGAATTCGATGAATCGTAATTACATAATTATCATTATAATTTTATTAAGAAAAATTTAAACCGTTACATGATAAACCTAATTATAGTATTATTCGTCAATTTTAAAGATGTTTTAGTGGTAAGATTAGCGTGTCGAATACGAGCACACCGTTATGCCGATGAGTACAAAATCCATTGAACAGTTAAAAATTCGAATGCGTATATTTTTTTATGAACTGGAACGTGTATTTGTAGAATTGGCTAGATAATAAAATAGTTTATTGCTCTATATATACAGATATGTGAATATAATTATGTCCGAAGATCGAAATGAGGTCAAGTTCAAACTTATGAGCATATGTTGGGCCCTTATGACAGAGATGTTTGTATACAGATGGGTTTAAAAGCGTCCTTGTTGGTGGTACGCGCGATATCGGTGGAATTAGTTGCACGTGTGCATGAAAAATTGGCACGAGAAAATTCCTTCGTCACCAATGACGACGAAATAAAAGTTTATAACATATATTTACATATGCGAGTTTAAATATCAATGTATAAATGGCTTGTGTGTAAACGTCGACGAGAATAAATCGCTCGTCGAATAAAGTCAGGGCTAAATTATTTGCGTGAAGGGTAAAGAATGTTAAAAATTGGTATATAGCGAGAACGAGGACTGACACAATTATGAGAACGTGGTTTGCTCTCGAACAGCGAAAACTTTTTCGTATGGTTCGTGCCCTTAAAATTCAATTTAAAATTAAATTGAATTTTTTTTTTTTCAACTATTTTTAATTCGTTTCCCAATTAATCTTCGTCAATCTCGACCCATTTTGTCATTTTTGCATTCTCGTGTGTCTCTCGAGAGGCCATGCAGTAACGCCATTAGATTCATGACATAGCAGAGTTGACGTCCAATTGCAAACTCAATTTAGTGAGAGAATGAAATTTAGTGTCGAAATAAAAGTTTTTTTATCAGAATAAAAAATCAATGATATAACAAAAAATATTATTAATAGATTCATTCAATAAATTCGAATTTTGACTATTGAAATTTCAATGAAAAAAATATTTATTTTCGATGCGTTTGAACGATTGGAAATTTAATACCCATAAGATTTACGAGTCTTGTTGTACCGATGATTCTTCTTTCAGATTTTATGTCCTTACTCTGGATAAACCTACAATAACCATATAATAATAACCTAAGGGCAAATGGCCACGTGCCAAGCACATTATTTCTTCGAGAACACATCCATAAGGCATGAGCCTATATATAGCTATATATTTCTTTCGCTCGAGCAACAATATCTGTGTATATTTTATATATATATATATTTGTATATTTATCAAGCGAATCGAATCGATAACGAACAAGAAGGGAAGAGAAAAAGAGAGAGAAAGAGAGAGAGAGACAGAGAGTGGCACGAAGGTTTATTGAAACGATATACTGATAGAAACGTTCACGTATCAGTGATCAAAGTGTATCGACCTGTTTGCCCAGCGAAAATCATCTATACTTGAATCTCCTCTGACTTTTACATTATAAATAGAATCCTCGAAGCGTCAAATGGCAAAAGCCTTGTTCAACAGAGTTTTTTTTTTTTTTTTAACGAGCTATCCCATCTTCATGTTTTTTTTTTTTTATCACAGAACGATATTTCGTTACCAATGGCGTGGCTGACTAAAAAGTGTGTAAATAAGGCTTTTTTTTACAATTAATATCTTCGTATTGGAAAATATCGGAAAAATCTAAAATTCGTAAAAAAAAAAAAAAAACGACAGTTCGCCTAAAGTTTGGTATAAAAAATTGTAACACCATTTGAAAATTTAAGTTTTATATTAAATTTTATATTGAAAATATTCCGTTTTGCATAATTTACTATTCGAATCTGAAATATAAAATAAAAATATAATAGCAAGTACAATGCCACCGCAAAATAAATATTATTCGCAACAGTGACCCTCAAAAAAAAAAAATGTAAAGGCCTTTTGTTTGCATACGACTTACTGTGACATTCAACATAGTAATTTTTTTTTCATAAAAACAATGATAAAGTTCGGTTTACCAAATTTAAACATCATTTGAAAATTTATGTTTTATATTAAATTTTTATATTGAAAATATTCCGTTTTGTATATTTTAGCATTCAAATATGAAATATAAAAGAAAAAGAAAATAGAGAACACAGTGCCACCGCAAAATGAATCTTATTCGCAACAGCTGCCTTCATCAAAACATATATTTCTATAGATATATATATAGATATATATATATACGTAGAATGCAGCAACAGCATAATATCCCGTTGTCCGAAGCTACCGAGAACTCAAAACATGCATCTCAGATATAACATTACATATATATGTGGTATGTATTATAGTATATAAGGCATAAAGCATATATATATATATATTATGTACGAAATACGTGTATATGTTGATATGTATGTATCTTGGCGATATAAATGACCCAAAGCCGTGTATAGGCAATATTACGCCAAGTTGAATGTACGTTCCACTGTTCTGTGACCACAGCAGAAAAAAAAAAATAATAACAATAACAAAAAACACGATATTCTTCGTCCGTGGTCAATGAAAGTATGAATATTTTAGTCTTTATTTTTTTTATTTACGTAATAATTCTGGGAGACTGTTGCTCTCTTTTTTTTCATTGACTTGCACATTTTTATGAGATTCGTCAAACTTGACAGTTGGAACTCGTGTGCACGAGGGGGCAAGGAAACTGTGAAAAACTTGTGTCGATAGAATGTCCTACTGTTCTATATTTTAATCATTTTTTTTATTCGTTAAATCATGAGAAAAGGTAGAAAAACTGTATGACACTCTCAGAGAATCGATGAATAACTAATCTGTCACCCATCCAAGTACTGGCTTCTCGGGAATTTTTAAATGTCACATTACTACCAAGTGCCGTTATAGAATAGAGGACGAGATGACCTTGAGTTATTGGTAATTATACAAACATAAATTTTCGAGAAAAACAAATACTATTTTATTTATTTTCATGGAAATTTATTTTTTTCGTAATAAAGTAAAAATTGCGTAAAATTCAAGGCCCTGACTCGATTCTATTCTGTGACTCTCTAATTTCGCAGATTCAATTCTCTCCGTGTCTGAGAATAGGAATAATTTTGTTGACAATAATTTTTTTTTCCAACGTAAACGTTTAAACTATTTTATCATCTATTTGAGAATTTTATTACCATTCTAATTTTACAATTACCAATTGCAGATTTAGTTTAAAAAAAACGATTCTGAAATCTGTGGGCTAACGTTAAATTTGATACTATACGAAAGAAAATAAAAAATACGAATTTCATTGCGTTGTCACGACGGAAAGTTCAACATTGTTTATCTATTGACACAAATATTTATCTGTGTATATTTTTCGTTAATTATCATTTTTACGTACTTTGATTTGTATTTATATGTTGCGAAAAATTTATGTTTGGAGGACAGAATTGTTCCACTTGATATTAAATGCCCCATGCATCGAAATTAGTTAAATGTTATTCGTCTCGCTGTGCTGTGTAATTCGGTCGATCCTAATTGGATCTTGAGGGGCGAGAGAGAAAGAGACAGAGAGAGGAGAACGAAAACAAAGATAGAGATAGGGAGAGAGAGAGAGAGAGAGAGACGTGCGAGTTCAAGACTCTCAAAGAAACATCGCTGGTGTCTTGGGTCTCTCGAGAGATGTCACAAACTCGTCATATAATTCGATTTTAGTAGAGTGAAAAATATGACGGTAGAGAAAACACAGGACATATTCTTTGGTTGCCTATCGACTGGTCGCGATGCGCATGTGCCAAGTTCTCACAAAAGACTGGACAGTGATTGGCACTTTTGTTTCGCAATTGAGCCAAACGGTGGCGCCAGTTGTCTTCGTGTCACTGGGGAAATGAATTTTAAAAGAGAGAACCTCGTGTTTTGGCAGCTGACACAAAATTCGATTATTTTTTACTCTGGTGTTATTGTCTCTAAAGTTTTCGTTGTTCTAACGAAGTATTTGATTATAGATATTGATTTAAAAATATTGTGAAATAATGAACCAACTTTTTTTTTCATTTCTTTTTTTTTTCAAGTATAAAAAAGATTTATGAACTACTGTATCGTCTAGAAAAACCAAAAATAATTAAATTTGAAATAAATGTGTCAAGTAAATTCTCAAAGTGCAACACGAGCAACGCTAAACTCTCTTTCGTAGGCTGGAAAGGCTTTAAATCGTGCAAACAAATGAAAATTCTATTTTAAGAAGAAAGGGGAGGACAGAGTGCAAGAGAGATGGATCAGGGATAATTTTGTGTCAGGAAAGTTTTGCCCATCTTATTTCCAGCTACAACGAGAGTTTATGTAGTCCGTAGGTTTGTTATCACGACGACGGTTGTTTAGAACATGAGAAATAAAAAAAAAAAAAATTTTTTAAATTATTAAAAACCTTGAGACGTTTGGAAATCCGAAAATAGTTTGAAAATTTATAAAAATAACAGTAATTCGTTATTTAGTCTTCTTTTTCATTCAGTCAAACATTTAATCTTTGACTCAGGCATTTTTTTCGTAAAAACAAAATGAATATGTTGTTTTTTTTTGTTACTAATGAAAACGATGCTTTATTCACGAGGGGACAAAAACACAAATAAAGTCAGATGGAGTCTTTATGACGATAGCTGTGATATATGTATCGGGAAAAAAAATTAAATTGCTGTGGAAATGATGTAGCACGAGCCAACAACAAGGCGGGAAAGAAAAAGAGGAGAACAAGCGAATGAGGGAGACAGAAAGAAAGAGGGTGAGAACGGAGAGGACTGAGAAAAATGTATGGATATCAGGGAGGAAAAAACTCGAAGAGAAAGAGTCAGAGGGACGAAAAAAAAGAGTTATAGAGAGAGAGAGAGAGAGAGAGAGAGAGAAAAATCGGCGCGAGTAGAGAAGTCTGAGTATGTATATGGCAACGAAGCTGCGGGAACGAACGAACGAAAAGCGCGCATCGGGCGATCAGCTGTTCACCGAACGACGAGACCGAACAGCGCAATGATCTCGTTGCCAGGCAGAAACTCTTTATCGTCTCTCGTCTTCTCTCCTTACGCATCTTTCTGTCTGCATACTACACATCACTCTTTGAGTGAGAAAGACACAATTTTTTTCTCTTTTTTTTCGACTAAGGGCTCTGATGAAACGACATTCTGTCAGAGGAGGAAATAATTAATAGACAACCCAGTTTTTGTCGTGCCTCCAAGTGTGTGAATAGATGAATTCATTTCGTTACTGATGCGAGAGGCGTTTAACTTAATGAATTTAGTAGATAAATGTCTATTTTTTGGGAGGAGGCAGATTTGTAGGTTATATTTTGGGAGATCGAGTTTTTTTTTTTAGTTTTCAATGTCAATCCACTTAAAATCTAGTGGCACATGTGTTTTTGAAAAAAAAAAAAAAAAAAAAAAAAAATCGAGGTCTTTTGTTGCTTCGGACTGTCACGTGACCAAAGAAAAAAAAAACTTTACGCACGATTTTGACACCGTTTAATTAATGTTTTTTCACAATGGAACTAAAAATCGGAAGTTCGAGAAATTTGGAATCAATAAATTCGTTACATTCTAACGATACAAATGTCAACACGAAGCATACTTGTCCATGTACTTTTTTTTATTCTCTCTGATTACATACGATAACGATTTGAATCGATGAAAAAAAAAAAAAGAAAAAAAAAATACTGATCAAGGTGTGAGCTTTTGTAAACAAACGTCGATCACAGCGTGTTGTATCTATGAAATTACTGGATGACGAGTCATTCAGCCTTCTCTTACTCGAGAGTTAAGATAAGAAACAATTTCTTTTAAAAAAAAGTCAAAATAGACGATGAGTAACACTTGTCATATCTTTTCTCTTCTGTCATCTCAGAAAAAAGAATTCTGGAATGTAATTGCAATCGTAGTGAATTATGATTGTCGTTTAAAAATTCTTCGGTAAAGAATAAAATGTGCTTTTTTGACTGAAGGAATATCATTGTATTCTTTTCAATAATATTTACAAACAAAAAGAATTTTCGAAGACTAAAGATCTAATTATAAGTCAATATAAAATGAAGAAATGTCTAGAAACATATTTTTTGTGTTTTTATTCATTTTGTCAATTAAAATATTCCTCTCGATTTTTTTTTGTAATAATATTTCAGGGCGAGAAGATTTTCTCATTCCGAATTGTGACGATCTTCCTTCCCCATAAAGAACGTCGAGATTAATTGCGACAGACGCGAACAGGGCATGAGCTCGAGCACGTATGCACCAGAACACCAGCAGACTGTGTTTTTTCTTTTATTTTTCTTTCTCTGTCCTCTTGTAACGGTAACGTGTTCTCTCTTCACCGTGTTTGGATTCGGCTATTCTCTGATATCTCGGTTAAAAAACTACAATTATTGCGACATTCGACATCGGCGGATGTACGCGAGAGCCATATATAAATATATGGGCATTTTTGTGTCAACTGGATCACGAAATACGTCAAAGTTTTCATATCTCGTCAAAAAGTCTGTCCTCCGTCTAACCCAATTTGTGTGAAATGTTTTCCATTCCACAGTGTTTTGGAGAAAACTTTGAAGAAAAATGATTCTACGCTCCCACAGCTTTGTTTCAATTATAAAAGCAATTCTCACTCGCGGAGACGAAGAAAACGAAAACAAATCAAAGTTTACACAAACTTTGTGTCCTAAATTACTCAACACTTTTTTATTACTTTCTCAGATGAAAAGTGGAAGAAAAAAGTAAACTAAAGAAATTTCATTTGACGAATTAATATGCATATCATGGGGGCTAAAAGGAAAGTTACAAAATATACAAGATTTTTATAAAACTGGATGTAAATTAAAGTGAAACAAAATTGTAAACACAAATTTTTAAATTATGTCAAAAAACGAGAAATCTATCGGGTAAGTAATTATTTTGTCGTTTCGGACAGCTCACAGAACCACGTTTAAAAAAGTATACGAACAAAAAAAATTGTGAACTCCCAAAACAATGACGAAAACCATATGACAGTTTGAGGGGAAAAAAGTGGCTAAATTCACGGAGAATGTTTTGTATAAATAGGCTGGTAGTCAGTAAGTAGGAAGTTCTTAATATCATGGACGTAAACATACAATTGGAGCCATTGTAGTCAAACTCGTAAAGAGATGCATTGGATTTCCGTTTCTGGTTGGCGAAAAAAAAACAAACAAAACAAAACAAAAAATCGACGGTCTGCGTTGTCTTTCCGGAGAAATCTCTTTTCTCTCGTTACATAATATGACGCGGTTATTCATACGCACCAACACCATGGGTTAACAAATCTATCCGAGTCTTTATTCTCATGCTGAGAACAATGTTCTATTATCTTAATTTTTTATATTCGATATTTTCGAATGATTTTTTCTTATTTTCGGTATTATTATCGTTATGTTTTTTTTTTTTTAATTATTCGTATTATTATACTTTATAGACTTTTATTGTCATTTGCCTTACCATAAGTAGCGCTGTCAAAAATCCTTAATGTAATATCCAATTGAGTATCGAATCCAAACATGTATACATCGAAAAAATACAATATCGACACCAAAAACGCACCCGCGCACCAATATTTGCTTAGTATGACACTCGCGATCTTATTTATTTATTATTTGTTTGTTTTTACGAATAGAAAAAATGGTTTGAACTTTTTTGTTGTTATAATACGCGATTGGGTCACTGTGTGTTTCTAAAAATTCGCTTTAACCAAGTATATCGGTGTTTTTGTTCGGACTTGTGTAGAGCGATTTTTTAACGCTTCATACGCATTTCTTGGGCTCCTTTAACCAGGTCCAGAATTTTTTTTTCAGCGTTTATTCAAGGGCCGAGAATAAAATCGGAGACGTGAAATTTATAGGCCGGGTTTCACGGTGTCCTCGACGACGAACGGGACAACGGATCGCCCGAAGCGTATACCGATGCACCGCACACCGAGGCAGCGAGACTACTGAACTGAACTACTGAACACTGAACCGTGGGCTCCAGCTCGAGTCTTACCACACGAGCGGCACGCTCGGATTTACTCGGATATTTCCGGTTTTATTGCTCGCTCTCGCTCACTCGGCGACGACGAGACTCACGATAAAAGAAATCACTGCAATTTTCGCTCGCAGTTGAATAACACGAAAATGAGACGAAAAATAATTCGCTGCTTAACGTTTATAAATAAAGGAATCTCTTTAATATTTCTTAATCATTAAACATGATAGTTTTTTCTGCTAACATTGTTTAAAATCATTTCTAAATCTTGATAAGGAAAGGCATTTTTATATTTGAAAAATATGAATTCTATTCGGAATGGTCCGTTTTTAATTTTCATTAAACTGAACAATAAATATACGTATTTTATTCGGCAATTCAAATGTCATGTCGAACAACGTGAATAAAGCGACGATCCAAGATCCATTCGTCCAAATTGAGATGGACATAAATAATAGCTCGGCATTATTATAGCATAGATGAAAAGGTTTTCCGAATTTGGTGATTTTTTTTAGTATCACCTGACGGTCACATAACCAAACAGTGTCGCTCAACTTCCGAGGATTTTCTGAACGCCCGCTCAGGGGCGCCACCGATCGGTGTGCGTTGGCGCGTAATTGTTGAAAACAAAACACAGAGGGCTGAAAAACTTGTTTACCATATTTACTCACGTTTCTGGAGTTGAAAACTCAAGTGTAACATTGTAAAGCGTGCGAAATGAATCGGTGAAAAAACAAATGCATCGTTAGTGAAACGGTTTTCAAGTTTTTCTCTCTTTTCGGATAAGTGCGCGAATTGTTCGGGAATTGAATCAAAGTAAAAAAGCGAAGATTCAAGACGTCGTGGACTTTTCAGTGAGTTCATTTTCTAGTGAACGTTCGTGTTTTTTTTTTTAGCGGCTTTTGTTCGAAATTTTATGTTGATTGATGCCGGAGATTCCGCCGGAATTTTTTAGTGCGAAAATAAAGAGGGAGAAATATATGCGGCAGGGAGAGGTAAAGATTGAGATTTATTATAATAAATACGAGTGAATTTGTCGTAAGCGACTATTTATAGGGGTTATATTTATATATTAATGACAGGAAACATTGAGCGTGGGTGTTTCGTGATAAGGGGCACTTGAAAATATACTTTATAACATATACGACGATTACCGTAGATTGCGATCACGCACGATACATACATATATATGTGTGTAAATGTCTATGGTGGGTCGAAAATTTTGCATAGTTATAACCGAAAAAAATATACACGTATCAAAAGTAATCGTAACTTTGCTTGCATGACGCCATTTCAATTTTGAGGATGTTAACGAATTTAGCGAGAATACATGCGCAGAATGCCGGTACTTGGCAGTTCGTCAAAAATTGAGACGTTCTTTTGTAATTATTTATTTTCAAAATTAATAATGTATCGATCGAAAAATTGTTGAATATGTGCGATTTGAAATGAGAAAACTCTCGTTGTATGGAAAATTGATCAGAGCTTTATCGTTGTGTGATAAAAAAATAGTCCGTGAGATGTACGAATGAAAAAGGTTAAGAAAAAAGTGACGAGAGTTATTTGACGAATTCTTGGACCAATGTAGAAAGATTGCGTAACGAATTTAATCGGGGCGACGAATGTTGCATGTCATTTGTTTTTTTTTTGTGCTTATTTCTTTATTGGCGAACGCGTGCCAGGTGTCGAATCGCGTGACTCGCTTCGCAGGGTGTCTTGCCATAAGGGAGTTCTCGAGTCAGTGTAGAGAGGTCTCGAGTGTGGTGGCAGGTGCGAGACGATCGATTCTCCAGAGTGCCCTATTATTATTGAAACAAGTGGAGAACGCTCGCTTCGCTTTCTTACGCTCCGATGGTAAAATATTGCATTTCTTTCGTGTTTTTTTTTTCGTTTCTTTTTTTTGATCAGTGGTGCAAATACTTTCGAAATTGTGGCGCTGCAGTAGCCACAATTACTTTGCTTTCACGAACTTCCGGTCATTGTTGTCTCGTTCAGCATTTACGAGCCATTTTTTTTGCTTCGTCCACCGTAAAATCGACATTCTTCAGCTTTTATACTTCAACTCTAAATTAAATAAATTTTCATATTTCGTGCGCGTTAAAAAAAACTTTCGGACGTTACAAGACTGTTGAGTTTTCAAGTTTAACCTTTCTTTTTATTTCCTTCATTTTTGTCATCATGCCTATTTTAATTGATAAATTTACATGAACGGTCCCTCGTATCTTTGGCTTGATGAAGATTATGAAGTTTTCATGGAAGCCAAATGTCTGATGTACAGTCTCCTCCAGGGTATCTGAAAATTAAAGAATTTCATCAGAAATTTAACAAGAGAGGGAGACATTTGAGATTTTTTATTTTTTCATTTTTAATCATTTAGAATATCTTTTTTTAACTAATGAAATTTTTCATCTTTATATTCTTTATAATCTCGTATTTTATTATATATATTTCAATTTTCGAAACCATTGACTTTTATTGTTTCTTTCGAAGAGTAGTAAAAAAATTCCAAAAAATTAATGTTTTTTTTAACAAACTTTTCGATATTATTGTCAGAAATTATTGAAAAATCCATTTTTCGGAAAAATTCTACAAAATATATATATATTTTTTTACATTGATTCACAGAAGTCTCCAATCTTTCGTGAAAAATAATCAAATTTTTTTTTTTTAACTACTTTTTCTTTCATTAATGTTTCGACAACCAGTTGAAATATAAAATTCGGGAAAAATGACAAAAATCGTTTTTTTTCCGGGAAATGTTCAATTCTTACAATTTAAAAAACAAAAATTGTCAATTTCTATTGAAATTTTATAGCAACGATAAAAATACGTTTGTCAATTTTCTTACCTCATCTCGTGAGCTAATAAAATATCATTTTTGTCAGCACCAAAGTCCACCAAAAAATTCTCATCAATTTTCATTCCGCCTTTCTCGACGTCGATGTCCAATTTGACGATCGTCGATCCGTGTCTATTTTTCATTAAAATTTCGATTAGCGTCAATTTTATGGTCAATTCGTCCGATAAAAAAAAAAAAAAACAACAACATCAAAATAGAATGTGAACAGTGAATTACAAATTTCTTACAAACTGACGTTGAATTTTAACCGATTTCGATAAAAAAATATAAAAAAAACCAACAAAAATAAAAAAATATTTCAAAGATTAGTCAAATTTTATAAATAATGAAGAAAAAAAAAACATTATAATAAAGAACAAAATATCGAGAAAAAAAATTTCGTAACGTACACTTTTAAAAATATTTAATATTTTTAATTCTCAAAATTGGGAAATCTATTAAAAAATAGGAAAACTCACTCGACATGTTGAGGATAAAATTGTTTATCCCAGGGCTTGAAAATGGAGGTTGAGACATAAAGTCTCCGACCATCGAGACTCAATTGAAGCATTTGCGGTGAACCGTAAAGTCGGCGTCCCTTTATAAAAATTGGGTCAGGTTGGGTGGTCATTTCCTCATCATCGACGACGCGTACATTCGAGTCTGAAAGTAGCGAACCACCGAGAAACACTTGTCCTACCAATATCGGTTTGCGACGATTCGTTATGTCGTACTGTCTCACATCACCGTGCAAAAAATTCGAAAAGTACAAATACTTGTCGTCAAGACTCAGCAAAATGTCAGTTATCATTCCTGCAAATTTATTTAACAAAAAAAAAAAATTTAATCACTAAAAATTATTATTATTATTATTTTGATAATTAAATTCGTTTCAAAATGTATTTCGAAGATTTTTTAAAAAATCAAAATAATTTATTTTCATAAATTTCGTAGCCACATTGAAAAATTGAAAAAAAGAAAAAAATAAAGATTTTCAAATGTTTCCGTACCCGACATTTGCGGAGCCATCCATCCTTCGACTTTTTTAACCGGAACATCGATAACTTTCTCAGTTTCCCAGACACCATATTGGTTTTTAAAAAATCGATAAACATTGGCAGGCACCGCGCATCCAACGTAACCCTCGGAAGCCTTTGGCTCGTGTAAAAATCGTATCTCCAGTGGAGCGATTCCCTCGTCACCAAGATTTATCGTTTGAACAAGTTTCTTATCGTTCCACGAGTAAAAGTTCAAACTTCGTCCGTAGATAGCTGACACCAATAAATATATTTTGTGATTAAAAAAACGTAGCTTCAAAAACTCTTTTTTTTCTTCCATTACTTCAATTTTTGTAATCGATAAAATTTACTTATTTTTCTTCCATTAAAAAAACAACGCCAAATAAATTGTGAAAAAAAAAACTAACCAGGATCTTTGGCGTGCGAAGGGACCCAACCACCTTTAAAATCCCGAGGGACACCCCACTCCGTAGAAACGAGAGCATCGTGATGTGGTTGATACCAAAAATCATAACCAAATTTAGCTTTTTTTTCGCCCTTCGTCCACGAGCCTTTAACTTCAAGTGTTTCGCTGTCGATGCACAAGAAATCGCCAAGGCCATCGCCGTTGGGTTTTCCCATTGTTGATATTATTATTTCACCGGTCGGAGAGCAATGAGAAGTGTGAGGAGTCGCCAAACCGACCTTGTGCAATTCCTCGGGTTCCAACACCTAAAAAACATTGATTTTACGAAAAATAAGAAGCCACGATTTCACTTAACAATCAAATTATTATCAGTAGACAAAAAAAAATCAATTAAACTCAAAATAAAGCACCGAAAAAAACAAAAGAAATTTTAAATAATAAGAAACTGTAAAACAAAAAAGTTATATTTAAAAAAAATGAATTTACTTGAAAATATTCACCTTTTTTATAACGGGATTTCTCTCGTTGCTCGTATCAACAAAATAAACTCTGTCTGACATTAAAGACGGAAGTACCAAAGTATCGCGATTACGAGGCTTGTCGTGACAGCTCGAACAAATGTTCCATCCTGAGTGATGCAGTTCGTCTCCTACGTGAAGCATTCGTAATTTGTGTACTATCTGCAAAATAAAAATACAAACAAATAATTAGAAAAAAAAAATGATCGAAGCACTAAAACATCTAAAAGTAACGTAATAATTATTTCAATTTGAATTAAAACGTGATTTTTTAATTATTTGATTAAATTGACGTACGAAAATATAAAATAAAATATTTTGATAATACGACATATGTTTTGGAATATCAGAACAATATATTTGATCAATATCTAAATTCCTCGATTAGGCAGAACGTAAAAAACTCTCTTAGTAGTAATTAAAATCCATTGCAAATCTGAAATCAACAATATTTGTAATAAAATGAATGTTTAAAAATTCATAAAGTTACCTGACAGTAAGTTGGGCTAGAACTGTCAACATCGACAGTTGCAAGAACGTCAGGTTTTTGTGGATCGGTATGTGGACAAACGACGTACAATATTTTTTCACGTGGTCCTTCCATCATCGCTGAAAGCGGGCTTTTGTAGCCTGGACCATTTTTGCAAGCTGAGAAAATAAAATTTATCAAATAATCATAATTAGACAACTAGAAAAAAAGTGTAATGACAATTGACGAAATAATCATTTTGTTTCTGGTTTTACTGATCATTTTAATCGTATAAAAACTTATTAAAATTTACGATATTGCTGAATAATAATAATAATGACGATTTAATGTAAATTAAGTCTTTAAATTACTTGGCATTGTTGGAACCTTGAAATTGACAGACCGAAGTATGATTTTTGTAAAATGCCTTTGCGATGATGTTGCGTAACTCACGGTGTTGTGATTGAGCCTTTGCCGGAGCTCAGACAGAACTATAAGTGTTCATACTCGCTCCATGTCTGTTTATTTGTACACAACGATGACTCGAAGCGTTGGCACAATCTCGTTTTTCCCCACTTTCGCTTCGCTGCCCCTTCTTATTTTTCAATCGTCATTAAATACTTAGCATCATATTAAACAGCATTGCTTTTGACTTTCGCGATAAGTACATTATCTTTTTCGAAGCTCGTTGAAAAATATTATAACAATAATATACATGTATGGAAAACATGGTGATACAAAAATATTTTGTTTTATTTACAAATTTTACTCGAATCGAAGCATTATCATTAGCCTTTTCGTTCAAACAAACTTATCGTTTTTTTTTCATATTGATTGAATGGTTTTTTGCAACGTAATAAAAACTTTTTCCTCGATTTCGCAGAAGCCATTTTTTTTTGACTTTCGAAATGATTTTACGTTTTTTATCGACATCGAAAAGATTTTGCTCTTACAGAGATACAGATTTTTTTTAACATTTTTTTTTTTACTTATCTAAATTGATTTATCGAATTTTTTAAATTCGTATTATTCGTATAGGTGTCTACGTGCTTTTTTCTATCGACACAATTCGATATTTTATTACTTTGACATTTGACAAAGTTATTAACAGTCGGGAGTGCTTTTTTCTTCTTATATTACACAGTATTTTTTTTTTTGCAAGGCTAGTGTGTGAGGTTTTTTTTTATTTTCTAAAGATAAAGCTACTTTTGTGATTGTCGATATTATACACGATTTTTTTTTTAAGCTTAATTTGTATACGTGTAATTATGTGGTCCAAGGATTTGTAATTGTCGAAAATTTATATCATAAGGATACTTGAAATGTTTTACAGATATGTAATTAATTGACATATAGTTTGGATTATCGAGTTTATAGAAAAACGAATAATTTTCACATCGTATTTTATATTTCAATTTGAAAATGACATAAAAGTCGATAATTTATCCATTCAATTTTTTAGTGTTGATTAATTTATATAAAAAATAACAATTCAATTTATTTCGATGACACATTGATCGAGACCTTTGTTGATTCATCTTTTAATTGGGGTCGTTTGAATTTATTTAATTAATCATCACTTTTAATAAGACAGAATCGAATTCATCGAATTTTATAAATTAATTGACTAGAAAATCACAGGATCGTATTGCTCAAAAAATTAAATAATTGATAATTACAATAATATTAAATAACAAACTGACATTAATTAATAGTCAATTAAAATGGAATTATTTAGAGATTTAAAAATTGACATAGACTCCAAAATGAAAATAAAAATTTGTTGGTCTCTCTACCCAATAATTCTAGCTCCTCTAATAAGTTTTTTTTCTTTTTCTTCTACAGATTAAAAATTCTTCACAAATTTTGAGCTACGTTTTTAACGTTTATCTCTCGCTTTTTTTCAACATTTTTTGTTTCATTCCTTTCATCCCTTCATAAAATTTATCACAGTCAATATTTTCGTCACGTTTCTTTTTGTTGTTCATTTTCACGATTTTTCGAATCTGATTTTGATGATGGATTTGACAGAACTTCTAATCGTTTGTTACGAAGACGTGCAGCACAAGCGATGAGATTTTCACGATGCAACGCTATCAATTGATTAATTCGTTCTTTTGCTACTCTCGTCTCAGACATAATCGTCTCTAAGCCTGTATCCAATTTGTCAAGACCGTGACTTACATTACCAATTATTTCTAACAACAGAGCATTCTTTTTGGTCTCGAGACTTATTTTATTACCGTTTAACATTGCTATGAAAACGACACCTAAAATTATACTCAATCCTATAAGAACTTTGTAAAATATCGACATTCTTCAAGTTTTTTTTTTTAATAAATAATCGTCAGTCACCTTAAAAAGTTTATTCGATTTTTATTTTTTTTTTATTTCAAATTTACTATTTTACATTTTTTTAAAGTGACGTGTCGAAAAATGATCTGCTATTTTTATTGTGACAAAATATTTCACTTTCTCGAACTCAAAATATCACGAGAATTATCGTTCACATTTTTTTGTTTAAATGATTTTTCTTAAAAATTCATTTTCCCACTTGCTCTTCGTTGAACCTCTCTGATGTTGGAATTTTTTTCACTGTCACGATATAAAAAAACATTATTTCAGTTTTCGTTCATTTTTCAAATTGCCACGAATAATTGAGGACGTTAGAAAAAAACTAGTTTTTTGTTATTATTTTTGTCCAACTATTCATTTTACACAATTCGAAGATTTCTCGGTTTGTAAATTATTTTTCGAAAATATTGGAGACATGGGGAAGATTGGCACGTTATTTAATTCACTGCTGAGACTGAGATCAGCTGGACTGAGAATAAAATTGGCAAAAGCCTATTTTTAAGTTTTCACGAGCAAAAAAAACAGGAGATACTTTACTCGTGTCTTTTTCATTTTTATTTCCATTTTTTTTTATCGAGCGTAAATTTCGAAATGAGATTTGACGAATTTTAAAATACAATAAATATCTTGGATAGTTAGTGGTTCTCGAGAATTCGAAAAAATTCTAATATCCAAAGTTTTATTGGAATTTCTTGCACTTCACAACATTTGCACTTGAAATTATGATTTTTTAGTGGACACAATTTCGAGTCGGTGAGAATGTTCGTCATGGCTTAATTGGACGATTCCAAATTGATCGTTTCTTCGATATTTCCTTTCGATAAGTTTTTTAAAAATTATCTTTTTATCCCCCAGGCTTCAAAATACTTAATCGAAACATTTGAAATTTTTTTTTCCCCCTTTTTCACCGATTGACTACCAAAACTTTGCTCAAGCATGTGGACTTGTTGATTGTGAGTTTTCCTGGTCAAGTTCCCTCCCTCTCGCGCTCTCTCGTTTTCTATCGTGGTACACAAAGGTCCCACGTGTGTAGGCGCGGTCATGACGTCTCCGAACTCCACCGAACCACCCCGAATAATAGACAGAGATATAAACACAAGCCCGGGCTCAACGAATCAATAAAACGAGGGAACGCGATGTGGATTCAACTCCTCGCGACTATTCCTCCTCGGCCTCGCGATCCTTTCCACTCCAAATGAAATATTCTCTACAATTTACATTCTCTTACAAGCCTCAAACTCGAAAAACATTTTATACCAATTTTCCCCAACGCAAAATTTGATTTAAACAAAATTTTCATATTTTACAAGGTGACAAGATATTAAAAAAAAAAAAAAAAAACATTAACCTACTTACAATTTTTCTCAATATTGATCTTCGATAATAATATTGACAAAAAACGTTGAAATAAACTTTTGAAAAAATTGTTTAATATCGTATCGAATGAATTTTTTAATGTGGGAATAAAAATAATCGTTTATTTACTATTTGGCTGTTTACCTAATTTCTAATGCTTCGGTTTGCCTGTTTCAATCGTTCAATTTTAATAGATAACGAATCATTTGGAAAAATCAATATTAATTGTGATTGAAATTACAATTTTTAAATTCAATCTTAATAATAAAAGATTCCTTTCATTTTCGAAGAACTCGAGAAGAGAAAATGCGATATCGTCGGAGCTAATTTACAGCGGTGTGCAGTCCAAGAGTTAAGGGTTCGGAATTCTTGTGCGATTGTAATTATCGTCGTACAGTATATAGAAAAAATTATTAAGTTCGAGGACAATGAGCAAGAATCGGGATATTTATTTATTTTTTCACTTTTTTTTTCCATCATTTAAATAAGTCTAAATAATTTTTTTCACTAAAAAATAAGAAATCACGAAAAATACGAATAAATAGGATTAAAGATTGCGCGTGTCGAAAGAAACAAAAAAAAAATTTTATTCGTTTCCGTCAATTCCTTGATTTGCTAAATTGCTAAGAGTTTCGTTTATTCGATTTCTTTTGGATTTCTCGATTAAAAAAAAAGAAACAAATTATTAAGGTTTTTGGCTCAAAGTCCATAAACGAGAATTTTTTTTAGAAATCCAGTAACGTGAACTTCGTTATAATAAAAATAAAGGTTTTCTTGCACACTATCCAAAACATTCAAATATTTGTCTTTAAATTTGATTGTTTTTTTTTGTTTTGTTTAAATACTGTTACGGTTTTTGTCATCCAGCGACTCGTTATATAGTTATGCTTATAAAAATACTTGAAAAATTGAGTAATTATTTGAGTCGTAGACACGACGTTGTGAAATGATAAATATGATGGCGATAAAAATGAACGCAAAAATAATTTAAAAAATGAAATAATTCAAAGGATAATAATACGAAATGAAATATAATTATGAAAATTATAATTATGTTAATTGAAATGATATAAAATAAAATAAAATCATGAAGTAGGACTTATGTTTATTGAAATTAAATTATTAGTTCGTGTCTCAGCTGACTGCAGCAGGTAAAAGACTCGTCGTCACTTCCCGCAGTTCTTGACAGTTTGCGTAACTAATTCGATGAAAAAGCTCGGGATTGCTTTTTGATAATGGCTCTGAAGAATCGTTTGTTTTCATTAGTAAGAATTGCTGATGAGAATTCGTTCCTGAAATAAGAAAATCGTGAAGAATTATCGTGACGATAATTTTCTAATTTCTTATAAACGATTAAATGATACAATTTTTTTTTTTTTTTTTTTTTTACAATACAATGATATTAAAATAGAAGTCTCGCAACAGCATTTTTAAATCCAAACATTAAAATAGAAAAATTCACATTTTAGAGCATAACTAGGAAAATTTTCTAAAGATTTTTTCTTTTTTTTTTTTTTTTCTCAATTACAGAGAAACTTATGACGAAAATTGTCTGAAGAAATGAAGAATTTTGACTGTTCAGTTTCGGAGACACAGCGACATAAAATACTTAAAAATTTACTCGAGACATTTTTCCCAAAAGTTGATACGTTTTTACATTCCGATAAGATATAACAACCAAAACGATTGAATTATACTGCAAATTAGATTGCATTTTTTTTACATTTACCGGAGATTACGTTGTTAACGTGACTGGCCAGACTTCTACCTTAAAAACCGAAATTAAAATGATTAAAATTATAATATAACGACTATCTTACCTAATCGTGGCTTAAGTAAATACGATAATTCTTCCTGACTGGAAACTTGTTGGAATTCTTCGCCACATGCACCACGCAAAACTGCAACGACTTCGGTACGTGGATTGTAAAAGTAAAGAGCTTGCTTTCGGTTGTTAAATTCCTTGATGAGCGCAGCCATTCCCTAAAAATATCACATTGTCACTTAACTTTTATAAATGAGGTAAAAATGTCAGAAAAAGTATTCAAAAAAAACAAAAGACGAAGATTTGAAACTCTAGAGTACAATTTAAAATATTATTTTCCCATTATTATTATTATTATTATTATTATTATTATTATTTATTATTATCATTAATATTACCTTTGCTGCTGTAAAATCAGCGCCCAAAACATATCGGCAATCAACAACAACAGGTAATTGACTAGAACCCTCTCGAACTCCCGCGTGACCGACGAATTGTTTGATAAAATCGACAGCTGGAAAATAAAGGCTGTTTCCGGGTGTGACTAAAAGATAATCCGTTCCCGTATCGGTCTGAAAATAAAGAATAATTTCATGCAAAAATTGAGACAAAAATGAAGAATTTTTTGTTTTGTTTTAATTTACAATAATTAAGGGTCAGAAAAACTTGAGTTTTTTTTAAATTTTTTAGATGATTATTTGCTATCACATATTGACGTTTGTAAACGAGCCATGATAAATTATAATTGGACGACTTAAGCCGACGTAACAAACGTTTAAAAAATTGCAATTATAAGAAGTGTTCAGGCGAATGGTTAAATTACTCACGATGCATTTTTCGACGTGCATTGATGGTCTGGCTGATGGATACAATAAAAATATAAGGTTCACTCCTACACCAATGAGAATTCCATACTCGACGCCAATAATAAGACACAAAAAAAATGTTGCGAACATCGGGACAAGATCTTTCTTGCTTGATCTCCACATCAATTTTACGACCTCGTACTCGATCATATAAATCACAGCGCATATTATAACGGCAGCGAGAGATGCTGAAAATCACATTTTTCACACAAATCAAATAATTTATTTGTCAAACATTAATATAACTTCTTATGGATCTTCGGATATTATAGAAAAAGAAAAAAAATTCTTTATTCAATAGAATTCTGTTTAAGTGGATTAAAAATCGTGGATTCAATCGTCTTCGTTTAATTTTGTTGATTTTTTTCAACGTCAATGAAAAAAATCTGCTATTTTTCGTCCAATTTAATAAATTTTGTTCCATGACGTTGAAAGAGATCGAATATAGTGAAAAATACTAAAATATTCCTCGAGCTTTACAGAATTCCCACAATATTTCCAAACATTCTAAACAAAATTCAAATTTTTAAGAAAAATTCTGTATTTCTAAAAAACACAATTTCGTAAATTAAAAAAACTGCCTAGATTTGTTAAAAAAAAAATGAATGAGTTTGATGAAAAATTGGGAAACTTTCAAGACTAATAACTTAAAATTTTATATAAAAAATTCATGATCTCATGGCAATAAATTCTTTTATTTTTTCTCATAATTGGACGAGATTTTTGAAACATTAAAACATAATAAAAGATGAGAAAATTGTTGAAATCAGATCGCCATAAAGCAGGACAAATGTCTAGCGAATGAAAAGAAACGTCAAAATATTGTTTAGTTTTGTAAAATTCGATAAAACTGAAGAAAAAAAAGTAAAACGAACCTTTAGGAATGAAGTAAAAGTACGGAGTGAGTAAACTAAGAGCCAAAAGTATGAGGACACCGGTATAGAGACCACCCATGGGTGTTCGGACGCCACTGGCGTGATTGACAGCAGATCGACTAAAACTGCCAGTGACAGGCATGGAGTTAGCACATGATCCTAAAACATTACAAATTCCAAGGCACAAGAGTTCTTGTGTAGCATCGACAGTTTTTCCATTAGCGAAGGCTTTAGCGATAGCGACATTGCCCAAAACGCCGATAATAGGAACGAGTAGAATCGCAGGTCCAAGTTCAGAGACCATTTCGGCGAAGTTCAAGGTCCGATTGTTCATTTGAGTGGAAAAAGGTGGTAAACCAAAAGTTGGAAGTCCGGACCTTACAGTTCCCGTCAAAACGAACGGTGAACCACCAGATTTTTCCATTTTGTAAGCGATTGTCGAACAAGCCACAACAATAATGGCATTGCGAGCGGTCGATATGAGCCAAATGAGTTTTTTTACGAGTAATTGACACTTGGTCGGTTTATTTGACTCGTCTGAACATAATTTCATCTCTTTCATTTTCTGTAATGAAATTTTATGATTATTTAACGAGGTTCAAACACCATAATAATAATAATATGTACAAAGTAACAGCAAAATCATGAGATTCAATTTTAATTTATAATTTATTGATAATTTATTGAAATTTTGAGTGAATCTTCTTGAGCATCGTATTATAACGTGTTAAAATTTGAGAAGGTTTCACCGTCTAGTAATCGAGATTTTCAGTGTTTAAAATCGCGACATTAACACGAGGTCTTATGGGAAGTTGGCGAAAAAGGTGATTTTTCACAACAAATAACTCGATTTTTAAATGGTTAAACTTTCTCAAATTTTATCCACACTTGAGTATTATTGCTGAGAAGGTTCATACGAATTTTAAACAATTAAACTTGGAATTCCTTAACAATTTCGTATATGATTTGAAAAAAAAGAAAAGAAAAGAAAAACACATCGAATTTACAGATACAATATCAAAATTTGACTCCGCTCGGTAGTACCTTAGAGATGAGAAAAAAAAAACAATATGAACAAAACATAAAAATAAAAAGAATCTTACACGTAAGAGCAGAAGAAGAATGATACACGTTGTGCTCATACCGGCGTCCCATGGTGACGTACTGCCAATGTTTTGAACGACTTTTGTAATTGTGTCAACGAAACCAGACGACGATATCTTCAGGCCTAATAGACCTTTCAATTGAGACGCGACAATGATTACCGAAGTCGCTGACGTGAATCCCACCGTGACGGGTATCGATATAAAATCTATTAGAACGTCTGTGTGAACCGGTAGAAAAAATTTAGACCAAGTTTTTGATCGAAGGACATTAATAATAATAATAATCAACGAGTTTTTATATTTTTCATTACATTTTTTCTTTTGTTTTGTTTTAAATCTATTGAAGAGATATAAAAAATTTACCAAGATGTAGACAAGCCATTACGAGCTGCAAGCATCCGGATAGAAATGCTAAAAGAATCGCAAAATCAGGACTTCTTCCTTGCACGTACTGATGAGTCATTATTGCCATCAATGCTGTAGGTCCTATTGTGATATCTTTGCAGGAACCAAATACCACGTATACCATTGCACCCATAAATGCTGAATACAGTCCATACTGAAAATTCATTCACACATTACATTTTTTTATTTTTTATTCATTTTTATTAACTTCTCTGTTTGTTTATTTTGTAATAAATTGGTTAAAATTCAAAATCAATTTAGTAAACAGTTATTTGTATAATTTAGAAAAAATGCAATCATGGAATAAAATTCGAGCAATTTACCCCAGAACTCGTGTCTCATTTTCATTATTTTCTAGTTTTTCATTTTTTTTTTTTTTTTTTTTTTAACAAAGAGAATTATGAGAGACAAATTTAATTTTGTAAATGTTGAGTGGAAAAAAAACTAATTTGAAAAAGAATTTAGAAAATCGATAAAAACACCATTTTTTTTTATAGTCACAGGTCATCAGTTTTAGAATTTAAAAAACTGACAGCCTTCGAGGTGCGTGGACGACACAATGACTCTCATGTCTGCCCGAGTTAAACAACTTCGTGCAAATCCAAAACTTGGTTGGATAACCGTTCGGCCACGCACCGAGAAAGATTTTCTGGGTTTATAGTATTTTTTAACATATTTCTGACTAACATGAGTAAAATTTAGAAATTTGATTATTTACCTGAGGTTCCAAACCTGCCAATATCGCGTAAGCAAGTCCCTGTGGCATAACCGTTAAACCAACGGTAACACCAGCTATAGCATCACTCACACATTTTTCCATGTTATATTCTGGGAGCCATCGAAAAATTGGAATTCTTTTTTTCAATAATTTTTTGCATCGGTTGTAGCCGGAAGTCACTAGACGTTTTCGCTGATTATTTCTTTCTTTTGCTTCGGTAGCCATTTTTTTAAATCGTCTAAAGTGAAAAATGTAAATGCTGTTTAATAAGAAATATTTTCATGTTTCACTGATTATTTTGTTCTTCAAGAAATCCTCCACGAATTCAACACATAAATTTATTCTGACCACGATCGTGTCATTGTTGCAGCCAATTATTAAATGGAAAAAAAAAAATTTCATCAAGAAATTATTATAACTTAAAAAAAAATGAATTTAAAACAAAATCTACGCTTTCAAATAGTAGAGAAATTCTTGAGGAATAAAATGAGACGTGCTGCGTTGGAATCGATCAATAAATGCAGATTATTCTTTAAAAAATCTCGATGAAAATGTACCATAATGGAAATTAACATTTATCATTTAATTATTTGGCAAAATTATCGTTATTTATATTTTTCTGGTTTATTAAAACGTGCTGTAATACGAATGCACTTATTTTATGTTCAATGCAGCATTAAACTTGAAATAAAACGATTTTGAAAATTTGGTACTGATGTGACTGTAGCGGACAGTACATCAGTTAATGCTTTTATTGTCTCAATTGAACGGGTTTAAGTTTTTTTTTAAATACACTTTCGTGTCACGTCTGTTCGATGCGAGAAGTAATTTAGAGTTCACTCTTAATGTATCGATCGTCTAGTCTCACGAAAGAAAAATAATAATAATAATAATAATAACGTGTGAATTACCGTACGGTTTGATGTGAAATAGAACTGAAAATGGATTAACTCGGGTCCAATCGTTTATATACCCGATTGTCGACTCTCGTCGAGTGCGATTTCATGGAGAAAAAGTTTCTTCAACCTTCGTGGTAATCTTTTATTTTTTTTAATTCTCTTCGGTTTCTTTTATCCTTCGATCCTGGAAAACACGTGGTCCAGAAACGTCAGAGCATGTGAATGGAAAACATTACGTTCTGCAGTTTCAGAATTTTTTTTTTTCATTTATTTTGATGAGTTTATAAATTTTACGTAAAGTTATATTCTTCTTCTTTATTGTATTGAGTGGAAGGTCCCTTAAAATTAAAATTTGTTTTTCTCTGTTCTTACTAAGTTGTGTTTTTTTTCTGCTTTGTTTTGATTTTATTTTTCCAATAATTTCTTTTCTCATGTCACGTTTTTGCTCAACTTGATAACCATTGAAATACATTAGTTTTTTGTCTTTTATGTTTTTTTTTCTCTCTCTCTTATTTAACATCGTAAATAACCTTCGATCGTCTCTGATGAAGCGTTCCGCGAATTGCGTAACGCGCTAACCGGGTGAAATTCAGAATTCTAGGCCATTAAAACAATTGTTCCATATTCTGCTGGGCTACTCTAGTCTCCTACGATTTTAGAGCGAATTTATAATTATTCTTTTCCTACAAAAAACAAGACAAAAATTATTTCCACACAAATTTCGTCAAACTCCGGGTAAATTGAATAAAATTTCAATTTTTTGTCAATTCAGAAACCCTTTATTTCGGCCTATACTTTATTTTGACTGTAAAACATTAAAAAATGTACAAAAAGTAGATTTAATACTAAAATAAACTACGTATGACTTTAGTTAGTAGAACAAATCTGCTGTAAAATTAAGAGTTTTGAGGAAAAAGAGGTTCTAGAAATATTTGTTTATTTCGTGATTTCGATGTAAGCACAGAACGTTTTATTTCCGGATAAAACACGTACGGTGCTTCAGAAAAACGAATTTTCTTTTTATTAAAAAACACACACAATACCATACGAAACGGTATGTTTACATAATAAACTTGAAAACATAAATTCTAACCGCGATTTGCTGAATATATTATTTTCGATGACACTGTGTTTTTCTCGGTTTATTCAACCATAGGATCTGATTAGTCGTAATGTAATAAAATAGTCAACAAATACAACGAAGATTTTGCTTCTATCTCGGGTTCACTGGTTTGCACAAAAGGAAGGCTTGCACGAGCTACTTTCTCCCTTCGTGTATATTATTTATATCTTCCAACGTATCATCATGTCATGTAACTGGGATATCAAATTATACTCTCGAATTATCAAAAACAACTGTTTAATGTAAATGTCAAAAATTCATCAAACGATTATTCATAAAAATAATTTTTCAAATTTTCAAATATTAGATTTATTCGCGCCCTTTTGGACGACTATTAATTCGTGTTTCATGATTTTTCTTTGGAATTTAAGTTATCAACGCCGTATTCACTTAAAATACATTTTTTTTTTGCCTCATTTATTATTTGGATTGACGACACAAACTGGCTTTAAAAAATAATATTCACTTTTTTCATCGGGTCAAATGAAAATATCGATGTCTACACAATTACTCGGATGGAAACTTATAATCAATTGTCATTAATAATTAATTCATTACGGAAATGCTTGTTAATTGGCGTCCAGTTCGAAAGTTTATTTTTTAAATCATTCCGAACAGCTGCACGAATATTTTTCTCTTCATGTACGTATACTTGTCCCTACATAAAGTCAAGAAAGGGTGGGTAAGAAGTGTAAGAAAAAAACCAGCTTACTATGGGACGGAAGTACCGAGTTGTTACTGACGTCACTGCATTTTATTTTAATTTTATTTCTATTGAAATAACGAAGAAAAACAACATAATAATGATATATAAATTCAGCACATACGGAAAGGGAAGAGAATCCTTGAAAGAATAAGGAGCGTAGTTTACGACAGCAAAGAAACTGCCGGTCGGTCAGGCCAACCACCGTTGACTGATGTATACGAAAATTTCTCCGGTGCCAGCGATCTCTACTGAGCTTAACATTTTTGCCGTTCTCGTTGACCGTGGCGCTAGTTTACGGTCACTGAACAATTCTTCATCTCCCACCATTTTCCTCGAAGTGTATTTTTGATTGACCGACTGCGTGTGTAGAACCGCGTAGAACATTTAATCCGTATTTCTAAATTCCAATTGTGAAGAATTTCTAAAACATTGACTGCGTATACGAGTTCAAGTAAGACAACTAAAACAATTGTTTTAGCTGCTTTATGTTTTTTTTTTTAACACCAATTTGAAAAAGAAATGTCATATCAAATCGCGGTCTGTTTAAAGATAAAAATTTTAATTCCGGGTACGATTTTGAAGCAAAGTTTTTACCGATTGACCGTGTCGCCAACCGGCGTGCTTCGGTCAATAAAAATTAATACCGCGCATGCGCGCAATACAACAAAGACCGGCCATTGAGCGCGCTCTTTCTAGGCGCGATAACCCAAACAAATCCTAGGATTCTTTCTGGTGTTCCCGGTATCAGGTTGGAACAAAGAGAAAAAAAATAAAGATACAGATTGTGACGCATTAGCCGGCCTTTCGTCGTTCCACTACGTTCCGTGGTACGTATTATCTGAACAATTCTAACGCACAGTTATCGCGTTTAATTCGAGTAAATATTATAAATCAACAAAAATATTGCTCACTAGTTTTTAACTTGACAATTAATATTAAACGTAAAAAAAAAAAATGGCTAAATCACGCGATGGCAAGAGAAAAAAGAAAAGCAAATTGGAAGAATCTCCAGTTTCCGAAAAATCTCGTGAAAATCGTAACGATTCGCGTAATTTCGTGCTATTCACATTGTTTTTATTACAAATATTAAAAACTTGCGTGTTTTTTTTGCACACTTTGATTGCGTCGATCGCTATTGAGTTTACCAATGTTTGTCTATTCAAACAATTATTTTCATTCGTTCCACATGGTGCAGGAAGTGAAAAAATGGTTTTGACAGAACAAAACAACGTGTCCAGCAACGAAGTCGTGGCGGAGAAAATAATTTCCAAAATTCAAAATATGCCCTGGCTCAAGAATTCTGCAGATTCGTATGTTCGGCTTATCATCATTTTTAAACTTCATCACATAGTTCCCCGTCAAGTTCGCCATGTCTAACAGTTTTTCAGCTCGTATTTCCCCTTCAAGTACAATACTTTATTGTTAATACCAAGTGTTTTTTTTTTCTCGCAGTTATCAAAACAGATCAGAAGCAACAATGGTAAAGGGCAAGAAATCAAGAGCAAAATATCAAGCGCCTCCTCGGGATGCGCCAACCTCGGACAGCATTCCAGGGACATCACGCACCGCCTGGGACGGTAATGAAAAAACAGGCGAAAAACTTTTTTCAAATGCAATCGCTATGAGTGCTCAAGCCGACGAAAACGACATCGAATTCCAGAGGGTCTTGGAAGAGAGCAAACTAGAGTTCGAACTTTCGCAAATGACTCAAAGTCTCGATATCCAGGAAGTTGAAGATATTCACAATAAATCGGACGAGGAGAACCACAAATATTGGTAAAGAACTATAAAAACATTTTCTTATTTCTCAACTTGGAAATTTATATTTTACATCATTATTTTTGCAACTTTCATACATTTATTCTCTGTACGTACTTGTCAATGTATAAATTTATCTGAAACTCAAGTCTTTAAATCCAAAAGTGAGAGAACTGATTCGTTTTTGTTACTCAGGAACACAAGGCAAAGTAATCTGCCGAGCCCGAAATCAGAAAATACAGAAAAACCATCGGACACTAATAACAATTCCTCTGGCACAATTACGCCAGTTGCTGCACTTCAAAATTGTCCTCAAGGTCGATATGTTACGGGGCGAAACAATGGAACTGTTGAAAAAAGGGTTCAGAAAATTGACGAGGCTTGCTCAGGCAATGTCACAGCGTCTTCTGGTCGAGGAAAAGTACCCAGGGAGAAATTTGACCGAGGGAATAATCGACAAGAGATTCCTATGGGGATGGGTCGAGGCGGAGGATGGAGGGAACCACAGTCCAGAATGAATCAGCAGAAATTTCAGGGTGGGTCCAACTCCAGGAATGTAGGAAACAATCCAGAATCCGAAAGTTACGATTCGCGTCGTAATGAACACAGAGCGCATAATAATCGCGAATCGACATATCGTGAATTTTCAGGATATTCACATAATACAGGACAAGAGTCTTTTAGGAACGATAAATATCATTACGTGAGAAATCAGTCACAACCTGAGCGTGAAAGTCCCGAAAATTCCTCGCGCAATAAAAATGAGATCCAAGCAATTCCGGAAGCCGTATCCTATGAAAGTCCGCAAGTTCGTGAAACATTGAAAAAAAATCTCAACTGCGAAGAAACTGCAAAGCTAAGAATTTTGAAAAACGATAAAAAGCTTGAAACTAACGAAGTATCTGCGAAACAACAAAACGAAAAACTTCGTTTGCAGGGATTTCATTCGAGAGAGAACAGACCACCACCTGACGATGAAATCATCGTACCCTCGAGCTCGAAACCGGTCGAAACCGACCTTGCAGATCGAGCCGTTGTTCCTGACGATTTTTCAAGGAACCTGCAAACTCCACAAAGTTGCGCAACGAAGCTCGATGCTCCTCCAGGATTTCATAACATGCAATCCGTTTACAATTATAACAAAGCTCCAATCCCCAATTTAGCCTCGAATTCTAACTCGCAAAACGTCTACGAAAATTTGGCAATTCACGATCCTTTGCTTCATCGACTTCTCAAGCAAAAACAGCAGTATGATTATTTATCAGAACACACGAATCGCCAAGAATTTGTGGGTTACGAGAATTATCAGCTGGAGGAAGAGAAGCAACAAGTAGCACTGCAACCATCGCCAATATCGGAACAGCAATCCTGCGTTTATTCCCAAAACCTCCCACCGCATTATGTGTTCGTGACCTTACCGCAAGATCCGAAGACCCAATACGTCGTGCCCTTGTCTCACAACGCTTTTTTTAATAATTATCATCCACATCTCCAGCCATCCATGATTGCCGATAATTCTTTGTCGAGCCTTGATTACGTGGACAACGGGCCAAACGTCCAAATGGCAAGCGAAGATGTGTATCGGATGGTCACGCCACGTGGTACTGCACCTGCTCATCGACCTCTAGCACAAATGGTACCAGGTCAATTGCCAATACCCTGTGGACCATATCTCCAACAGCAGTATGTCGACGATCCCCGGGAAAATCTTACTGTACCGAACTGCAGCCTCCCAACTAACCGATTTCATGAAACTCCAGGAGTTTACTTTGCTAATCGGGGAATGCAGCAGTTCGCTAATTTGCCTTCAAATCCATCCTTCAAGCCGGTATCCCGAGGATTCTGTCAGAGCATTCCTCGACCATGTGGACCACAATTTCCTAATCGTCATTTACAACGACCTTTTTCTATGGAACAATACGCCGAAGCTAACAACATCCAAAACCAACATTTCGAGTATTCGCGTGGCAACCCCGAAATTCCACCCAATGGTGCATCGTCTTCCAATCCCGATCCTCGTCAGATGAGACTTCAACAAATGTCAAACACGGAACGAGGACAAGAAAGATTGCCACAAATGCGTTAAGAGACAAATCACTTGATTATACTGAAGTTTGAATCGTTAGGTTGTCACGATTTTCTTGTTATTTGTACTTTAACGTTGCTAAAATATTTTTTGATACTCGGAAATTGCATTAAACAAAGTTTAGACATGAAAATTGAAAAGTTTGATAAACAAATATATATATATAAATATTTCGTGCTGCTTCCTAACGATGCAAGTTTCATTATCATCTTTAACTTTGTTCCTTGTGCCACTGGCTGTGCAGCATTTAAACTTGGTGCTTTTTTTTTCTTCTTTTTGTTATACTATTTTTCTCGTTACTAAAGATAAAGCCTTATATATACGTCAACGATTTTATACACGTATATAAATATTGTGCATTACAGGATTAAGAATCCTGATTTTTCATTCCATCGTTAAAAAAGTATTCCTAAAGTTTAAACATTCAAGGACTCGACCATATTGTAGCTCCAAAGAGTCCGCATTTGGAGAATTACGTTTTTTTTCTATGACTTTCAGTCGTACACTAATTGTGTTAATTTTTTCATATTTTAATTCAAAGTTGAAGAAACAACTGATTATCAATTTTTCAACAATCGTTTTTTTTTTTTTCATTATTACGTGGAAATAATTCAGTATTTTCACTGGAATGCCACGATTGATGGTTCGTTACAATATTCTCATGATAGACAATCCGACCATTCGATAAAACTTAATCTTTATTTAACTATTGCTTTTCTTTTGGTGAAAAATTGACTGCTGAAAAAAATGGTCATTTGGAGTAAGCGCACCCGTGATTAATAGAGAAACGGTTTGACGACTATGGAATTAGAGAATTAAGAAGTTGTTCAAGTGCCTTTATCAGACAAAAAGTTTGTGATTTTTCGCCCAGTTACGCCATTTTTTTAAAGCTCCTCCCGAAGCTATGACCATATGAAAAAAAAAAAAAAAAAAAACATTTTTCGTTGAGCTTTCGTGATGAAAATTTCATCACATGTGATAGAGAACGAAAAAAAAAAAAAAAAAAAAAAAAAACAAGACTCCACATACTTTTTCGAGGGTAAATCATAAAACGGTGACGTGATTTACTACGGTACATAAAATAACGTTAAATACAGTTATGTAAGAGACATATATATATAAATTTTTTAACGTGGAGGCATGATCGATACTTTTCTATCAGAAACTGATGCTTCTTCGAGCTCGTTACAAACGGGGCATTACAATCGAAACCAAAAGAACGACCACGTGTATTATTATTATTTTTTTTTTTTTACATAAATAAATAAGTTCTGCAAATATTACAACTTTTTGCAACTTTTTTCTTCGCAAAATTCCGACAATCAATTTTTTTTTTAATCACTCGAAAGTTTAGAAAATTAATGCAATGATTGGGGTGGAGAATTTTTTTGAGGCAAGAAATTAGGACATTTGGTGAAAATGTTCAAATCTTCGTTTGGAAGACTCACCGAGCCTCCTTCACAATGAGTACTGGGAAAAAAAAGAACATAAAAAAAATAACACGAGTATTCTATAAACAGTAAACTCTATTTGATAAAAAATCTGTAATTTTTTGTAACACACATAAATAATAGCTTTTATCGACAATTAATTTGTTTTTCAGCTGAAAATATCACGAAGTACTTTGAATTTATCACTTTTCAAAGATCAGTACTAGAAATATTGGATCGTTTCGTTGTATCGATGTTCGTAAGGTCAGTACTTTCCATTATTTCATTTGGTTTCGGAGTCGTTTCAATTTGTCTTAGAATCGTCAATAATTCCAAATCCGAGTGTGCAGTCAGTATAGGATCTTTCACGAGTTTTTGCAAGCTCTGTGACAATTGATCGGTTGGATTAAAAAGTATTAGATAACCATTCTCCTTGTTCAAATCATCGATAACTTCACTTAGACCCTGTAAAACAAAAATTTGAGTTGAAAATTTATTGGAGGATATGGTTTTCTTGAAGCCAAAGTTTTGATTTCTTACTTGCAGTGCTGTAAAATCAATCTTATCGATGTGTTTACAGTCCAAAACGATTTTTGGTGGATCGATTAAATTTTTTTGATTATTTCGTGGTTTGTCGAACAAGCTTTTTGTGACCCGAGTTTTGAGGTAATTTACTGCGGGAAATTGTAAACCAGCACTTGGTCTCACCAAAACGTAACAGGCTGCAGCTGTCTGAAAAAAAATGACGAACGAAAAAAAGTAATAAAGAGAATCAGTGATGGAAATGACTTATTTGGTTAATTGTTTTTTTTTTCTTTTTCTATACAGGAGAATGAATAGAGTAACGATTCATACATATCTGTCTTCAATATGAATTTTTGGTCGGGCATTAAAATACACCAAAATTCCAATATCCACTGCTACTCCAATTAGGATTCCCAACTCGACAGGAGCGAATAGGCAGGCGAGAAAAGTCACCAACGCAGGTAAAAGGTCTCGTTCTACCCATTAAAAAAAAAATTAATAAAAAAAACAGTCGTCGAACATAAAGGAACGTTTAGAGATGAATTACACATTTATTCTTACTAATCATTTCATTTCATAACTTTTTTCAGGCGCTCGCTATGTAACAGAGATAATTCAGCTTTTTTCAAAACTGTACGAACATTGATATGACAATTTTACTAACAAATAGTAAAAATGAAAAATTTTTGACGAATAATTGAATGATTTTCATTTTTTTTTGTCGTATAAAACGAATTAAACTTCTTTTTTTTCCAAAAACGTGTAGAAATTCGTGATTTTGTTGAAGTTTTCGAAAAATTTTACATAAAGAATTACTATAAAAAGTCAAACGCGTTTAGAACATTCACCAACCATATTTCTCTAAACGAACAAAATTCTCTGACTATTTGCCAAATGATATTTGTTGGAAAAATGCTTTGATTAGTTTTTAGAATTATTGTTATTACTGCAAATCGAATTTTTTTACGTTTCATGGGCATAAGAATTCTGACTTCTGTCAAATAGCAAAATTTCTTAACTCTGATCCAATGAAATGTTTGACGTGCAATCACGTGCATTTCGACCTTAATGAAATTTCACTAAATCTTGATTGTTGTGACATAAAATGTTTATACTCACTGGAACTTTTCCAAACAGGCTGAAGGATGCTGAATTCGACCATAAAGACGACTGCACATATTATGACCGAGCTTAACGTTGCTCTTGGAATATAATAGAAATAGGGGGTGAGAAACGTCAGAGCCAACATGACCAAGATCCCTGAAAAGTGAAAAATCAGTCAAGATTTTCATAAATTATGCCATGGACTCAAAATTATTGCTGGAAACGTAAATACCTGTATAAAGTCCACTCATTGGCGTTCTAACACCCGATGCATTACTGACAGCACTTCTCGAAAAGGATCCAGACACTGGCATCGAGTGGAAGAACGATCCAACGACGTTGCAAAGACCTAAAGTTAACATTTCTTGTGTCGCGTCCATCGTTTGTCCACGAGCTTTAAAAAATTGTAAGCAAATTACAAAAATAATTCAACACATTTTTCTCCATCACTATTTCGAAGGACAGTCTTTTGATTGACAGAAAAGTAATATTTATTTGTAAAATATTCAAGTTTACGTAGTATTATGTTATTAATTTATGTTTTTCCTGTTGTTCAATACTTACAGAAAGCTTTTGCAATGGCGACGTTTGCAATGAGAGAAATAAGAGGCACAACGATAATTCCACTTCCTATGTTTGATATCATTTCGGTGAACGTGACCGTATGATTTCCTTGGACGAAAGAAAACACCGGTGGTTCCGCATTCGGGAAACCTTTTTCCACATGTCCGGTCAGTAAAAATGGCGCTCCTTCCGGTTGATGATAAATTTCGTAGTAATACGAAATTCCAGTAGTAAATATGACGACAATCGCGTTTCTTCCGATTCCCAATAACCAGAATATTTTACTCAGCGTTGGATTCGACAAATTTAAATCCTTGAGGCTCTGTTTGATCAAAACAAATATGTTGTCAAGACGCGATGACTAAATAACGTCAAAAATGCGAAATTAAACAGAGTTGAAAATTACAACAAAATCCATGAAGTTGGAAACAAATAAAAAGATTTAAATATAATAATATTTTATGAAATAATAAAAATAATTGAACAGTTACCTTCAAGATGAGAAGAACTATAATACAACAGCAAGAAAGTATCAAATCCGGCATTCGTGATTCGTTAATATGCTCGTAAAGTTTCATCCATATTTCGATAAATCTCTCGGCATTGATTTTTATACCAAGCAGTCCTTTTATTTGACTGCAAGCAACTATGATACTGACTGCCGATGTGAAACCCGATACAACGGGCCTCGATATGAATTCCACGAGAAAACCGAGTCTCAGAATTCCCAGGGCAATCGTAACACATCCCGAAAGAAAGCACAAAAGTGCTGCGTACTCGGGTATTCCTCTAGAATAATAAACAATTTGACATAATTATGGAAATCAATTTTATTTAAAGAAGAACCAATTTCATCCACAAAGTTTCATTTTCTCCGTATCATTAATTTAGGAAATTTTCTTGACTTTTTTTCCAACAATTGAAACAATCTGAATTGCTCAGAGAAATTTAATTTGAGTTTAAGGTCATAGAGCAGTATTTTTTCAGTTTATTTTGGCAGCAAATCTTTAAGCTGATTATTATTAAGAGGTCTGTAACAGGGCCATTCACCTTCCATTCATGTGACCTAATAAAAGACAATCATCGTGTCAGAATCACTTAATGTAACGCGTTGTAAGATAATTTGTGTCGTCAATTGATTTAAAAGATTTTCTTTTCGTTGAGATTATTGTAAGAAACAGTGTCTTTGTCTCTTTGTGTTTTGCTTTGTACTGATAATGAAAATTTAAGCATTTGATACAAGAGATTTCGATGCAAAAAGCTTGAGGCATAAGAATCTCGTTTTTTAAAACGAGGACGAAAGTAATATTTTTTCGTATCGTTCGAATTTCAATCACTAAAGTATTTCCTAATTCGTTCATTTGTCTAAAGCCATTATTGCTTTTCATTAATTAAGAGAAAACAAATGTTTACAAATGACAAATTTGATTTTTATGATTAATTTATTAATCCTACCTCGCATATGTGTAAGTTAGCAACGATATAACGGCCGTTGGTCCTATATTGACCTCGCGGCATGTTCCAAATAATATGTAGACTAGACTTCCTGCAAAAGAGCTGTAGAGACCATATTGAGCGTTCAGGCCAGCCAAACTCGCGTACGCTATAGCCTGTGAAGAATTACAATCATAATAACATCACTTATGAACATTTTTCAACACGAAAATAAAGATTTATTTATCATTCAGGTATTACAATAGACATTTTTTGTTGTTGTATTCAATTAGAGAAGAATTTCCATAACAATAGTTAAAAAAAAGAGTACATTTGTCTCAAATAATTTAATAATCAGCCAAGTTTTTTATTTGAATATTTGTGCAGTATATTTACATATGAAATAACGTTTTTTAACGACCAAATATCTATTTTTTTCAATCGTTTTAATTTTTTTTGTCTTGTGGCTGGAAAGATGTCGAGCCAAAATAAGTTGGAAAGATGTCACACAAAATAAGTTGTTTTTTTCACTTTGAATACAAAATAAATAAAATAAATGACACGAGTTTTTAAAAAAGTGAATAAAACACTTCTTTTTACTTTTTGAAGTTCATTTTAAATGAAGTTATAAAAAATATAGTAAGAAAAACTATGCAATGGAGGCTTGCAGTTCGAACACTGTTTAATACGTTTTAAACACATAAGTGTGAAAAAAAAACACGAGACAATTTATTTTTGAGTATTGCTTTATAAACACAAAAAGAAAAATCAGTTGCTAGTTATCAAAGCTCAACATCCTAGAAAAATAAAATAATAATATCATGAGAAGAAGGAAAAAAGATTTTATTTCAAGTTCGTCGTTAAAATTCGTCCTTAATTAGCTGAATTTACCTGTGGAATTAATGTAAGGCCAATAGTCAAACCAGCTATGAGATCTCCGAGTGCATCAGCCCCATTGTAACATGGTAACCACCTCACTATTGGTATTCGCCTCTTAACGATCCTTTTAAAGTTTATTCTCGTCATATTTATTCTCGTATTTCATTAATTTGACAGTCGATATTGAGGAAACAATAACATTGAAGTGTTTTGTTGCTAAAACATATCAAACAGGAGGAAAAAAGTCTGAATTTTTTTTTTTTTTGTATTGATTAATACGATAAAATGATTGATTGTGACTTATTGACTGAGTTCGTGAAGCACGATTTCGAGCAAATTGTTTCCAGAATTCGAAACACTTTTTTAAAGAATCATTCGTTCGTATGTTGCGTTTCATTAAACAGGTTTTGAATTAAAATACTCTTAAGTAAAATTCGGTTGATATTAATCGTTGTCAAATTTGAAGAATGAAATTTTCTTACTTTTTATTTTTTAATTCACGTCACCTTGTCGTTGATATAAATCAAAGATTTAGTCCGAAATTGATGACACACTGAATGAATTATTTCAGAATATCAATAATCAGCACAAATTAGCTTTCTGTTCGTAAAACTCAAGAGGATAATATAAATTTAATTAAAAGTAACCCTTCGTTATTATGAAGAGTCCAATCATCATTGCCTGAAACCTGATTTTTTTTTTTGCAAAATGATCTAAAATTAAAAAATTCATTGCAATTTCTACCCAAAGAAAAAGCTTTTACTACTTTTTTTTTCTTTGTTATGGCGGTGAAGAGAAATTGGAAATTTTGTAAATGCATTTATTTGCATAAGCACATCATTGTTTTCTCTCACGTTCGTATCTTAAAATTGATCAGCACTCAATTTCATTGGCTGTTGGTCACTGACATGGCACGTGTTTATAAATTGCAACAATATTTCTCGACTGCTTGTTGAGCTAAAACCAGTTTTTTACTTTACTCAGTATTGACCTTCTTGGAGCACATGCGAAACAAACTAGTCGACCTGACAAATTAACACGATTCAATGTCGAGATCGTGTAATCGATGATTACACGCTTAAATTTACGATCGCGACAGTCACTTCTGTTGTGGCATTGAACTTCCGGAAGTTGGCCACTCCAATTTATTGTTCAATTCTTTGTCTAATCAAATCTCAACAGCGAGGACTATTTTTTGAATTGTTATCAATTTTTTTTCTCTTTCGAATCCAATAATAAAATTGTAATTTCACGAATATTTGTATTGTGAGAATATTTATCTTCATAGCTTTTTATTAATTCTAATTAAATCATCAAATAAATTGAAATTCTTACCCAGAATTAAAAGATAATTGATTGTTTCTTCGATATCCAATTAGTTCGACACATTTTTTTCAGTTTAACAATAAAATCATTTGCACAATGAAATCCTGGCAAGAAATTTTCCACTGCGGAAAGCAAATCATATCCGAAATAAGTAATATTTGTTCTTTTTAATAATTTTTTATTTAGAACAAAAAGAAAGTCGAAAAAAATGTTGAAACAGTGAAATATTAATGGAGACACTCGGAAATGGAGTTTAAGGAGAAATCAGCTGTTTTCTGTGACCACTCGCACGTTACACTTCATATTAGAGTCGAATCTGAGTTTTGTGATCTCTTTGGGAACGTGTGCGAACTTCCTCCACGCGACTAGTCACGACTAAACGAGGTTCGAGACAACGAGACCACGACGATTTGATGGCTCCTCGTAACGTGGTGGGGCACCACGTGATTACAATTTTTTTTCACTCAAACATTCAACAATAAATTACGTCGTTAACATAATAATATAAATTCTCGATGTTTAAGTCGTTTGAGTTTATAACAATGTGTTTTTATACGTGCAGCCAAATCAGTATTTGAATCAATAATTTACGTTGTTAACATAAAAGAATAAATTCTCGACGTTTAAATCGTTGTGTCTTTATTTTTATTTGTATCAATAATAAAATTTTTAACATTTTACTGATTAATTGACAAAAAATATAATTTCAGAAGAAAAAAAACATCAATTCTTTTCACATTGTTCTGTCGTGCGCCAATGTATCGAACAAATTTTTTGAACTTTATGAAAAACATGTTTTTTTTTTTTTTTTAACTTAAAAACATGTTTTTGTAATTAATTAATCTTGCTGTCGTTCACTATTCTTCTCAATGCCTCACAAGCAATCATGAAAATTTGTTATAAGAATTGTCTTTGTTTTGGCGTTGAGGAAAAAAAAAAATGATTCATGACGCAAGCAAATACGAGACTTTTTTACATTACGCAATTTTGATCGTGAAGGATTGTATGTGCCAAAGCGCAATTATGTCTGAGCTCGAAGACGACGAATTCCGGATTAGCCAGCAACTGATGACAAATGGCAGATATTTTTCATTCGGACAAGATCGTGGTCACTCGAAAGTTGTTTTTTTTTTTTTTCCCCAATTCTTTTGTTATCGTTAACGATATTGTGTTCCGATGTTTTATAATTTTTGGAAATTTTGATTTTACAAAGAAATAAAGTTATAAATCAAAGTGATACGGACGAAGAACAATGTGAATTGCGATTGAGAATCATGGAGAAAAAAATCTAATGAAAAATCAATAGATCGCTCGTGGCAATGGCTGGGCGTTAATTCCATTATCGAGCGTCCCGAGAATGATATTGTTTGGAAACTCATTGTACGCTATGACATGATCTTTGATGCCTTAAGACTCTTCGTCGCCTTTTGACGTTTCAAATTCTCGCGAAATTGTAATCATTTCTGACCAAATAATTTCTTGTTATCGGAAAAATGTCATTTACAATCTGGTGATGATTTTTCTTTGGAAAAACTTCAATTTTTACAGTCAGAAAATTTATTTAAAAATACCAACTTTCTTTTTCTGTAATAAATTGTATTTTTATTTATTCTTTTAATCCTAAATTCTTAAAAGTTCGAATTAATTTTTATTGACAAACCACGAATCAATCGAAAAAATGATTTTGTGGTCGGGGAGAGAGTTTTGGAATTGGAATCAATCGGAAATTGAGATTTGTTCGGTTTAGAAAGAATTGAAAAATCCTCGACCATGGCAACCAGATTTTAAACGAGGCTACGGAAGTCCGAGGGTCGGTGTGACGTAACGGTCTAATAACAGGCTGTAAACGATGGAAAAATATAATAGTTTTTCGCCACGGTACTTAACGTAGCCAAGACAACCTTGTTCGTTTTGTAGATTTCTTATGTCGTCCTGCAATTAAAAATTGACGTATCAAGCAATTCACGATGAACATCAATTTTTTTTCCTCACCCATTCAAGATCATTATATTTCCGGTGATTTTTCAATGATAATTATTTTGTTTTTTCACTAATATTTCGTGAACAGAAAATGTCGATTTATATGAAAAAATTTGACGTTTTAAATTTGACAATCGGAGTTATACATTTTGGGAACATTTGGAATTTAAAAAAAAGTCCATATTTTTTAATTATTTTTTATTAAAAAACATCATCGGTACTTTGGTGTGAAAAGAGATTTTCGAATCGATGAATCACATGCACGGAGAAATATTGTGTAAAAAAAAAAAAATCAAGATGCTCTTTTTCCTCCGAGAAGTTCCTGGAAATTATGTTCGTTTCTTGAATCTGTAGAGGTTTGTGGTACGTCGTACGAGAGTGAGTACGATGAGCCGAAGTGTGAATGGTGCAAATGTGTGACTGAATCGTAAATCCTATTTTGACGTTGGAGAGGATCTTCTCCCATTAACCAATACGTCTTCATATTTCCTTTTCCCTACAAAATATAATTTCTATCGATTAAAGTTTTCAGCCACTTTGGAGTAAATAAATATCGGTATCGCCTTCGGGGATTTTTATTTTCCGCAAAATTATGTTATTGATCGAAATTCTGTGAGCCATTGTGATTCATTGAACTATCGAATAATCATAAATAACATTTTTTTTCGTAGAGATTAACAGAAAGAAAAAAAAATCAATTTATATTTTCTTTAAAAAAAACCCTCAAAAGTATGTCAGTTTTTCGTGGCTCCAAAGTGACTCAATCTTCTTCGTTCAGTTTCTTAAAGTTTTTCCTGTTTTCTAATTTTTTTTTTTTTTATACAGAATTTTTATTGCCAAAAATCATCGTCGAGGTTAATAAAGAAGAAGAATGAAATCTTAACTTTGTAAATACGATAAATATTTGGATCCTTATGTTTTTTTTTCTTGAAAATTCAAACAATATTTCGTGTTTACCTTAATATGAATAATTCCACGTTCCTCGGCTTCGTAACCGCCGAGTTTTTGTAATAATTTCCAAGTTTCTTCGGACATGTGAATTTTTAATGGCAATCCAGAAGATTCCATTCTCGATGCTGTATTGACAGTGTCACCGAATAGACAGTATCGTGGCATCTTTAATCCAACGACACCAGCGACGCATTGACCTACGAAAAAATAATAAAAACAGATTCATCCCAATTTTTTTCTCGATGAAACTTTCCCCCAGTTTCCATTATATCCTGATGGAAGATAAAATAAAAATATTTACTTTCGTTATTGATATCGACGAATTGAAAATTACTCTAATTACGATAACTTTCATAATTAATGACAATGAAGTTAAATTTTAATTTTTATCGAAATTTTAATCGAAGATAAAATTAAAATTTGCATTTTCGTTATTGATATCGACGAATTAAAAATTACTATAATTACGATAATTTTCATAATTAATGACAATTAAGTTAAATTTTAATCGAATGCTAACCGGAATGAATTCCGACACGAATTTGTAGACCTTCGCCAGGTTTATGAGGTAATTCAAACCTTCGAATTCGTCTCAGGAGATGAAGAGCCATGGACGCGATTTCCCCCGCATGGTTGTTACCATTTTTTATAGGCAGACCGGAAACGACCATGTAAGCGTCCCCTATAGTTTCCACCTTTGCCGAGACATTTTTTAATATAAAAAAAAAAAAAAAAAAACAGTTCATTTGGGAAAAGATATAAATTTTAGTTACAATAAAAAAATAATAGAAATACAAAAATCTATCGGGATTGTGTGGACGAATTTACTTCAAACAAGGACCAATGGAACGAGAAAAAAAATCATAGAAAATTAGAATCTAATCACAGATTTTTTACTCAAACATCGCGATCGTAAGATCGAATTAAAATAAATGGCTGTACATCGAAAAATCGTCATATTGAAGTATTTAAAAGAACTGCAGGATTTGCATTGGCTTTTCTTTTTGATACTTCGCGTCGAGTCGTTATCGTTTCTTTTGATTTGAACGAAATTCGTACCTTATAAACGTCATAATGAGAAATGATGTAGTCGTAATAAGTGTAAAGCTCATTAAGCAACGTAACGACTTGGAGGGGGGTACTATTTGCAGCCAATTCGGTGAATCCGACAATATCACTGAAGAGAATCGTCACTGAATCAAAATTCTCAGCTTCGATTGGTTCTCCACGTTTTAACGATTCAGCGACAGTTCTGTTGGAAAAAAATCACAAAAACTTCATCCACATGACACTTTGTTAATTTCTTATTTTTATTGTTGCTGCGTATACCCTTCAAGGTCTTTACGAGTCGATTCGCACTCAGCAAAAACATCTAGTTGATTGAACCAGGATGTGATTGAATAAAATGTAATTTTATGAAATTTCTACTAACCTTGGAAACATACGATGAAGCAGTGCATCAGTTTTTTCTTTTTCTTCCATAAGCTCGTTCGTTCTTTCCTGCACAAGATCCTCCAGGTTGCAGGTGTATTTTTGCATCATTGCTAACATGTTATCGAATATATTGGATTTTCTGAAAACGTCATTATTGTGATAAGTGTCACATGTGCATTTGTGGAAATTTTTGAAAGTATGAAGTTCATTGATTTGAAAACTAAGCTCACAATCCTGATTGCATTGGTTTAAGTATCACAGATACGAGTTTCATGTCAGGACGTCTGTCAGGCTCTTCCTGCCAACAGGATGCAATACATTTTCTCACGTAACCAGAAACTGATTTGAGCCTGCCAAGATCTGGTCTGAGTAATTCGCCACCACGAATCCCTTGAATTATTTCGACAGGACTTAGAAGAGTGTCCTTCCAAGGATCTCGACGTGTCATTGTCTCGTAAAGCACGAGACCTAGGCTGATAATAATTCAATTTAAAATTCGATCCAATTGATTTATCTCGAGCTCTATAATTCCTAAAGTAATTACCTGTAAACGTCACCTTTTTGCGAACCCTTTCGACAAGGCGATGAATTTCTCAATAATTCAGGAGCCATGTACAACATTTTGTTCTGTAATTTAGTGAGGCCATTCGGTTCCTCTTGACCAGCTATAAATTCGTTCAGACCAAAGTCCGATACTTGGAGTATCCAACGACTGTCTACCAGACAATTTGTACTTTTTAAATTTCCATGAGATCCTATTTCACTGTCGTGAAGATATATCATTCCCTGAATTAAAGAAGATTCATTAGTCGATTAATAATCAATTTTAAAAATGACATTTTTTCGACGACGTTCCAACGATCGGAATAAAAATGAGAGTCACAAAAATGGACTTTTTAATCAACTTTTTTTTAAACAATCCATTTATCCAGGCATCTCTCTCGCCAGCAATCATGTGTTTCAAACTTTCCGTAAACGAAAACTAAATATAAAATTGACATAAAATAGATGAAGATATTTCAATATAGTGATATTTTGCAATAAATATAATCAGCACCGAGTTGTTTAAAAATGAAAAAAAAAAAAAAAAACAACGAATATCATTTTTTTCTGGCTGATTGATTATGAATTATTAATTCATGGTAAATCATCAATTATGTCTAATGTCATAAATCACATTTCATTCGAATATATCATTAGGGGGTGAAAATATTTATTTTGAACGAAAACCTCGCCATTGAATTAACGAAACGTTCCAATAACATCAAATGTTATTGAATCGAACATTTTTTTCTCTCAGTATGCAGTAGCTGATTTTTGCTATTTTGCAAATTCTAAAAGTTTTGTACCCTTAATAAATCACCGATGAAAGACGACACGAACATCGTGTCCAATCGAAGATCATTGTTCCTTAATATATCCTGAAGAGATCCTCTGGCACAATAAGTTGTGACGATCAATATAGCACCTGGTTCCACGACAGCACCCACGAAGTGTACTAAATTCTCGTGTCTAACTTCACGTATTTGTTTCAATTCTTTTCTTATTGATCTTGTAAGATCCATTGTTTTTTTATGAACCTCCTTAACTGCCACCAAATTTTCACGATAGAGTGCCACTTTCGTATATGTACGAGTCGAACAACCGTACGTCTCGAATCGCTGCAAATCTCATACAATTATCCAAATTTATATTTTTTTTCAAAGAAAAAACAAAAAAAAACTTGTATTAATAGTTTTCGCAAAGTTAATTATTTTCTTTAATAATTACGGAATTTTTTCCATTCTGTTGAAAATCGTTTGGCTCGTCAGGCAACATTGTCAAGCTGTTGAGCTCGATTCTCCATAAAATACACGCCAGTTTCTGTTCGTATCGGTAGTGCCTAATTTTTAAAAAAATCTCCAACTATATTAATGAATTTGTGGAAACATGAATTTTTGTCGATTTAAGAAAAAAAAATCATTCACGAAATTTTGAATTCACGTACTTGAAAGCAAAAGTTGCTGATATTACGACCATCCCAATAAATGCTGACAACGCCAAATACAATCTCCAATCACTCCAATCGTTGATTTTTTTCCATGAACCATCTGGATCCTTAATCTCTTCGTTGCACAAATCATCGCCTGGATAATCGCAGATTGGATCGGCTGTAGGTGGTCCTTTTCCAATCCATTCTATTCCTATAAATTTTCATGCATTACCAGACCAAAGGAAACACTATTTGAAACATTCCAATAAATTATTTCGTAATTCAATTCGAAATAACTTTGACTCGAGGTCAATTCTTGGTTCGGTACCGCTTAGCCAAATGGTTTTTTTTTTACATTAATAAAAAGTTTAAAAATCCTTGGTCGATAATATTTCCAGTTTTCTGGGATCGATAATTACAGAAACTTTTATCAATCATGTGCATTATTTGATCATTTATTTCGGGCCATAGTTACGATGTTACGAATTATCATTAACTTGATTATTTTTATTTTTTCTCACCTCTCGTTGAATCAGTGTATTTAAAAATCGGCAAACCACCGGAACCATTATCATTGTAATGAAAATAACCAACTGGTTGCATAGATCGTTTCACTGTTCCATCGGGTGATAAATAATCTTCGAGTAATGTAACCACCGTAAAGTTACCCTCCGCATCACCGTTTTCGTCTATAAATACCTAATGAATTTTTATTCATACAGTGTTTTATCTGATGCTCAAAAAAATGATAAAAAATTATGTTCGTTAAAAAGAAAAATATAGTTTTGTTCCGACTGCTCAAAAAATTTAACCAATTAGTCATTTTCAATGCAACGAGTCTCATTCGAAAGCTGACAAAGTACAGATTATTGTTTTTGTTGTTGTTGTTGTTTTTTTTTTTTTAATCAGACGAATCTGGAGCAGTGAATTTTCGAAATAGTCGGAAATGATGACTTTGTTTCACGTGTTTTTTATGTCGAAATGTATTTAAAAAAATGAGCGTTTAACACTCACGTCATATCCTTGAATCGAGTGATAACTGCGATTTCGTATTCGTCTTTGAATGGCTGAACCATTGCGAGGATCTTCGCCAGCTTGCAAAAGTTCGGTAACTGCTCGTGCATAAATCATGACAGCGTCGTACAAATGTGCAGCTTGAATAGGAACCTTAAAAAATAATTATATTTGCGATAAAACCGATTCGTTAAAATTCTGATTTGTTGATAAATCGTGAATGAAATATAAATTAATAAAAATTATGAATATCGAATTGATAACTCACTGCGATAGTTTTGAAAATTTCGCTGTGATACGGCACACAAAATGGCCATCGTACCGAGTATTCTTTAATTCGTTCAGAAATTGACCTACTGAAATAAATAATTATTTTATTCAGCCCTAACGATTGAAATGCTTGTTATTTTATGAGGTCATGAAAAACTTACTGGAAATTTGGATTTTTTATGTGAGTCGGAGTTAATTTGAGAACTGATCGAAAACCAAACTTTATTTCTTCAGACATGTTTCGATCCGGGAGATAGGGATCGATGTAGTCTGCCAATAAAATCAAAAGTTGTTCAAAATTGAATTATGCTGACGTAGAGGATTTTGGAAGGGAAGGAAAGGGAAGAAGGTAAGAAATGGAGTAAGAAGAAGTGAAGGAAAAAACAATTTCATCATATAACTGAGTCCTGGTTACATCAACTAAATATTTTTTCTCGCTGTGAATCAACTAAGCTCGTAACATTTTGTTTTATAAGAAAATTAAGGCATTAAAATGTGCATTTCTTATAAGAAGTGATGAATAAATATTAAAATAAATATTTCTTAAATATAATAATCATAAATGATTCTTTAATTATTAAAATACTCACTTCTCTGAGTCATTTCTTTTTGTCTACGTGGGTCGTAAATTTTGTCATCGACTGAAATAACCACATATTTTCCGGTGTACAAGAGACGTCGTTTTTGCAAGCATTTAACGAAATCCACAAGAGCGATGTGTTCTCCAACGAATACGTAAACTTCGATATCAATAAAGTAATTAAAATCCATATATTAGTTTCTCCAGTGTCAAATATTTTGTCTCAAAAGTGAGAATAATTATATTCTTACTTCGAGTTCTTCGATAAGTTCCAGTCACAATATCATCAAGTTTGCTCTCATACATTGGTATGTAATCATTCACGGTATAAGTTTCCGTAACACTAATTCCATAAGTCTAAAAACAAATTCCTCATTTTCCATCACCTTTTTAAAGATTTTCAATAATACAAAAAAATTATTTTTGGAGAATACTACGAGTCATTCAAACCTTTGAGCCATACATTTTCCTTTCGTGTAATGAACTTGAAATTTCACACTTTAGAGAACTCAACATTTGAAAATTCATATTTAGTTTTTTATCATTTTAACTAAAATTACGTTTATGCAGAAATTTTTATTCCGATCGTTTCTCTGAAAAAGTACGAAACTTGACTATTTACTTGCATGTCGCATTTGTGCAATTAGCAAATACTGACTGTTCATATATATTGTTTTTTTTTCTTGTATCCATGTCTCAAAAATCAAGAAAAACCTAAAAATCCGTCATTTGTTGTAGAAATAGTAGTTAAGTGACAAAAGAAACGTTCAAAAAGAATCAGCGCAACAACGTAAAGCCCTTTATGGCTCAAAGGTTTAAATTGATTATTTTTTTATTTTAATTAACTCGATATGCACTAAAATTTTGCTCATTTTTTTCGAATATACCGTAAAGTAATCGTTCAATTTGTTGTCACTCGCTGAACGGACAGTGCCGTATAAAACGACCACTTTATTCCATCCATAAGCTCTCAAAAGGGCAACAACACTTTTGCCAATTTTGCTGGTGGACGGTAAGGTTCTCGCAAATGTATAGTACACTTTGCTGTTCGATACTTCCGGATCTTCGCATTTCTAAAACATGATGAAAAAGAAGAAGAAAAATGTGCGCATATATTTTCAACGATAGTTCGTATGGTTTTCAAAATTTGATGAAAATTGCTTTTCCGGTTTCAATAATCACTCCATCGATTGTGGGGTAAGAACACTGCAGAATTATCAAAAAATTGATAGAGTCAGAAAAGAGCAGAGAGTTTTAAACATTGGAATTTTTTCGCGTCTATGACACATTTAAAAACTTTAAACAAATTTTCCTTGGATGACAATTTTTTACAAGGACATGCATCGTAGTTTCAAAAGTTTTCATTCTATTCGCTCCAAATTGTGAGTTCATCTCTAAAATAAAATGATTTATTAACAAATTGTTGTTTTTTCTTCTGCCGAAAATAGAGTTTGAAATACTTGAAATGCTCGCCATCTTCACAATAATTAATATTTTTTTAATGTTCTTCTTATTTCTCTAGCGATACTCATGTAAAAAAATATAATTTTGTTGTATTTTTCTTCAGATTCAAATTTTGATATAAAATTGTTTTTGTTTTGCTTGAAAATGTAATTAATAACTTCATTGATTATTATTATACTCTTACGCGTCATTCTACAACAACAGAAAATCGTGAAAAATCACTTTAGACGGTTACAGTGGTGTTACCCCTTAAAGTATCCAGAGAGTTTCATTTTTTTTTATCGTATTTTCTTGGAATTTGATCCACTTGATTGTAACCTCATCTCCCATCTTTCAGGATTTTACAGAGTTCCGAAATGTTTGACATATCACGAAGTAAGCCCTCAAGGTGAAAAGGCTACCCTCGTTATCGCAATAAAAAACGATTGCCTCGTTCCATCGATATACAACATTTTTTACTTTATCCCTGAGCGCTCCAAGGTCCGTATCTCCCCATTATTATGTACTACTGATCAGAAAATTCGATTGATCGAAAAATATTTGCCGCCCTGTCCGCCAACAAGTTTTCTTATTTCCAAAAATTAAAGAAATTTTTTTCTCTTTTTAAAATAATAACTGGAACGATTTCTACATTTTTTTTGACATATTCCATGTTTCCACAGTGCATTAAAAAAATAAAAACAGATGAATGAAAAGTCTGACTAATTTGAGAGTAAAAAATAAAAGTCTGTTTTACCTAAAATGACATTTTGTAGCACGGAAATTAAACCTGACGACTAAAATAAATTTTAGAATATATTAATAAATATTCGAGAGTTCATTAATTAATTTCTTCTCTATTTATGAATTCGGTATGCTATTCCTGCATAATGAGAGCCAAGCAGACTGACACGTTGTCTAATAATGCCAAATAATCGATTTATCAGATGAGTGAATTTCAACAAAACACAAAGATGTATACAGGAGACTTTAGTGTGTGGGCTTAAAAGAAATACGGTACAGAGGGTGGGCGAGGTAAAAACTGACCGAAAATAAGCATACAATTGTAAAATATTTATGACTCATAAATCTGTCATATCATTAATTATTAATCATGAAATTTTTTATTGAAGTTTCACAACGATTTTTATTTATTAGTTCATTGATTTATTTATGAAAAATAAAGAAAACAATTAATTACAAATGTATTTTTTGTCCTTTCAGTTGAAAACTTTTTTATTTGATGGTCAACAAGCCTCTTATTCACATTTTATTTATTGGAAATTAAATTTAGCAGCAGTGTCAATGATGAAAATAAAATAATTTGAAAAATGTCACAAAAAATATCGAAATATATATATATTTTTTTCTAGTAGCGGTTAAGACGAGGGTCTGTGATCGAGGTTTCTTGTCCTTCGGGGCATAGATCTCCCCGAGAGACTCAACACCATGTTTTTCTACCTCTTAATTTCCATAAACATGCATAGAACGAAGAACGACTGAATAATCTTGAAAAAAATAAGGAAATCGAATTTTGGTTTAAAATTACTTTAATTAGTATGAAAAATAGACTTGTTCACTTACGTACGAAATGAGAGGCAAGTTCCAAGCTGCTGCGACGAGTGCCTCGATTTTGCAAAATACATCGGGACCGATAAAAGCCATGACACCAGACTCTTGCATTTCTGTCATTATTCTTATGCTCAATGCAGCGTGAGAGAGTGCATCATCGCCTCGTCCTTTTAAAAATGTTCTGAATCGTATTCATTCATATTTCAATAAAAAAAATAACAAAACATTTTTTATCGTCAGTTTTATCAACTAAATCACTATTATTGTTGCTGGCACTTCACTTTTGCAAATAGAATTGTTTCCTAGATATAAAAAAATACGTTTCAAGTACTAAATTCTTTTTAAGGCAATGGAAACAATTGAAGTAACCTGCAAAACTGCAGTCGGTATAAAAAACTGTAAACTATGTCCTTCGAAGACTTTGCACATTTGAATGAAAAGCGAAAATTCGTTTTCAAAATTCTTACCTATATCAGCAGTTAAAAAATTTAATTTATATCCAGGCAAGAGATTTGGATCTTCGTTGACAACAGCAATGGCGAGTGGCAAAGCTCCGAGGACGACCTTGAATGAAAATATTTTGAAATCTTATGAATGAAATGGCAAACAGTTAAAAAAAAAAATCTTTGTTATTAAATCTGTCAGAATTTTCTAAAATTTCTAACTATATTTGAAAAAATGCTAAATCCCGAATATTTCGATCACCTGGCTTCGTCCGTAAGATCCAAGAAACCCGATGGTGATAGTATTATCAGAATTTCCGAGTCCATTACCCCCACTCCTTAAATAATCGTACAAAAAACTATAATCACGAAAGGAAGCGTTTGCACTGACAGGACATTTGTCGAAACTATCTTGAGCCCTCGCCAAAGAGACACTAGTCAAAAATCCAGCAGCAATGATCACTAAAAATTCTCGACATTCTCGGAATCTCGTGGCGTTTTGATATTTGTAAAAATCATCAAAACGAAAAGATCGCGATCGCGCACGATGCATATTGCAATTCACTTCGTCATTCAGATCGTGTTAAAAAACAATTAAAATTTATAATGGAACATTTATTTATTTGCAATACAACACTCAAGGTACAGCTAAACTTGGAGCAATGAAACTTGATTAAAAAGTTTCATTATATTAAATTCTATTCAAAAGTAGCGCCGAGTTGCCGAAGACGTGATATTTCTGGCTCCTGATCTCGTCTTGTTCTCCCGATTCTCGATCGAATGCGTATCAATGAAAATTACATGAATATGTCGACAAAGAGAAATTGAAGGAGTGCAGAAGCTTTTTCGCTTCTGCGCCAAGTACACAACTTTTCAAATGCCAGGCGCCGGAATTCCAACCCCCGTGGATTCCGACGTCCCATATATATATAAATATATATATATATATTTAATATTGTCATTAGTTTCATGTCTACGTCGCGTCCTTCGGTTTATGCGATTTTTTTAGGGGCTTGCCACCCTCCTATCATCATTCCCATCTTCAATCCCCTCATGAGATCTAACATCCACTATCTATTTATCGTTATTTATATTGTATACACAATTCAAATGTGTCTCACACATGAAAAGTAAAATAAAAAAATATATGTCGCCTGAATTCATTCATGTGTCAAAAAACATATGTCAATTTTAATATAAACATTCTAAATAGAATGTCAATTTTTTTCATATAAACACCTCCCGGGGTTTGCAGATATATTTGGATTTCTAAAAAAATTGAATCTTTCAAACTTTATAAAAACAAATATTTTGGCTTTGCACTTGTAAAAATGTTACTTTTTTCCAGTTTATTTATTATGAAATATTTTCTTTGACCTATTTTTTTCTAATTAAAAATTGATGAGTACTATTTAAAATCGCTTTTTAATTGGTGTTGAGATGTCACAAATGTTTATGAACACTTTTTTAATTGAGTTTAATTCCACTTTGATTGATTCGGTGACGATTGGAGATTTATTTTAATTAGAATTTGTTTATCTATTTAATGCTCTGTACGTGCGGTTTCTGTGTTCGGAATTTTTTGTTCGAAATATGGCGAAACGTTTTTTTTTTTTCATTAACGTCGTGCCAATCTTACTTGAATTCGATTCTTTTGACAAATACAAAAACAAGTTATAATTAAATGTTTTTAGAAACTTTAGTTTTGCGCATAAATTTATTCATCGTTTTGAGTTTCAGTCGATAAAGTGAATCGCTTTAAAAAAAATGTGATAACAAAATTGACTTTTATTGACACGTCTTATCGACCGTTGATAGTGTAGCATTTCTGATAAATAAGCAATTCGATTGATAAATCAACATTTTATTCAGTGTTTTATTCCCAGAGCTGTAAATTAGCAGCTCGAGGCCCTTTAATGTTCTCGTTGATTACGATCGTAATTAATGTTCAGAACGTTCGTGTTATTCTGAATATATTTTCTCTTCGTTGCGCCGGAACCTTTGAAAATATAGAGATAGGGGAATTAATATTCCAGTAATATTTCTTACGATAAAGTGCTTGTGTTTCACTATTTTTATTGAATTTCAAGCTCTGTGTGAAAATTATAAGGGCTCCTTAATGAATTCATAGTTGAATCGGATCCAAAATATTAATTAAAAATAATAATAATAATAATAACAACAATTCTCAATAGAATTAATTTGACAATTTTTTGTATTTTGACAAATTTGTCAAATTAAAAAAGTGTAAATATCAATTTTTTTAGTAAAAAAAAGTAGAATTCTAGTTTTTATACTGTCATTCTTACGTTCGGTTTAAGAAATGCCTTTCTTTCACGTCACATTACATCGATTATAAGACAATCAACTAAAGCGGAACTTTAGTCCTGTAATGTGACATTGGACACATCCCAGAATCTATTAAAACGCAGTCAACGAATAGTCACTGTTAGCGATTTAAAAAAATGTGATGAAATTATGATGTTCGTCAATATTTATATGGGGGATCCTCTCCAAAATGTACCTGTTTCTATAGAGTAGTAAAAAAAAAAACTATTTCTTTTTTAATATCTTCCAAAAGCTCAAGAACTTTGGCGTTGCCAAAATTTGTCAAAGTGATCGAAAGTCAATTAGCTGGAACTGCTCATTCGATTAACTTACAAGAAAATGACAATTCAAATGTATTTTGAATCCTAGCTGCGTTGGCACAATGAGCCAATTTGACCCTTACATTATGTGCCTGTCATCACCAGCTGTTAGGTCAGTTTTAATTGAAAAAATACATGCTCATCATAAAAAGTACAAAAACATCAAATTTCATGGTTTAAGAAAAATATAAATTGAAAACTTTGCTAATTTTAGTTATTTTTAATATTATGTGCTTATGAAAAATGATATTTTTTGAATAAAAAAGTGCTACGACGAGATTTCGAAAAAATATATATTTGTTTGACCAAGTCAATTTATTTTCGAAATGTTTATTTTCAAAATGGAAAAAATCTTAAATTCTAGTGAAAAAAACGCTTATTTATAAACACTTTGAATATTAAATTAAACAAAAAGTGAAATATGCATTATTTGCATGTATTTTGACAGAGAAATCTGATGATATAATCAACAGTTGCTAAAAATCAACTTGATCCTTTTATAGAAAGAAATACATACAAACAATATTAAATATTCACGTACGAAAATAACATTGAAAAAATGTATATTTGGAGCGACTCAGCGTGAAATGCCATATGTACATATTTTATCCATATAAATATATATATAGAAATAAATATAATAGATATACTTATACGTCCCTCGAATACTCGTTCGATGATTCATCATCGGTTCTTCGGTTCTTTACATCCGTGTGCCGTTGTTGGTGTCATTATTCCAGCGGATAATTCGAGTCTTGTTACGCGTTACGCTCCAAGGAAAATTGTAATCAAGATTCGCGTGCTATTACGCACGCACTCTAAAAGTCTTCGGTACATAAGAGTCTTGAAATCTTTGTCGTGGTGAAGTACCGATCTCTGTATCATTTATTCTTTGCCAAAATGATATACAGGCTGTGCGAAAAATCGCACTAAGACATCGTGCAATAGAAAGATCGCTCTATTTCGAAAGAAAAAGTCCTTTTCGATTTTTCTCTCCGACCTACCGTTTGTGAGTTATTAGTTAATTAGAGTCAGCCAATCAAATGTAGAGGAAACAAGAAAGGGGCGTGAACACAACGCTCGGGATTGGCTGTCACTGAGACGAACGATATCTCACGAACGACAGGTCACAGAAAGAAGTTGCTAAGGAAAGTTCTCTTGGAAATTAGTTGATCTGCTTGGTCTGTAAACCTTAAGGTGGTTCATCAGTTGGTCAATTTTTTTTCGTGAATAGGAGAGAAGCTAATGAAACGCAGTTTCACGCTTTTCCCGAAGACAATTGCTATTTCGAGAAAACTAAAAGTTACAGTTTCTTCGAAAAAAAAATGTTTCCTAGGATTTTAACCGATCACGAGACTGAGGAATCTCCTTAATCTCGACTTTCAAGACACTCTGTATAAACGAATGTTTTTCCCATGAGTATCTCTCGATCCGATAGTGAACAAGGTATCTGGAGAACGAAGTGATTTGTGCAGGTGTTGATAGTCGTTAAGGTCCTGCGTTGAAATCGGCGTCTCTTTACGAGCCCGAATGAAATTCTGAAAATGAATTTATGAATAACATGAAACTTAGAGATTTTTGTTTAAACAAACTTTTGTTCAATTTTTATTCTCTATTTTGACAGGTTTTTAAAAAGCATTTTTCTCAGTTCATATTATCAGAATTTTGATAAATCAAAAAATGCATTAATCTCAAAAATGAAATAAGTTAACTGGATTATAAGTTGTTCAGTTTATATTAAATTGCCATTACGTACACCTGTGTATCTATTCATGAATGAGGATATAAAACGAATCAAAATTGAATGTGATTCGTATCGAAAGAGTTCGTTGATCGCAAAATCTTCAATGTTCCAACCAGTAGATATTTATATATTATTTGCTGCTTCTCTCAAACATCTTAACGCCCAGCATCATCAATTCTATTAGAATTTTTTTTTTTTTTTTTTTTTTTTTTTCATTCGACCCGAGTAATGGCACTCATTTATCTTTTAACATATATGATAAATTCCAAGTCACAATGTAAATTAATGAAAAAACTTTTTTCTCGTATTCAGAGCCTGGATTATTGCATCTATTTTTTATTCACCATTAAGACACTTTTTTACAATGTCAAATTGACTGAGCCGGGTATTTATATCTCATTAGTTATTGGTTTCAATTAATATTTATTAAAAAGCCATTTTTTAATCACACCAGCACCTAGTGATTTACGCTGAATATAATTATAATTCTATTTTATTTGATTTTTTCCCAATCTTTTTACTCTTTCACTTAATCCAATCTTTATTTCAATTTATTTGTTTTTTCTTCTGATTCGTTGTTAAATGGTATCCTCCAGTGTCTGATTATTTGACAAGCTCTCACGAAACATCCGGAATTACTAATTACTCCGATATAGACAACAGTTTATCTTGTTACTAATTTCCCGCGCAAATATATCTATGGGGATTTTAAGACGAATTGACATTCGATATAAAAATAATTGATAAATTCAAATTGTTGACAAATCGTTGAAAATCACAAAGAATTATTATTTCAAAAAATCGTTAAATATTCATTCAAATTCGTGACAAAATATAAAAACTTTTAATTTTAAAAGATTTAACGATGCACATATTTGTCAAAATAATTACACGATAATATCATTTTTGCAATTTGTTTAATAAAAATGCGGGTACGATGATTTTTTGTTTGCTTGATGTTTTGCTTCTGTCACTCAAGGCCTCTCACTCTTGACTCGCATAAAAATAAATACATTTTTCGTCACGTCAATACCACGTGATTTCATTTTGTTTTCTCTTGATTTCAGGAGTTTGGCAATCAGTATCAAATATTGAGCTTCATTAAGTTCGAGAGATTTCGAGACGAAAATTATGCATGCACTTGAATCTTTATATTTCGTTGCTTTAGTAATTAATAAATTTAAACAGACATTTTGAATAATGAAATTCTTCCGTTTTCACTAATTATTTAACGATTTAACATATTTGTTTATTCTTACGAAGTAAGACAGGTTTAAAATAAAATGAAATAAAAATAAAATTCATCCCTTAATTGCCGAAAGGATTTTATCGAAGGGATGAAGTAAGGGTTGTTTTTCACGTGCGTATACTTAAAAGCCTAAACAAACCAAAAGAGGTTTCCCTATAAATTTAATCAAAGATCATAGTGATTATCTCTCGAAGTTTTCAATGATATAATTATACATAGCGTTAAACTATATATACTCCTGTGTGGATTCTGCGAGAGGTTATATCGACGATCAGCTCGTTGAATTCCCTCGGAGGAGGACTATTAAAGCTTCGTGTACACGCAACCATCACCTTGGCCGTGGTCAAGACAGTAAAGAAGAGAAAGAGAGATAGAAAAATATTCAACCGGTTTCGCAAGCCAGATAAATAGATTCAAGCCCATTTCGTTATACGATCACATACTCACACACACATATATATATATATATATATCCTCGTACGATAGTCGTTTACATCCATTGAGCCCAGAGAAGCTCATCTTGGTTGAGAGACAGAAGAAACTGAGGATTTGTTAGAAGAGGAAAAATCTGGGCTGCTGTGATGCTGGCATGGACCGCAAGCTGTAAGGACGAAGAGAGTAAAATAAATCTCCTTACGCCCTTCCTCCGTGAGTCGATCGAAGACCAGCCTGATTTTTATTCCCCCATACCCGATCGACTCGATTCGATAAATATAGACCGAAAAACAAAACGAAAAATATGTCAAGACTGTCGTATAGTTTCTCAACGAGACTCCTGTAGGATCGAATTTCATCGCAATTTGTACTCTGCCTTGATTATGTCAATCATCCTTTTATTTCGAGAAGCAAAAAAGACTTTTACTTCGAAAACCTTCAAATATTTATTGGAAATATGGATTTTACTGACATTCCCTTTTATCTCAAATTCAACGAACAGCATTAGAATCAGTCGAATATTATATTTTATCATGTTTATTATAAAGTACACGATATAATATAAATTATCTTTAAAAAGTATAATAAACTAATTATGCGAATAATAATTGTGTGAAACAATGATTTCTTTTTTCTTTTGTTTTTTTTTTTTTTTTTTTTATGGCACGTACAACTTTACATACTATATACATACAAATTGGTGTTCAAGCTGACACATGTGTCTCGTAATTGGCACAAGGCTCATAGTAATAATCTTCGTCCATAGTCAACACTCGGCTAATTTTTTCCATAGACATCAAAGAACCAAAGATTAAAAAATCCAGTTTTACGATCGTCCTTATTTCATTTATTATTTCCAAAAGTGAAAAATCAATGAAAAATTGAGAAATTAAAAAAAAAAACGAGACACTCGATTATTTGTTTATGTTTTTAAACACTTTTTAATCATCATCAGTCGAATTTATAATTCATCGTCACGCGTAAAAATAAATTTTTACATAAATTTACCGAAAAAACATAAGCATTTCTTTGATTCGTCCTATATTTTATGGTATCGATATATGCGCATAGCAAAGAAAAGTAAATAAACATACGAATGGGGAGGACGAGAGATGATTGATAGTAACGGTTATTTTATTTATGCCGGACGATTAAATTCTTGGCAAAGGCAATTGGGTATACGTTTACGTCATTCGAATAGTGCAGGAAAAAAAAAAGAGAAGAACAACGAAGAAACAGAAAGAAAAAAGAGAGACAGCGAGTGCCCCGGACTCCGATGAATTCTAACGAGATAAAAAAAAAAAAAAAAAAAAACATAAATACCGGTGTCACTTTGAGGGTTTCAAATAAAAATAAATATATATCTGTAAGCGTATTGTCGAAACCGCATGCCACGTCGATCACAATATTCAAATATCAATCGTTGCGCATATATATATATTTTTTTTTCACTTCGTGCAAAAGAGATGTTGAGTGGGGAGCGTTAACTTTTCATCGAACCGTTATCTTTATGTTAAATTTATGAAAATATTTTTCGCGGGGTCCTACATCCGGTAAAACGAGACAGCGTATGTGCAACAAATTCGTTGCTATTTATGGGAAATTAACATAAGTCAATGTGCGATTCGATTCATCGATCCACAAAAAAAAAAAAAATAACTCGAAATGACAAAAAACATTATAAATGTTGTCAAATACTGACATTTTGTTATTTTTTAATATTTATTATTATAAATCTAAAGAATGCGGATATTGCTGTCAAACGGAAACTTCTTTTGAAGTATTTAGTGACGTCACTAAATGTTCGAATACTACCACTCTCTTATGGGGATCACAGGATTCGAGTATCGGGACAAGTGCATCGAGGAATCTGTGCAATAGCACTTTCCTACATACAGTCTGTGTCAAAAGTTGCTGTCAACATTCAAAGGATCGCTTAGTCATAAAGTTCTCACCAGAAAAGTCCTTTGCAAATTCGCCTCGAGAGGTCAGTCCATTTTCCCTTACTTTCGATCTCCAAGTCATCTCCCTTCGGGTTCAAATGTTCAACTTATCGAAAAGATGAAATGTCCTCGATATAATTTGGCCAATGCCCTTCCAACAGTAATTTTTTATCTTTTTTTTTTGCACTGTGCAAAACGTTGTCACGAATTTATTATCGAAAATTTTCATTGATACACGAAATAACCAATCAACAGCGATAGGTGGGCGCTCGGTGTATGGCTCCGGCGATCACAAAGTTAAGCAGTCTCGAGTGAGATCAGCACTTGGTTGGGTGACCGCTTAGCCACGCATCGGTTCGCGTATCAATCGCTGAGCGTGAGGCAGTTTTTCTGAGTTTCTGATGATGCTAATCAAGTGAAACTCAGTTTAAATATAGCCGCTTGTATCGGCCAGGGTTTTCCACAGTTTCCCTGGACCCGCGTGCGAATGCGATGCAGTAGTGCATTAGAAAAGAGTGGCTGCAGGCAACACTCTGGGGGGCACTCACAGGAACAGAAACACGAACAGTGAAGTGGGGGAAAAAGTGGAGTTATAAAGTGATGGGACGGGGTCGTAAAGACCCGCAAGGGTATATACGTAGAAATAATAAAAAATACTAAATAACCTAAACATACAATGTTGCAGTATTGTCGTATTCTCGCACAAGTTTCAATGTCCTGTTGCATTTGAGTGTATAATTGATGAGAAAGACTGCTTGTTCCTCGAGTCCAGCGATGATGCTAATCGATGCACCGTTATTTCTATACTGACAATCTGTACAATCATTTATATATATATATATATAGCTTTATTTGATTATTTACTTTTTTTTTTTTTAATTCAATACCCAACTCTGTCGTTGAAGTCGTCGTTGGATTTGCATATCGTACAAAAGGAATATGTTCACCCGCGAAACAAATGCTTGGAAATCGAATGAATAAAATGGCGTAACTCGCCGGATTTGGTGGCTTGAATTATTTTGGTTACGCCCTTTATTATTACAGATATATCCACACGGACATCTTTCTATAGATATATGTGGTGTAGCTTGGCGCCTTAAAGTTGTTTCATTGCTTTCGCCCTCTCGTTTCTGTCTCTCTTTAACATCAGCAATCGCGATATATGCAGCTCTCCCGAGCGGCCTTGTATCTCTAATTAAAAGCTATGCTAATTGCGAATGGCACTAAGAGGATTCGAGACGGAAGGCATTTATTAGCGTACCCCAGTCCAAACGGAAGCGAAAAATCGCCCTTTACACTACACATCCAACAGACCTTTCATGCCAAATCGATTTACTTCCATTTTTATTAATTGAACTATAACTAAAAAAGTTCTAACACCATCGTTTCTCATGAAAGAAACAAAAATCAATTATGATTGGCAAAAAATAGACAGAACTTTTTCATCCCCCTTTTTTTAAACTAGTTATTAATTAGATTGTTATAGAAAATGATGCAGATCGAAAAATCGATCACTTCGGATGAAATCGTCCATATAATTCATCGGCCCTCAGCGCCCGAACTTAACGTTACTTCGTTCGCTAGCCGAATCTTTTTTTATTTTTTTTGCTTCTACCATTTCGAAACGTTTTTTCTGTAACTTAATTTGGAAAAAAAAAAAAAAAAAACAGAATCATGCTGCGAGGATTTAATAACGATGGATATTTTTCTTTTGATGTTCTCGCCAATTTGATCTCAGGATCATCAGCATAATTCTACACGTTGCGGTAAAAAGTCGTGATTTTTAACACGATTTTTTAAACTTATTTCGAAAACGAAATTGATTTGAAAAAAAAAAAAAAATTCGGCTAAAAATATACTGTTTAAAAAATATATATAACGTAACAAGGTTTTGGCTTTGAAGCAGATTTTTCGTACTCATTTTTTAAATTCGAAACACTTTAACACCCCGTAAGTTTTTTAGTCACTACTCTTGTGACATTTGGCGATGGACGACGAGAAAATTCGACGATGATGAAGATTTATTACAAATTTTATAATTTTTGAGGGTTTTTTATTTGTTTCAAAAAATAATTTAACGCTCGAAAAATGATACAGAGTATAATGCGAATAAATATCATTGAGGTTACACGCTCTCGTTTACCTCGGGGCTAATGTACGAACTCATTAATATCATTCACACACGCGATCCATAAATACGTAACTGGTGAGGAGCCTTTTTAAAAAATTCCTCAAATTCTATGAGCGTGATTCGAGGCAGAAACGTGTGTTTTTTTTTCCATCGAATTTCATAACAATATAATAAAATTTAATGGTACAATTAAAGAATATTATTTGTTGTCAACAAGCAAACATTCCATTGATTATTTCTTTGATATTTATATTGGGAATGTTGTGTCTTTTTTTTCTTCTTTTTCTCGGGTGATAAATTGTCGCGAATCTTGTGTCTCAATGCACACACATTCACGCTTTAATCGCCCGAGAGATTCTCACTCTCTGAGAGCGCATCGTCGCCACAAAATCTTTCGCATACCGAAGCTCTTCGGCACACGCGACTGTCTTTTGCACTCGGTAACGATCTCGTTTCTGCCCAACACCGGACCCTCCCCATTCAAACGTTATGTCTATACACATATACGTTGGGTGACCGATCGAGACTTTTTGGGAAGATCCATTTTTTTTTCTCAGTACGTTGCAATTTACCTGTCGATTTGGAGCACTTCCCTGCACTTTTTTTTCCAGGACAATAATGAGCTTATTAGGTTCAATAAATCATCAAATTTTGTGACTTTGGAGCCTCAAATTTTATAATAATTTCTTAGATTCGTATTTTGATGGAAAATAAAGTTATTAGTGTTTTTTTTTTTTTTTTTTTTTTTTACAGAAAGAATGTATCCATTGACACAATTCTTAATTTTTATTTGAATTTTGATTTTTCATTTGAAGAAATTACATGAAGAAAATTTCTTAGATTCGTATTTTGATGCAAAATAAAATTATTAATAGTGTTTTTTTTTTTTTTTTACAGAAAGAATGTGTCCATTGACACAATTCTTAATTTTTATTTGAATTTTGATTTTTCATTTGAAGAAATTATATGAAGAAAATTTCTTACATTCGTATTTTGATGCAAAATAAAATTATTATTAGTGTTTTTTTTTTTTTTTTTACAGAAAGAATGTATCCATTGACACAATTCTTAATTTTTATTTGAATTTTGATTTTTCATTTGAAGAAATTACATGAAGAAAATTTCTTAGATTCGTATTTTGATGCAAAATAAAATTATTATTAGTGTTTTTTTTTTTTTTACAGAAAGAATGTATCCATTGACACAATTCTTAATTTTTATTTGAATTTTGATTTTTCATTTGAAGAAATTACATGAAGAAAATTTCTTAGATTCGTATTTTGATGCAAAATAAAATTATTATTAGTGTTTTTTTTTTTTTTCACAGAAAGAATGTATCCATTGACACAATTCTTAATTTTTATTTGAATTTTGATTTCATTTGAAGAAATTACATGGAGAAAATTTCTTAGATTCGAATTTTGATGCAAAATAAAATTATTATTAGTGATTTTTTTTTTTTTTTTACAGAAAGAATGTATCCATTGACACAATTCTTAATTTTTATTTGAATTTTGATTTTTCATTTGAAGAAATTATATGAAGAAAGACACTATCGAATGAAACTATTTTTGAAAAATCGAATATTTTAGACGTCTCCAGATGTGTGTGAGCCCTTAATTTTTTTTTCCAGTTTCATTTGTTTTTCCATTTTTTTTTCTTCTCACTTATAACTAAATGGAGAAATGTTTAGAGCAACCTTTCAACGTATTTTTTTCTTTAGCATGAAAATTCTTCAAATACTTTGGTCGTTGGTAAGAATTGTGCACTGAAGAGTACGGAATGGGATTTGAAACACCGGTTTTTTTCATCAGGGAATTAAGTGGATGAACGAAAGTAGTTTAGCATGTGGAGCAATTCAACACTGTCCAGCAGTATGGGATTTTATTTATAGCACGAGCTCATGCACCCACGAGAAAAGGAGACGAAAGTTTGCCGAAGTGTCGTTTCGTGATTCAAGATCATGGCTTTTTGTTTGGCTCTTAAAGGAGCCTGCACGATGCAGACGTACGGAACGTGCCGAGATTACATATTATTACCGATTATAATGCGTGTAATACTTGGTCCATATTACCTCCAGAGGCAGCTTGAAAAATAGCGTTTAACGATTGTCTTATGGGAAGCATAAAATTTAAGATTGATTAAATTTTATTGGGTGTGTAATTGTTGAGTATTTTTAATGACTTTATTTTTTTGTTCTATAATTACTGTCATAAATATATTTTTATTTAAAAAACACAAATGAAAATTGGATTAAAATCGATTGCAAGCTTTATCTTAATTGAATATTAGACGTGACAGACAAAATAACGTTGGAAAGAAGAAGAATGAGGAAGTGGAAGAAAATTGGACCATGCTGGTTGGTCTTTAGGTTGAATGAACTCGGTGGACCTTGTCCAATAGCGTGGGATAGGACAGGCTTGTCCAACGAGAAATAACATTACGTACTAAGCGATGAATAAACCTATAAAAATATTTTTCTCCGTGACATTTAATATTTCTATTTAATATCATTTTCTTATTTCAAATAAAAAAGCATCATTATAACTTTTTAATACTCATTTGATTTGCAACTTCAAAGATCTTTCTTATCCTCGAAGTGTGAAACGATCTCGGAAGCTTGCAGCACAAAGACCGAACGTGCCAACGCGTTCGCCGTTTGATCAACGGGTATCGGAGGATACCATCCAATCCGCACCGTGTAAAACATTTTTACGTAATTTTTAACCAACGCTCTCTCGTGGGTGCCACGTATAAATGCCGCGACAAAAAATTGTTAAGGGAAGAAACTTTTCTCCTTCTCTTTCTCCGTCTTCTTCTCGACTCTTAACAACGAATCTTGTTGGTTTGAGGATAACGAGGAAGAAGAGATCCTTCGGGAATGTATTTGCCGTCGAGAACGTATTTTTTTTTTTAAGAATTTTTATTTTTTGTCATTTTTTTAGTTGCTATTTTCTCTATAGGACATTGCGATGACCAGGCGCGCATACCATAGTTCCGATGCTACCAGTTTACTAGCACCTCGCGGAATAATGTATAGATGGATATATGCGTGTGGTATTTATTTTATTTCGCACGGAGGTGCAACGGAGCCAACTTTTCTCTCTCACTCTCTCTTTCTATTGATCGGGTATTATGTACCGCGCATGAAAGGACAATGGACCGTTTCTCAAGTACTTCTTTAGCCATAAACGTCTCGGTTGTCTCTGCCAACAGCGGAGAACAAAAATGAGAAGCAGGAGCCGCCCTTACGAGAACGATTATACTCACCCCAATCTTGTATGTGGATATCGGAGAGACTGGGGCTAAATGGAATTGTGGGGCAAAATGGAACCCTACTGATATTATATTTATATATTACACTTTTGTTGTTATAATCCGAAACATTTTTTTTGTAATATTCAACTTTTTTTAAAAATGGATCATATGTCCAGAATTCTGTACCTTAATAGTGTCTTTTTTTTTTTTTTGCAGTTCATTCATCATTGAACTGCAATCGCAACAGGAAATACTGAGCTTCTTTTTGGATCCACATAATCCCTGGGAGAGTTCATGAACGTAAAAAAACGTAAATGATCATTTTTTGTTCATAATTGAATTTCGTATTTTTTCTTGAAAAATAATCCCAAGAATTTCAAAGAACTTTGAAAAGTAATAAACCATTTTTATTGTTCAAATTTTGAACTCAGATTCGTAATCAGTGACCGCAAAGATCTTAGAGATTCGGATTTCAAGTCGATTGCACGATAGGAAAAGATTTATGGCTCAATGGGTTAATGAAGCCATTTTCTCAAGTGAAAAAAAATCTCTTTTCATTTTCCATGAACGACTCATTTTACCCCGTCTTTTTCTATGAATAGATATCATGCAAGTTTATGGTAAATTCTATAAAATAAATAGACATATACTTACATACATATATATTTAACGATCCATGGAAATAACAGGAACCATCTTCGATGGTTTCGCTCGACCAAAGTCGTAAATTTAAACCTTCAGCTTTTCCCCATTCCGTATTATATGTATCGAAATGCTTTCGTTTTACTTTTTGTATAATTTTTTTTTCTCCCTCTTTTTTTTTTTTTTAATGCGTACAACCGCACAGAGATACAGGAGCTAAAAAGTGAGATCTCTTTGCAGGGGGAGTAGTAACGCATGAGATCTCTGAGGGAGACGCCACCAGGTCGGTGGCCGCGAGCTCGCGGGCGCAAGGACCGATTTTTGCCTCTGTTTGTCGCAGTTGCGAGGAGCAAAACAGCAGCAGCTTCGTCGATCGCGACAAACGGGTCCGGGACGGCGCGCACGAGCAGATTCTAGGAATCAAAAGGGCCGTCTTTATTCCACCCTTTCCTCTTTTCTTTTGTACGCGTTTTACTCTTTTTTTATTTTAATTTTTTTCTTGTTTAAGGGTTTGTACCAAAATGTCAATTCTTGGCCATATTTGTCCAAGTGTCTGCTGAAGAAATGAGACCTCGAGGCATCACGAATTATTGTTCATCCCACAAATCGAGGCGAAAGAATTTTTTTTTCTCCTTGTTTTTTTTATTCATTTCTCCACGTGTGTTTGCCTCTTCGTCAGAAGCAAATTTATTTGACTTCAATTTGCAAATTTGGTTCACAAATATTTAACAATGAAACTGTATAAGATTCTGTGTAATAATACAGGTGCTCCTTATGAAAATAAAACGACAGATAAGGATTTGACTGTAATTAACAAAAGATAACCTCACTTTCGACTTTCCTGACAAATTCATACTTTTTTATTTTCATCGATTTCCTCATAATCTTTCCGAGATATAAAAATCACCACTCCTGTACACTATATATATATATATCTCGCTCTCTCTCCCTCTCTCTTTCTTTCCTTCCCGTTTTCTCGTATTCCGATGGATCTGATCACCGAATTTATTAATGTTATTCCGACTTTTTATTTGCAGTGTCAACACGAAACATATATATTTCGATCTTCTTCAAATAATTTGTCAAAAAGTTAATTAACAGAGTGAAAAAAATGGAAATATGAAGTGAGGCAAAGAACTTAATTTTCCGGGTGAATTCAAATGATACACATAAATACACAGATACATTCATCAGTTTCCTGTGAAATGTAAATAAATCGCTGTTAATGATTGATATTAGTGACAATTATTTTGCCTGCAACTGAAAATAAATTACAGGGTTAATTACCCTCGATCAAATTAATTCGCATCATCACGTAAATTTCTTCATATATTTTATAAAATTATACACACACACACGCATAATACATAGAAAAATACTTATAAGAGTACGAAGAGTATCGAGGATGTAATGATCGAGATGTGTCCCCTTCCAGCAAGCATGCACACCTTCCACGATCCACAATCCACCACCACGAGACTTGGCGATTCTTGGTGTTCACTACACATACGTGCGTACCTATCGACTGTACGCAGCTTAAAACACACACATAAACACACACAATTAAACATATCACGATATTGTGTACATATATATTAAGAATGTGTGTGTTTTCGTATTTGTTTGTGTGATCGTGTGCATTTTGCCAGGCGTTCACAAACTTGCAAACACATATATGTACCATCACAACGATCAATTGGAGAACGAACTCTTGGCCAAGTCTTCATATATAAGTAGGAGCCATCCACGTTCGGAGGAATTACTCCCTCACGAGACGTGCCACGATCAAATACCGATTTTATACAAATACCGGATATATATTTACCAAAAACTACCACACGAACCATTGCTACCCTTCTTTTTTTTCTACGACCATTTTTTATTTTTATTTTTTTGGTTTTTGTGATTTGTTTTTACGATTCGATTTCATACCGATCCATGGATCGATCTTGAAAGTGCAGTGTAATCATTATCGAACGAAATCGTGGTCCATTGTTTTTGAAAGCTACAACGTGAGGTAAGATTCTACTTTTTTTTCCTCTTCTGTGTGAACGACTTCTTGAGGGTGCGAGGGGGTTGCTCTCACGCATTTTCGTTACGATGCTTCTTCTTGGAGGATATTTTGATCTGTTTGTTTTGCAGATTATTTCAAGCTTCGGGTTTGACAAGAGTCATGTTATTGTGTCAGATTTATTACAAAATATACTTTTTTCAATAATGGGCTAATTATCGTGTGTGATTGAGAAAACACTATTTCATTTTTATTCAGTTCAATCAAATAAAACTGCACATTTTTTTATAAAGAATTGATGAACTTCTTGGATTTTTTTTTTTTTTTTTGGTAAAACCACTGTTGACAACGTGATATTGAGTTAAAATGGAAATTAACACAGCAATTCAGTGATAATGAAATAAAAAGTTATCCAATTCGAGAATTTATATCGAGAAGAAATTTTGTGAGATTATAGGAACTCAAAATCTTTTTTTAAATGGAATATCATTTTAATTTCCATTGTAAATATAAATATAATTGTAAATAAAAGGTAAACAGTGAAGGTAGAGAAGGAAATAAAAAAATGTTTACACAGCAGACATATTTGTCGATCTTTTGTTAAATATTGCATTCAAATCGTCCTTCGATCACTCATTGTGATGTTTCCGAATTCATTTGTGCATAAGTATTCGAAGCTCGCGTAACTGCAATTTCGTACAACGATAATATATTTTCGGCAGGTACAGAACGCATATCTCAATATTAATTTGTTCAAGCTCGATCAATTCGGCTCGTTTAATCGTGCAGAATATCTTGTCGAATTGTTGTCCTTCTCTAACATCATTAACATTGCCAAAAAAAATCTCTATTGACATCTGCGTCAAAATTCGACATTCGACGAATACCAATTAGGCCAAATGACATAATTTATTTATCTTCGACCTTGATTGACATTTATACCGGATCAATCATCGTTGCACAAAGTAATATAATTGTGCAACTCTCTCTCTGAATCAACGAAATATTCTAAATTCTTAAAAAGGCGTACGGCTGTTCAAACTTTGAAACGCATCGATTTGAGGACTTGGAACAACAAAAAAATTGGAGTTTTTACTCGTTCCTTTATTGCATGTCGGACGACGACGTATCGCGTGCAGTGGTTCATGCAATCGACTGCGATAATTTAATTATTCGAAATTTGCACTAATGGAATAAAATCGGAAAAAAATCATTTTTCAAAAATTCATAAAATTTTCATTTTTGTTCCAATTTTTTGGTACGATAATATTTTCAATATTTTTTTATAATAAATTTTTACATTGTTACGAATTCGCCTACAAACGGAAATGTATTTATTCACAAATTGTTGCTATAAATAGAAATGGAGAGAAAAAAAAATTGCGCAAACAGGAAATAAAAGGAAACATTGATTCGTCACAGCTGATTGACACCTGTTTGGAGCACCTGGTGCTTATCGTCTATATACGAATTATTATCCAACTTTGTAAACGATTTATAGTGTTGGAAAAATGTTGTGGTTTGGTAGAAAATCGCGCGGGACACGCAGGACTCTAAAGACTGGGCACGTTTTATGGGGGAGGGAGTTACGAAGTACGTTAGGGAAGGTTGATAATCGCTTACGAAACGGGCCTTGAACCTCTTACATTGGAATATATTTCTATCCATGTTGGTGTTCATGGGACTCTGAACAATAAAACATTTGCGTTACAAAGTAAGAAAAAAGAAGAAAAAAAAATCGCGCTTTGTGTGAATTATGGCTACGGACAGTGCCAGATAGCATTGAAGCCTGGAGATAACGTCGAAATTTCTCAACGCTTCGTTAGACTTAATTTAAATGATTTTTTATACTTTTAATTTCACAATTATCAATATTTCTTAAAGTAAAATCTTTTTAATTGCTTTTATACATAATTTAACCCTCGAATTCTCTGATTTAAGCATTGCTACCTTCAAATCCTTAAAGCAGTGATCTCAAGTCCTGAATTCTCGTATATGACGAATATTAAACCACGCAATACCATAAAAGATAGATTTGAGTAGTTTTACATTTGAAACGTGATGAAATTCAACGATTAAATTCCATACAAAGGGAATTTGAACGCTTAACGTGTTCTCGGTATAATGAATCTCGCGAACATTTAAATTCCATATGAAAACACTAATATCAGAGAGCCGAAGTATATAAACGCATATATGTATGAAGAATACACTTTTGCAAAGGCATTTATGCCCTTGCGGCTCGCGAATAGTTAGACCATCTCGAAACTTAACTATCATATCGAAAAGCGAGAATTCCCTGTAGGAAAATAAAGTAGGAGAGCTGTGAGATAAAGAGGAAGAAAGAAGAAGAAGAAGAAGAAGATGAAGAAGAAGAAGAAAATGAATTTCCGCCCAAGGCCCACATGCTATCCCAGACCGACCATCCACAAGAATAAAAGAGTACAATTTATTTCATATCCCATGTGTGTACCGAAAGAGAGAAAGAAAGAAAGGAAAAAAGTCACGTATGTGCAATTTGCAAGTGTATATGGCCTTAATTGCGCAGAGAAGACTTTTGTACACACTTGTATACGTAAATTTATGTCTATAAGTGTACAAACGTACTATTACGTGCAACTTGAATAAAAATAGTGTAGAAAAAAGGGCTTTAGGGTTTGAGGCAATTTAACTCATGCAATGATAAAAATAATAGATTATTTAAATATTAAAAAATAGTTTCACTAATGTTTTTAACATTTTACCATATCGATTTAATTTTAATATTAAGTAAAGCCCTAAACGTCAGTTAACTTGAGCTTCATCCGATATAAATACTCAATGAAACTGTCCTTCAGTCCCTTCATCTCAATTTGCATCTATTTATGCTTCTCATACAATGATGTATCTGTCTATATATAATCTTCGTATGAATATCGATACAACGTAAATATACGATCGAGGTTCGGTCTCGTCTTCACTTTATATCAAGTCGATTGAGGTAGTCGTCCGCTCAAAGTTGCGCCCGAACGACCTTGCCAAGTGAGCCTTGCAAGGTTATAAACCCATCCCAACAAACCACATACACACAAGCACGGTGAGAAAACGCTCGTGATTGTACCAGACGTTATTCACTATCGTTCCAGAGTTATTCACTATAGCTAGTTACACTATAATAGCCTCCATCGCGTCCTACATGATCTCCTGCCTCTTTCCCTTCTTTCTCTTACTTCATCTCCCTCTTCTTCGCTCAATTCTTCTTATTTTTTTTCTTTCAATTTTAAACCCTATTCTTGGACGATGTATACGACGTTTGCTAGATGTTCATCGACGTATGTATCGAGGGAGTTGCGAGCGTGTCCTATTATAACGTCCAAACAACAAAGATGCCAATCTCACTCTCTCTCTCTCTCTCTCTCTTTGGCTCTTACACGTGATGATTCGTAGTCGCGAAAAATGCCGGACTCACTGAAATTCCGCGATAATCGTTCTTTGCAGAATTTCAGTCATTTATACCGCACACACGTTCCTAACCATTTTTTCCAGCTTCCTTGAAAAACAGATCCGTGATTCCCCCAGATATCACGAATCTGCAATGTGACGACAAAATGGTGGCCTTTGACGCCATTTTAAAATACTCGTTGCAATGTTCTGACTAATCATGAAAAAGTTTTGCAAATAAACAGAAGAATATTTTTCAATCAGAAGAAATACTTAGGTCTGATCAACTTGCACAAACCAAGTCACGTTTTATGCTTTATGTCATGCACAAATTTTGAAAGGGACCATTTGTTTTCAATGCCTTTTCTTAAAATAGCATTAAAAAGAGTTATTTTTCTTAATAATACAAAAAACAGTGTTTTTTTTTTTTTTTTTAAGTTGAATGACAATAAAAAATGTAGCCATGCAATAAATTACGATGTAGACGAGGAGGAATGGCGTTTAGAATAGCTCTTCCTTATCTCCATACCTTCCAATAAATTGTATTCGGAGTGACATTTCGCGTCCAACTGTCCTTGACTTAAAAAAGTATGTCAATAAATAGTGTCGAAGAAATGTCCAGTTAACGGGCATTAGTTTTGTACACGAAACCCCCAAATCAATCATCCCTCCAAATGTTTGAAGAAATGAAAGAAAAAAACCTAAAGCGATTAAAATATCGTGAAACGATAATCCAATAGAGACTGCAGAATAAAATTTGTATTCGGCAGAGACCGCGAGGAGTTCATTGTCCACGTGCGAATGGGGTCTTACGAGGGCATCCACGAATATTTTGTACCAGGGACTGGATGCGTCTCGTGTCCGTCCCAGAACTCTGTCGTTCTACTGACACAATCGTCCAAAAGTATTAATAGCATTTCCAAACGTTAAAAAACCAACATTAATATCTTGGGACGAGTTCACAAAAGTAATTTCATTTTAACAACCGTTTTATTGATGATAAAACAACTTTGTTAATTCATTTAGAATCTTATAAGAAATTCGATAAAAAAAAAAAGGATTTAAAAAAAGTGCCAATTAAATTGTCGTATTATTTATTGGACTTATATATAGTGGAGGATAAAAGCCTCGAGATCGTTGCAACACGATGTGGCATTGACACTGAACCTGCTTGGTAGCTTACTTCTCGACTTGTGTGCCGGTGAACCTGGGAAACCTCGCTCTCTTGCGTTATGTCATACACTGGCAAGACAGAAAAAGAGAGATAGAGAGAAAGAGAGGGAATGATCGAGTGGTGAACTTGCCCGATCAGCGAGGCTTTGAGCTCGTTACGAAAGGGGAAAGGACAAATATGTTGTTACAAGCACCTCGAGCTTGTTGCCTGCATAATATATGCGCAAATATACTACATACTGCACGAATTCGCATAACGCATGCACATATATAAATGTGCATTACTATGCACAGATATATTAACGGTTTATTGCGATCTGAGATATTTTGCGCCCTCGAAACTTTATATACCACTAGCAAGAAACGTGACAAAACTTTATCAAGTTGTTAGGTCCCGATGTTCGTTCATTTGAACGTCGTCAAGTTCTTAATCTCCCCTATTTTCAGGGGACCCTCCCCATAGAGGTCAGATCTTATTCTAACGGTTGAAAATAGTGAAAAATGTCGCATTAACGTTCAATGAACGTAAATATGTGAGGGGCACATCGACACGTTTGTGAATTAACATAGAAAAGGAAGAATGCGAGTAAAGAGTAACTTTAATGCAAGAACCGCTTGTTCGGTTGACCCAGCAAACTCCCTATTGACAGTTAGAATCGAATAGCAGTAGATTTGTCCAGTTTGCCGTGATGGCTGCCAGTATCGGGGAATCTTCGATTGGATGCTTGCCAACAGGGACAGAATGCATTATTTAACTGTCATCCAATGAATCTCATTTAGGGAAAAACATGGGAACATATTTCCCATTCACCATACTTAAAAGTTTGCATTACGAGAAAATGTTGGTCATGCTTATCGATCCATCCATCTCACAAGCTTATCAGAACGGTTTTCACTTCATGAATTGCTGTATTAATTGGATCGACTAATTAGTCCACGTATACAGATTTATGATTATAATAACATGTTTTAATGATTTTTCAAACAGCAAGACAAACTTGCACCGATCATGTGGCTCTATAACTCCAGCAGCTGGAGTCTTCTCGTTGCTCTGTCATTAGCAACCATCGCAGAAAGCAGTAAGTAACACATGCAAACGTATTATGGTTTATTAAGGAAATGAAGAAAAAAAAAGAATAATATGTGGAATGCAAAAGAATGTTAGCTGCTCAGCTGAAAATAGTTGAGAATGTTGGGACGCCAAGGTCCTGTAGAGTGATGATACTGTAGGGTAGAAAACGAGATCTTACGAATCACTACCAATTACGGAATTCTCGCTCGGTGTACTTGTACAGAGGACGGACGAATACGTGATGGGAGTGCGTGGTACGTTAAAGTTGGAATTGCGGACAAAAGCGCCCCTTGCAGTATACACGATGTCCTAAAAGTCAAACTCGAAATTTGAATCATCGGTGCATTGTAAAATTCTAAGAAAATTATAGCTCAGAATTTTTTCCTGAAGAATCTTACAACGTTATGATTCTTTATACAATCTGGATACGATTTTTAGGACAGCCTGTATATTGATATCTGTTCGGATCAGTTTGTCTCGGTGTCTGAGACACAGGAGGACTCTATTTTTGCGATCCTTGCGGGGCGTCTTGAAAGATTGGTTAATGCTCGTACACGACACATACTCAAGGAGTGCATGCGTGCCGAGCATACACGCTCGAAGATATCGCTTTTCGCAAAGTTAGAGAACGCGTTGTTGTCGTCAAACAGGTTCTGTCGCAGTGCCCTGAAAACAAGGCGATCAAAGATACGAGAGAAGAGCCCTTGACTATCCGACTCGATTGCTTTCTTGAGAATTCATCTTCGCATTGATTCTTCTTACGGAATAAATCTTCTAACATTGTCGACGATGTTGGACAGTAGGGAATAAGAAGTTGGCAGATCTCTTGATTCGACGTGCAATGCGATTACGCTCAGTTCCCACGCTTGATACACTTTGTAGTGTAAACGGACTTGTGTTATGATAAGATGTGAAGCTCACATAACTCACCAAGCTTTATTCTTCACAGGCCATTATAACAACCCTCGAAGCGGAAACCAGCAAGGATCGAAATTCCAGTGTACTCAGGAAGGATATTACGGCGATCCCCAAGACTGTAAAGTCTATTACAGATGCGTCGATTTTGGCAACGGTGGACCCCTCGTTCAATACAAATTCGAATGCGGTCCAGGTACAGTGTTCTCATCAGATCAGGGAGACATTTGTACGTATCCGGATGTGTGCGGAAGACCGGAATGCGGTGGTACTAACGAGCAAAGTGACAAGATCAACGACATCGATTCGAACAATACGCCCGGGACGGAAAAGGAAAAGCCCGGGAATCAGGGTAAACCGGAATCACAACCTTCTCCTACTCCTCCTCGCGGAACATGCCCTTCTTGCGAACCTTCATATGGACCTGGCTCGGCGGGAACAACTGCAGCTGTAACGCAAACGACAGTTCGCCCTACTCAAGGATATAGCAGTACGGATGCTTCGGCATCGGATCCTTCAAGCACTGATCAAGTCTCGAACACTCCAAACTTTGGCACTGAATGCACATGTGCAGGTTTCTTAGCAGATCCTCGTAACTGCGGCAAGTTTTACCGATGCGTTGATGACGGAAATGGAGGTTTCCAGAAATATGAATTTAATTGTGGCGATGGAACTGTCTGGGACCCCAAGAGCGAAACCTGCAATTACCCTTGGGCAGCTAATCGAGAAGGTTGTGAAAGCTCTTCAAACTCAAACCCACCCAATGAACCTATTGATGGCTCAGGATCCACTGCTTCGAGTCAGGAATCAACCGAACCTACCATGACAATTACCTGGTTCCCGGGAAGTAACTCTCCTGGAAGCTCATCAGGAGCACCCCCAAGTGTTGCTTCAAGTTCAGACAGCCCGAGCCAAGAATCCAGCAATCCTGCTGCTCCAGATTCTGGTACCCAGGGCACGGATCAAGAGTCGAATGCTCCAAACGTTGGCACCGAATGCACGAGTGCAGGTTTCTTAGAGGATCCTAATGATTGCGCCAAGTTCTACCGATGCGTTGATGCCGGAAATGGATCATTCCAGAAGTACGAATTCAATTGTGGAGATGGAACTGTCTGGGATTCAAGTAGCGAAACCTGCAATCACCCTTGGGCAGTAAATCGACCTGGCTGTGGAGGCTCTATGAGCTCGAACCCACCGAGTGAATCTACTGATGGTAGTGCTCCCAGTCAGGGATCGGACCTTCCATCAAGTACAGTTGATCCAAGTTCAGAGTCCACACCAAGTTACGTTAATCCAGATGAAGAAAGCAGTTCTGCCGAAAGTTCATCGGAATCAGCTTCAGAGCCCACACCAAGTTACGATCATGCGAATCCAGAAAATACTTCTGACGAAAGTTCAACAGAACCAGATCCAGATCCCACACCAAGTTACGTTGACCCGGATGAAGAAAGCAGTCCTGCCGAAAGTTCAACGGAATCAGCTTCAGAGTCCACACCAAGTTACGATCATGCGAATCCAGAAAATACTTCTAACGAAAGTTCAACAGAACCAGACCCAGAATCTACACCAAGTTACGATAAGCCGGATCCAGAAAGCAGTTCTGCTGAAAGTTCAACGGGACCAGATTCAGGGTCTACACCAAGTTACGTCGACCCGGGTCAAGAGAGCAGCTCTACGCCAAGTCCGACAGCAGCAACTTCAGGGCCAACAGCAGGCTCAGGTGGTCCGAATCAGGGGGGTAACTGTAATAATGCATCGGGCTCGGGTGGATCCACAGGTGGCCGCCCTCAGTGTAAGTCAGAAGGTTTCATCGCAGATCCTCGGAATTGTCAAAAATTCTATCGATGCGTAAATGAAGCCGGCTCATTAAACATTTACGAATTCGAATGCGGTCCTGGAACTACTTGGAATCAGAAGCTTCTGACCTGCAGTCATCGTTGGCAGACCAACGTTCCTGAATGTCGAGAATCCGGAGCCGTGACTCCACCCCAAAAAGTCCCGTCTCACGAAGGAAGCTCTATGGCCCCGTCATATGAAGGCTCTTCTGAGGTTCCATCTTACGAAGGAAGTTCTACGGTCCCACCATATGAAGGCTCTTCTGAGGTTCCATCTTACGAAGGTAGTTCTACGGTCCCACCATATGAGGCCTCTACAGAAGCCCCATCTTATGAAGGTTCTCCAAGCTCCAGTGAAGGACCAGAAGGGTCATCACCAACAAATCCACCCTCATCCTCGTGTGGAAGTTGTCCACAGTGCAAAAGTGAAGGCTTTTTCGCGAATGAGAAAGATTGTACGAAATACTATCGTTGTGTAATGAATGAACGTCGTGGCTACTCGCGGTTTGAATTTACTTGTGGACCAGGTACAGCTTGGGATCAACAACTTCTTACTTGCAATTACATTCATCAAGTAGCTTCGTGCAGTGGGCCTTCGAAGCCGGCGGATATGACAACTTCACCTGGATCATCGTCCGAGAGTTCCTCTTCTTCTTCAGAATCTTCTTCGGAATCTTCGTCTCCCTCCGAATCTTCAACATCTTCATCCTCTTCAGAATCATCCGAAAGCGGAAGCAGTTCTCGGCCTTGTGACAAACCAATGCCACCAACAAACGGAATAGTATGCAACCAAGAAGGTTTCTACGCTAATCCAAATGACTGCAAAAAATTCTATCGTTGTGTAAACAACGGAAATGGTTTCAACGTTTATCACTTTGACTGTGCGCCTGGAACGATCTTCGACCCTAGCACAAGCAATTGCAACTATGCATCAGCCATTTACCCACCCAGAAATTGCAACGTTGGACAAAATGGTGGAGACACAGGAACACATGAACCCCCCGCATGTGGTGGAAGCAGTGAAACCGAGACGGACCCCGGAACGACAGACACTTCGACCAATAGCACTCCCGATTTCGGTTCAACATCTAGTCAGGAAACGACGACTGATGTTTCAGCCGAAACTTTCCCTCCAACGACAAGTAGTTACGAAGAGAATGCTACTGAAGTAACGACTTCTCCTCCTGAAGCATCAACCGAGGGCGAAGAAAGCACTACCGAGGAGGAAGAAACCACGACATCAGGATATGAAAGCAGCCCCGAAACCGAAGGCGACACTTCGGGGACACCTCCTGCATCCGAAGAAACAACAACGGAAAGTGAAGAATCGAGTACAGAGGTCGCTACTACTCAACCGCCACCGCCCGCAGGCTCAGTCACTTGCCCGATAGGAAATCTTACGGGAGAACAGATCGCCCTCGTTTGTCCTACTGGCTTCAGACGTCATCCTAAATACTGCAACATTTTCTACCAGTGCACCACCGATGCTGAAATGAGTGTCAAGATTTTGTCATTCCACTGCCCAGAGGGTACGATATTCGACGATGCTCATATCGAATGCGTACCGGAGGATGAGGCCGCCGAACCCTGCAACGGTGTCACAGCTGGTGCTAGAGTTTACAGAAGGGTCGAAGAGTCCCCAATGTCTCTGGTGAGTCATTGCTTGACTTAATTCATATTGAATTCATTTAAAAGTAACTTTAATTTATCATGCATCTAATTTATCCCTGAATTTATAATTTTCTGGAAATTTCAGGTGGACATTGAACAACGCGAAACTTTGTGTCCTGGAGAAGGTTACTATCCCCACAATCATGAAGCATGCAGCAACGTATTCTACAGATGCAAGAAAGGCGAAGGTCGATCTCTGCAGGGCTATCTCTACAAATGTCCCGAAGATTTTGTATTTTGGAATGTATCTCGACGCTGTGAACGTAGATCGCGTCTTCCAATGTGTTCGAGTAACTACAGCAATGTCAATCAAAACGAAAATGAAGCATTTGAGAGGAGGTGGCAATTGCCGGTGGAAACATACAACCGCTCGGCAAGAAAAATATCCTCTCAACAAGCGTAGTATTAAGAAATGAAGCAAAAGGCATTGAGCTACGAATAACAAAAAACGAGTAAAAATGTTGTGAGTCATTGATATTTGATTGAATCTCGATACGATTTTAATCACCGCAGACTGAAAATGAATAGGATTTCGATTCCCAATTTTTTTAAATCGTACTTTACGACAACCGGTTTCAGGTGATCCAAGATCGTATACGACATTCAGGGGGATTTATTAGGTGGTGGCATTTCCGGTAATAATTATGTATAAAAATCTAATTATTTATAATGATTTACATATTATTATTGCTGGATAAAAACTATTCTTTAGTTTTACGAGGAGTGTACAGAATAGGAGGCTGAAAAAATCAACAAACTTCAAGCTCGCGAGGGACCGTGTGTACTAGTGCAAGTTTTGTTCAAGTGGTAAATTTAAATGTACTACCAGAACGTACGGTAAACCTCGCCTTACGCATTTTTTTTTTCTTAATTTTTCCAATTATTCATTTATGATTAGATTAATGAAAGTGGAATCATTCAAACGGCTAAATACGATGTAGCACTCAGAACGAAAAATGTAAATAACAATTGAGACCTTCCACACAAAAAAATTGTCCTGAAAGAGAAATTCAATTTAACGAAAAGCTAAGAAAAGTGAAAGATGCATGTTTGAAATGACGAATATACGCGACATTTTTATAGAGTTTTAATTTAAAAAATAAGTTATGGACTACATTCCAACTAATTGTTCACATTGGAGTAACGGAAGAAGTTAATCTTCGTATTTGCGAGATTACACACACACGCATATTTTGCAGTTAATTGTAGCATTTGTAAATAATTATATATTCCTTCGTTCATTCGCCATTATGAAATGTAATTCGTGATCATTTTATTGCGATATGATTTACACACCAACGCATTTTATGAATAAATTTTTTTTTTAATCGTATCTATATTCAATACAACTTTACAACGAATAAATAAGAATCAACAAAGTATCAAAACCTGACTATTTCTTATTGACTTCCGGCTGTTACACACTTGACCTTCCGGGAATAAAAAGAATAACATCACAGATATATAATAAGTACTAATCTCACGTTTCTATCTAAAGTCTAGTAATATAATACTCCATAATGATCAAGCTTGTCGTATTTATGTTATTTTTATAGTATTACACAACAAAAATCATCCATTAAGGATCTTAAAATGCTACGATCTGTGACGAATTATTGTCGGCTTTATGATTCGATGCTAATGTCCAAATAAGATCAAAAAAATATAAGTAGTGTCATGAACGCTCACCCATGCGAGAAGCAGCACAAACGTCTTTGGATTTTGACAGATGTACGTTCGATAAGACTTCTTAGTCACTTTATGGAATTTTCACGACAAATTTCTGGGTAGATGGCCAAAAAATTAAAAAAAAAAATCACTTTGAACACTTTCAGTATAATGAATTGCTAAGAGTATAATCGTGTCAATAACCGTTTCACAACGATGAACACGATAGAGATAGGAAACCGTCGTGCGTCATGAGCCCTATAAGGACATTTTAAAAGAAAACACATATTTCTATAGCACGTAATTGACTGATCTTTGGTCAACACTGACTTCCAAAAAAAATTCAACACTGTTTTGTCACAAACATTTTTTCTGCCTCACTGCGAAAAGGTTAATTGAAGGGCTTTGAACTTTCGATAGCGACGCGTACTTTGGTTGGAAAAGCAAAACGGGCTTCAATAATAAAAATTCTCAAAAATTTGGCGTATTTTTTTGTACAAACGATGTAAACAAAGTCACCGGAACTCTAATCGCTCGACAGAATTATCACGAAACCGCGATTCTTCAATTGACCGCTAGTTTTTCCCTGAACACTAACATTTTATTATTTCGGTTGACTTAATGTCATAATTGTGTGAGAGATTCTCAACGAATAGAAATAATTGCAATGATTTCAAATGAATATTCGTTATGATAAGGCAGAACATTGTTCTACATTAGTGACAGAGCAAAAAGACGATTATTAATGTTTCCTATTTACGTCGCTAGAGGCGTCATTCGCAGCGTACGTTCGTCCATTTTTATTTTTAGAACTCTGTTGTAGGTTTAGGGTTATGTATTCCCCTGTTGTTGACCTACAGGGTTCAGCGTTTTCGTCTAACGAGAAAACTTTATAATCAAGAAATACATTCGCGGAAGTGCGTATATATTTTTTCTTGTTATCTTCGGTGATAATAAATATATACTGTGTGTACGACGTATTATGTGACAATAAATAAACGGTGCGTTTTTGTTTGTGTTTCACTGAGAACAACGTAGTATAGAGCTTCTAACATACAGTTTCGTGCAACAGTGCTCGTGATTTCAAAGGGGGGACGAAAGTACGAGACCCGATAACGTGACGTAGTTTATAAATAACATAATACCATTGTTTTCATTCGGAAGGACTCAATTGAAATACTATCAAATTGCATTGTACATTGTTCACGACAGGAAGTGCCATTTACTAAGTGTAATTACGTGCAGTGTGACAAAAATTACATATAAAATCGACACGAAATAAATCGTTCGAAATATCTCGAAAAAATTGGAAAATAACAGATTGTTCAAACGTTCTGTGACTCTTTGTTCATCGTGACAGTGAATAAATTTAATTTTAACAATGTTGCTACTGATCGATCTGCCTGATGTTGTGCTCGAGACAATTCTCTCGAATCTCTCGTACGATGAAATCGCTAAAAACAGAATCGTAAGTTTTGGCATATTTTTACAATATTTTTACGAATTTCGGTTACGATTTCGCAAATGAGAATATTACACAAGAAATCATATTTTTGTTGAATAGGTATGCAAACACTTCAATAGAACGTGCCAAAAATTGCTCAATCGTGGCTTCAGCCTGATGGAAAAACATCATGCTCAATGTCTCCGCTCTGTCAAGAGCAAATTACCCAGGAGAGAATCGGAAAGAAGGACTCATCCTTTGGCTCGTCATTGCGACGCGCTCACAGCCATAGAAACAAGAATTTCTATGCTGTCCATGACGTTTATCAAATATATAAACTTGCATCTCTGTTGCTTCATACCCGGAAAGGCAAGTATTTATTACGATGGCAAGTCATAAATTAGATGCAAACTTTTTGTTATTCACTGGCATATGAATGAATCCTCAAGGCTCTACGAGACACATATTCATAACAAAACTTTGTTACAATGAAAATTTCAGTAGTCTTGTAAAAAATATGTAAAAATTCAGGAATCTTTGCAGCACGATAAACGCCCGACAACAAAATGATCAAAAAAAACAAATCATCTGATGATTATGCCAGCCGTTGTACGAAACGAATTTTTTATTTTTGTAGAATACTTTTGATTCACTTTTTTGGTTCATTCATACTTTTTTGGTCACGGCATTTCATAAATTGTCTATTGGATATGCCATAAAAATTTCAAATATATAACGTTGAATATTTTATTAAGCATAATCAAAATTCTTGATTTTTCGTCTCATTTCAAGTTCTGATAAAGTTCAAACAAAATTTTGAGTTTTAATTTATAAAATGACATCTGTCAGTGCCATATGAACCCGAAATGCTACGATATTCATTCGATTAGGATTCCTAACAACGGCTGTTGGCTAAAAAAAAAAACCTAAACTATTTTTGCCGATTCCAATCGATGCATTAACAGAAATTATAACATACCTTGTGGGGGTGTTAATACCTTGGTCTAAACGAATGGAATAGATTGCATTTTCGGTTTGTTTGGGTTTTATAAAAAAAATTGCACAATTAGAGATGCACAGTGGAAGATTTTCCTACGTAAATGTTGATTTCTTTAAATTTCGCATTTATATAATTTAATGAAAAAAATGAATCTGATTCCAGGTCATTGACGAGATATTTCGGCTGTTGCGTCTAATCCGAGATTCAAAAACGCCGCCTCGAGCATACGAGATACTCCAAGAACTGCGAGACATCAGCAGCATGGCCATGGAACATTTTGATGAGAAAATATTGCCAGCTCTTAAGCACAGTATGAGCTCTTCGTCGTCAGCGAATGGAGTAACTTCTTATGATTTGCCGGGTAGTAGTTTGATGTTGACTCATCACGGAGCAACTGCAAGTTCGTATATCGCTGCGCACACGTACAATTCGGAAAAATTGAACAAAGCTTTCAAAAAAATGTACAACAAAACGAAACAAAACAAATTATCATTTTTAACAGTTAAAAACCGGATGAACAAGCTTTGTTTGAGAATAAAGAGACAAGGTTTTCACATGAGAGCTCAAAGCATAAAGCTCAAGCAACAGGCTAAGAAAATAAGCGAACAAGACGCACAAATGGCCGAGATGAGACGACACTTTGAAGATTGGGAACAAAAAATTGTTGATTTGAACGCCGAATTAACGCGATCTCGCGAAGAATCTCAAAAATCTGATCCCATCGATAATTGTAAAAGAAAGTGTATCGATGTCGTTGAAACACAAGACAATGAATCCTCTCAGGTGAAACAATTATTGGCAAAAAAACGCAAACTCATTATCGAAAGAAAATCGTCCAGTGACGCGAAGGACGTGAAATTTAAAAAATTCATGTCCGAACTTCTTTGCTCCAATTCCTCCGACGAATTTTCTCCCACATGTACCAAACACTAGTACTTCGTGCTTTGTTTTCTTTTCCGTTTTGTTTCTTTTTTCACATAACGCAGATCCAAACTGTTGTTGTAGTTTTCATTTTTAAATGCTTTAATTGCTGCGTTGTATTATTACTTTTTCCGTTATTTGGTAATTCATAACTTCTTACTTTTCGACTGTTTTGTCGAACCATTTTATGAACAAACTTTGTCTTGAACTATCAACGAGTTAACTGATTCGTTCGTCAATTATTTTCGTACGATTTATTCATCAATTAATCGCGTATCAATCGTTGATAACTGACGCACATCTAATACATCGCACGTTAAATGTACATATCTGAACACTGCCGATGACTTAAAAAAAAAAAAAAAAAAAAAAAAAATAATTACATCAAAAAAACTATGTATCACCAGAGTTTTCATTGCCAAATCGTAATTTTTTGTTTAATCAATACGTGAATTTTGTATTGGGTTACAAAATGAAAACTATCGAAAATATTTTTTCCATTGTCCGTTTAAACAAGAAATTACAAAAATAATGGCCATCTTCTGAAATAAAAAATTTATTCGTAACAATTTTCAATTTAAACGAAACTGTACAGAAAAGGAAAAAATTTTACGGGTTAATACAATTTTGGATGATTCGATTGAATGATTCGGAGTGTGACCTCAATTATCGGGAACATTTCGGTATGAAGGAAATTTGTATTGGTGCAACATTATTTTCACTATTGTTCAGTTTAGTGAAAAAAAAAATTTAACGAATCAGCAAAATATTTTGATCCAAGAAAATTGAAAAGTGATTTTTAATGTCTGGCAAAACGTTGGTCAAACATTTACAAAGTGACATTTTAGTGATTCGTTTCTTTATGATAATTGGGTGACTTTGAAATTTGAACTCGTGAGTACAGACGAGAATACATGAACAGAAAAAAAAATACGTCATATCGCGATGTGGAGTTTGTGTATTACAACCGAAAACAAACATTTAATGACTATTCGTAATCACATAGAATAAGAAAATAGTCAAATGCCAATGAAAGATTGTAAGGGAAATAAATCAATATTGAAAAATAGATGATACTCATGACGCTTTATATTTATCAACAATAAAAAAACGCCCTGAATCTATTGAAGATGCAAAATTGTTTTTTTTTTCTGTATAAAAAAAAGTTGTAATTCTTTGATTATTTGGAATTCTTTGTTGGTTTCATGTTAATTTTTTAATTTCATTATAAATTTCAATATCCTCCTCACTCATAGATTCATTTTCCATACTGTCATTTTCATCCTCTTCGTGAGTCTCTTCGCTCGATATTTGTTGCAAATTTTCAGTTTCTTCGTTGTCTATTTCTACTTCACTGTAAGATTGCTCGTTTAAAAATTCTTCCAAGTTTTCATTCTCTGCAGCAACTTTTCTTTCTTCTTCATGAGGTTGCTCGCTTGGAAAATCTTCTAAATTATCCCTGATCTCATTAACTTTTTCTTCCTCTCCGAGAAACTCTCCGTTGACTGACTCTTCCAAGCTCTCGCTTTCAGCCAATGGTTCCCTCGCTTTCAGATTCTCTATTTCATCGTAAATCATACTGTGAGCTGCGCGAAGATAACTTTGCTGTCTGTCGCGAATTGTTTGTCTCATTATCTGTTTATTGACTTCCGGCAGCAAAAAATTGTGGACCATGTCAGCGATCATTTCTTGGTCTCGAATTGGATCGCTAAAGAAAATGTTTTACAATTAATGAAGGGTTTACACAAGTTGGCGGTTGGCAAAAAACACTTCATTTTACTCAGTCAGTTATTTATCAATGAAAAGGTTTTTGTCAAAAAAATTAAAACGTTGGAAATTATCCCTCCACTGATTAATCGATAAGAATAAATTAGTCAAAATATTCAATCAGTCTTACGGTTCTTGTTCTTCATATTTTAAGACTGAAGCATCGATTTCATCGGCAATTGCTTCAACATATTGTTTCGCCTCGTTGTCAGCAGTTATTTCGATTTCCTCGTTTATAACATCTTCCAAATATGCTTGAACCGTGTCTTGATTAACTTTCACCATTTGACGGAACATCTCATCCAATTCTCGACGACGATTACGTTCCAATTGCCGTCTGCCAGCTTCCTCGGCTTCTCTTCTCGTCCTTTCTCTCTCGACCAACATAGCCAGAGCGTGAGCTTTTCTTTCTTCTCGCAGACGTGTTTCTTCCTGGAATTTTTCAAATAATCATTCTCATTCATTTGCAAAAGGATATTCTTTTAAACTGTTTCTATAGTTGTTTTCTTTTAACAGCTGTTATTTTCTGTCGAACTTACTTTACTGAGCATATCCAACATCCCAGCTACGGAAATTCCCTCCAACGAATCAAGAATTTCATCGAGACGATTATCTTTGATAAATCTGTCCCTCTGCTCACGGGATTGAGCAAATAGATTTGCCTCGTTGTTTCGATGTGAAATTTCTTCAGAGTCTCTGAACGAATGTGTTGATCGAAGCTCCTCTATCAATTCTCTGCATCGGTCGCGTCCCTCAAACATCTTGAGAAGTGAAAAATGTTTCAATGATGTAAATCGCCTCTAAAGCTTGATATATTATAATTGATTAATTAATTTTCACCATGCATTGAACAGCTCGACCTCTCGTTATTTTTTGCAAGAACAAAGAACTGCTCTCCCAATAGTTGTCTCTATCATCGCTTCGCTTTCTCAACGGAGTGACCGGTAAAGCTGGCAATTTGAATTTACGTTTCAACAAATTGGGTTTATCTTTTTTCGCTTTCTTCGACTCGTTCAATCTTATTGATTTCAAATCAGCGTGAAGCTTTCGAAGCTTTTCGTCGGTCCATCGAGTTTGACGAGTGCACAAATCCTCAGGTCTTTGAGCCAGTCTCAAATCTTTTAATTGCCTGTCTGTTGGTAACCTTTTCGATGAATCGTCCACTGCGATTTCACCTGCAAAAAAAATCAACGTTTTTTTTTAATTCGATTGTATCGGAAGTGTTTTTTTAATACTTTTTTTATTAAAAAAATAAGTCATCGATTGATTTTGCAATGCTTACTGTCCACATAAGCCTCAGGGAGTAATGTTTTGTCTAAAATTTCATGAGAAGGCTTTGATTTGAAACCAAAACGCATTTCTGGTGCGTACAAATGTGAACTTGGATTTGCATATCTGGCTATAATGTCTGAACGATGAATTTTGTACGCAGCTGCACTGGATCCACGATGCTTACGATTTAATTTTCGTACTTCTCTCAAAAATTTGCCTCTTATACCAACAATTTGTCTGTCTCTCTGCTGCCCCAAACGATTGGCAAATCTCTCGATTCTTTGACCAATCATTTCTTGTTTGACCATGACATTGTTTTCTCTCATTCTTTCCAATAGTTCCAGTTGGGATTCCATGACGAATTGAATTTCCTAATAATCATGTAAAAACAAATTCGTCCTTGAAAATCATTGTAAAATAAACAAAGTGCCATTTCACATGACAATTCGAAATAATTCTGATTGTTTATTGTATTTTATTTTTGAATTATTTTTGGAACTCACTGCCTCCCGAAAAGCCCACTCGTTTGCTTCGATCGCCGAAATTATAGCGTCACAAATTTTTACATTCTCCGGGGTATCCATCGGTGGTAAAACCTCCAACCAAGCTCTTTTCATTCGCATTCTTTTGATTCTTTCAATCTCATGCATACCAGCCGGCAAACCATTTCCCCATGTTGAAGTTCTCAGGCTCAATATTTCTGGTTTTTTTTCTGCATCAAAAGCGTCAACAATTATACATTATGTTTTTTTTTTCTTTCAATTTAATTGTAGAATGAAACTTACTGCATCTCGCTGCGACTTTGTAAGGTGCTTCCCATGGCAAAGTTTGGGTCTCGCTTTCACGATAATCCGTTTGGGTTCCTTTACATTTAACAAATTCTTCATTTTTTCGATTTTCGAAAATTGTTGCCTCGTCTCCATCTCCTCCTCCTGATCCATGGAGTCGAAAACTCGAGCTTTTGAAGCATGAATAATATTGAACTGTCAGACATTTATTTACTGCAGCTAGCAGAGAACAACAAGGGCCTTTGTTCTCGTAATTTAAAATATGTTGCGTACCTGGCATTTTTTTCGTAATCCCATGATTTTGATTCTGGACGAGTAATCGATGGCTGATAGCACGACTTTATAATCATTGAGGGTGCAGCACATTTTGTTAAACTCATCGACATAATTGTCATCAAATTTTGAAAGCTACTATTTGCAGTGACATTCAATAAACCTTTTGTTTTCCACTATGAAAAGTTTTCAGTATTCTGCACAAAACCCGAATTCAATATTTTATCGATCAAACTTGGGTTGCCACAGTAAATAAATATCCTTGGTTTGGATGGATTCGGACGGTTTGAAATGAAATAACCAATCGTTTTATTTTTCATTTATCAGTTTATTGAATTTTTTTCAACGAATATTTAAATATTTAATACAGAAAAATGTGTACTTTGTCCTTTTGCTTACAAATGGAAATGATTCAACGTAAATTAACTTTATTTCTTAACCTCTACATTTATCTTTCTCCAAATTTTGTATCTTATTTATACATACAAAATTTATAAGAACAAACATATATCTATTATCTTTCATATCGAATAATCTTTTTTTGTAATCGAACGTGTAAAACCGTTTTTTCTTTTTACGATTTGCTTTATTCTTTTGGTTGGATTCATTTTTTAAATGTTTATTTTTCGTACATCATTGAATACAAATGTTTTTCAACAGCCTGAATAGTGTCATCTTTTTTCTACAATTTTTGTCAATCTCTACTTTTTTGACATTGTCTTGAATTTTGAAGTTATGGAACATTATGTGTGAGCGTTTACATAAAAATACGACAACATCATAAACAGTGAATATATTTGTTCAATTAAATAATCACTCGGTTTTTTGGAAGTCATTTATATGATTTTTTTTTTTTTCGAATCATTTACGAAATTTCACGTAACCATATACACTTAGCTCGTAAAATACGTTTTTTAAATAATGAAAAATATTATGCGAGGTACTACGAGATCAGGAGAAAATATTTTTTGGAATCTTGAGAATGAGTTGCACATGCGTTCTCGCCAATTATTTTATTTCATAAAAAAGAATTGATTTTCTAATACTTTCGAATTTTTTGAAATTCTTTCCATTTTTTAAATTATTTTTCTTGTCTCCTTAGCCTCGAGGCGGTATTTGAGGAACTGTTCGATCAATGACTTAAAATTTCTTAATGTAAAATGTTTGACAAAAAATGTAACAATGGACAGTTTTGATTTAAAGTTTGAAAAGTTTTGCAAAAAATCTACATACAAGATATTATTTTGAATTTTCACGATTACAAAAATGACTAAATTCATTTCACGGTCCAAAAAAAACCTAACGATCTGTCAAAAATTTCGGAAGTTTCGAAACTTCTAGGCCGATAAGATTTTTGGCTGAGAAACATGTGCATTCATGCTCAAAAGTCACAGTCAAGTTGAGATATCATGAAATGTTCCATTTATAATGGAACAGTAAAAATTTACTTCAATTTTGGTGCTCGATCGTCGACCAATATATTTTAAAGAATATAAATGTTAATTTTTTTTTTTCACGAGGAATTGCACTTGAATCAGAATATAATAAAATGAAGTTTTCAAGTGCGTTGTTGATTGGAGGGTTTGAAAAAACCATTTGCCGAAATGCCCAAATGTGCAGGCCAGCTTTGTTGCTGTGAAATATTTTTGCATTCTTGTCCAGGCAACATATCATCGGGACAAACGCATTGCAATTTGAATCGATAAACAGTCATTTGTCCAAGCGGTATTTTGACGTTTTCTCGAGACATACTTTCTTGGTAGAGTTTATAATCGACGCCACGTTCGGCGAGACATTCACCAACGATATCTTCATTATCGTATTCTAGTTTTTTCGATCGTTTAGATTTGATGCAATCTAAATCACGTTGCGATAAAATAAGAGAAACTTCGGAAGGTGGAAGCCAGTAAGTTGAAAATATCAAGTCAACAGAATTTTTACCGGTCGATGGAGTGACCGAAGGTAATAATATTCCCGTGGGTGGTTGTCGCTGAATTCCTTTGATGTTTTTCCCACGGTCTTCCCAATCGCTACGTTTTTTTCGTCCATTTTTATCGGTCTTTGTTTTTTTTGTTTGAAAATAATTTCTCATTGATTCTCTTTTGAAAATTTGCTCGATATCAGCGTAATCTTCATTCTCGGCGAATCTTCCAAAATTATTTGCTCTCATCGCTTCTGCTCCGGGCCTTTTCCTTCTTTTCTTTTCCACTTCTGGTTTCACGATCTCATCGTTGTACAACGAGAAACCGGATTCGACCGAAGATACTGGAGAATACTTGACGTAATTACTGCCACCGTTTGTATAATCCATGTTAAGATCGTATTGATTTTTGACATCTTCTGATTTGTTGATGGGGGGATTTTCCCGCTCAGTTAAATCGCTTCTTTGCTCACGAACATCGCTCATCCTCGACAGTTCACCAGGATCTTCATCGTACATCATGTCGTACTGTTTCTCACCTTCCTGCCATTCATTCTGATCGATCCAATTTCCATCAACAATTTTTCTATTTGAATTATAAGCTTTAGGTTCTTTGTAGACTTGGTAATTATCAACAGACGCATTATTCTCATAGACTTCCGAGTCCTTGTTTTCTTCTGGATTTTCAACAGGAACGACAATTTGTTTTCGATAATAATTGGTTGTCCCGTCTTTGTCTTTGCCATTATTTCGATGCCGGAAACTCGAAGATTTCCTATGGATTTTCTCGATTCGAGGCGACCTTTCAGAGACAAGGTCACCTGGACCTTCGTTCAAAATATGAGTAAAATCATTGAAATTCGAATTTTCGCCAAGATATTTGTCTGCTTCGAGTCTCGGATCAATCGAATTATTGTATTCGACAGTTTTCCAGTCTTCGGAAAAATATATCGATTGTCCTGGCGGACCAACGTGTTGACTTAGAGCCCATAATCTCGTTACGAGAGTTGTGTTAAAACGCAATTTGCAAAGATCCGCTCGTGATTGTGACAACAAATTTTGACCTGCGAGGAAACGATATTTTTCGTGAGAATCTTCGTGATTTAAACAATTCGAGGACCAATGGAGAAACCAATCGTTGCCATAATCGTCCACACTTATCGATAATCCTGACATTTGACCGCTCAGTGTGTCCGTGATTGATTTTTCCAATATCGATGAACCATTTTTACCATCCAATATCGTCGATACCGTATAATAATAAAGAGGATAGCCGGGTCCGATCTGATGTTTTACCATAAAATCAGGCACGTCGTCGTCGTTGTAATATCCAGGAATCGGAATACTTATTACTTCAGAATTGGGCACCGAATAATTCCAAATATGCTCCAAAGTTAGGCCATTAAAAGCCATTATTGTCGCATTTACCGTTGCTATTATTATGTCCTCTGTACCGTCCGACGTTATATCCGTAAAGATTGGGGGCAATAATATGCCCTTTCCAGTGCCCCAATAAAGTTCACGTAATCGCTGAAAATCAATTTTTGTCTCATTTTAATTGAAAACCATGAATCATTCTAGATTTTTGGATAAACATTTTTCCTCGCGTAGAGAGAAGACAAAACTCTCAATTCGTCGCAGTTTTTTTCAACTGTGACAATATTTTTAGGTGAGTATTTCCATTATTTAAAAAATGTAAAATTACTGCAAGAACCACGCTGCTGGCTGGGTCAGTTTTTGTTGTTACAAATCGTAGACTTTTTTATACATTTCTATAAAGATTCTTGATAATAATAAGCATCGATTTTATCAGCTTATATTTTTTCTTTCTTCTATTGACTTATTTTATTATAAAATTAAAGATTCTACAGAAAATTTACACTTGAATCGTTTTTTTCGGGTTTCTGCAATCTGAATCGAGAGTACGGTTCAATGGTGTAGGTTTTGCAGTTACTTCTCAGTTTGTAAATAATAGAAATATTCACCTAAAGTATTATCATGATCAGAAAATTTCTGAACGATTTAGGAGTTTCATGGCGTTCTCCCCTTAAATGAGTAATATCATAATTTTATAATTTTGAATTGAATTTTAAAAACTTATATAAGTAATAATTTTTACCAAACGTCCATGAATTAATTCGCTGTACGATATAACGTAGAGACCACCAGATTTTTTTGGTGTGCTCGAGACCAGAACGAGGAACATTTCTCCATCGGGATGTAAAAGAAGTCTCGGTGCAATGAAAAGTTCCTCTTTCTTCGGGAAATCAACGCGTCGGATGATATTTCCAGTTTTTCCGGAAATGACGATAATCTCACTGGACCTTAAATCACCAGATTGTAAAGTGTGCGACGCAATCACATCGCCGATTTCATCGTTGTCGACATCGTTCATATATGTTGCGTCGTAAACATCCAAAATACTTCCCTCATTGGAATCCACTTTCGATTCGAGCTGAAATTTCCATACTGCGGTGCCATCACTCCCATCCACAGCATGCAAAATTCCACCTCTTCCAGTTATCAAACAATCTTTTATATTATCCTTAGTAATATCCACTTCACAATTCACATTGAAAATTGCATGTGCAGTCCAATGAGTCCATATCGTTGAACCCGTTTTCCCATCCAATGCCATAATTCCTCCGAGGCAAGGCTTTTGACCACCAAAATACATATCGCACAAATTTTCCGGTGCTTCCATAGTGTCCAATCCTAGAAATTTGTAATAAGAATTATTTTTCCGGCTACGGATGAAAAACTCTAATCTCTTAAAATTATAGTGATTCAGTATTGATAATTTTTTTTCTATGAAGTTCGATTTCTCATAAAGTCTCTACATATTATTGGTATCATTTTTCACAAAATTGGTCATTTTTGTTTCAGGGGAATTTTTTTGAGAAGCTTGATCTCTCGAGAAAAATGTAAGTTACACGTTGTTCTCCTTTTGTCAGAGAACAGAGTGTAACTTTCAGTTTTCTCACGATACCAAGGACTTCCAAAGTATGCATATTTTTCTTTAGTTCTCTGTCTTCCCCTGACGCAACTGATAAAATCAAATGATAAAATCTGATCTCAAAGAAATCGAAATTAATGAATTAGATTTCAAACACTTGAAACACACTGATAAAAAGGTATAAAAAATAATGATGTAATGTGAAAAGTCTACAAAAAATAAAAATGTTGATCACCTCAGCAATTTCAATGTACATAAATAAATATTTTTTTCATGTACGAGAAACAATGGACACAGATGCAAACACAAGTGCATATGATGATGCGTTTTCTAAATTAAAAAACTTGTTGCAGTTGGTTCTGAAAAGCAAAAGAAACAAACAAGGAAAATGTAAATAATAATTACAACATCGAGAAACATGCAAGCCCTGAGAAATCTGCAAAATCTAATGTTTCAAATTGTTTCTAAAATCAGTAATATCGCCATGATTTACATCTGTCTATTTTTTTCATAATTAAATTTTGCAGGTATTCCTTGAGCTATATATTGATCGACAAAAATCTATAACAAAAATTTTCTCCCAAGTATCCACCTGTGCTGAATCCGACAATGATGTCATCAATTTTATCACCGTTGACATCATTGCTTCTGAACGGAGCTTCAGAAGTTAATTTTGGCAGCGTACGAGACCAAATGACAGAAGAGGCCAGAGAGGTGCAAGGGACAATTTTCATTGGATCCGAAACTTTTTTGCCGCTGCCATACATCCATTTTTTCAGAATGTTAATGGGTATAGGGAAAAGATTGACAGTATAAATGCAAGCAATAATAAGACCGAGAAGTACAAGAAGAGCAAGTAAGCCATAACAAAAGGGAGTCAAAAGAGCTCTGTAGGGTAACGGTTGGTTTCCATTCATTTTTCCATTTTTAATTTTTCTTCTGGGTGCCATTAGAGGCCTTTTGACACCTCGATCTTCATCTAATTTCAAACCTCCATTTTTTCCATCCCTTATAAACACTTCGTCGTCAACGTCGCTCAAATCATCCTCGTCAAAGCTGTCTCTGACACTTATACGAGGCAGCTTTGGGTAAACACTCGACATTTTTTCAAAAGGCTGAATTTTCAATTTCCTTTATCGTCAATACGTAAATAAGTGTAAATGTTTACATTAGTCACAAAACTCTCACTCTTTAAACCGTATCAATAAACAAAAAAACTGAACATATTCTCCATCGCTATGACGAAAATTAATCACCATCTGTTGTCACTCACGAATCAATGTAACAAGCACTTTGTTATTGTTTGTGAATTCATCTGTTGCGCTACGGAAAAATGCAAAATTCTTGCTTAGCACACATCCGAAGTAATTTATTTATCTTTTTTGACACGGAACCCGATTTTGACGTTTATGAAGAAGTTCAAGTAGATTGCGTCAACTCATGGCAGATGGCGTAGTGACAATACTTACCAACCGAGCGAAATCTTTTTACCAACACAAACGTCTTTCACACAGAAATCAGCTGTTCGCGGGAAACGTTGAGTTTGAACGGTTTAAACTTTTACACCTACGTTTGTTAATGTTCAAGTTTTTAGTAATTATTTTATCAGTGAAATGGATGAAACACTAACACTTTTACGTGAATCACGGAAGGCTCGTGATGCAGAACTTTCGATGCAGGCGTGCGAGGAAAATCGTAAATACAATTCTCGTCTTAGAGAAGTGCAAGAATTATCAGGTTAGATCGGCTTTTCCCTCCAACTCAAAATCCGTCATATTTCTCATTAATACACGGTATTATACGTTTTTTTTTCAGACCTAACTCACCAATGCATCGAAACGATTGGCAAAAATTTACACGTTATAACTAGTCACAAACACGCAATAAGCAAAGTTGTGAACGAAGCAAAACAACTTGACGGATTGCCCATCTCGAACAAATATCACAAGTAAACATGAATTAAATGTCAATCAAATTAAATTCTTAATTATTATTTAATAAATCATTGTTAATGTATTGTTGATATTCCAGGCAAACTTTGGATTTTATGAATGATGCCATAGTTTTTATGAACAATGCAAAAAACATATTTACCAAACCGGACGAGGAAAATAATTTGCAAAACAATGGATCCAAATTAACGACCAGCGTGGTACGAGAAATTTTCACTCTTTGTATAGTTTTAAACTTTGATATCGCAGAATTGGATAGTGTAATATATTTTTAATTGTATTTTAGCAATCATACGTGCAGTCAACTTCAGATGTATTTGTGGCGACAAAATCGTCAGTTGACAAATTGGAAACGCTGATGGAAAATATGCATGTCATCATTCAGATGCAAAATGGTAAACCGTTGACCAAAAAGTTCTAAAAATAATTATAAAAGTGGAATTTTGTAAAATTCCACCTTTGTGATTATATTTTATGAATTTTACAAAATATCCACTTTTATGAATTATACAAAATATTTTTCGTAAAAATAATATCGTGAATATAAATCGGTAGAAAAAAAATGAAAACATGTTTTTCACTGTGAAAAAAGCATCAAATATTTTATTCTGTATTTTTTTCTTTTTGCAGATGACGAGCAAGACTTGGACCGATCACTATTTGACGAATAATGAGTAAGATCCGAGTCGTGGATGGTACAAAATTCCTTTTTTCAGTAAGAAACACTACATTTCTTTTGTATTCAAAACACTGTATCAAGAGCTTAAAATTATTGACTGATAACTTGCATACTGGCGAGTAGCTCTTCTGTTGAGTCTAATTTATTGTCAAGATTCAATTTGAGCATTAACAGGTGTGGATCGACTACATCCTGAAAATATAAAAGTTATAAATTGAACAGATGTTTTCAAATATCAGGATTACTGATTCAATTTTAAAAATGCGGAATAAGTTTTGGAATTACTTTGAAATGTGTTGACACGTGAGAATAAGATGCCAAAGATCGATCATTCGCATGAGGAACTGGCGAAACACGTTCGATCGTATCTTGGTCTGGTTTTTCAGCTGCAAACATTCTTGTAGCGAGTCGTTCCCTTGAAAAAGAAGTTTCCCGATATAATTTCGAGGGTATACTTTAAAAAGAACAATTAATGAATTTATACTTCGCAAATAACAGTTTTTCAGTTGCTTTTCTATTCTCTCGATGAGCCAAACTTTCCAGCTGGATTTGCAGTTGTGTGAGATGTTCTTTGTGCCGCTCTTCGATTCGTTTCGCCTCTTTTAACGCCTCAAGTCCTTCCTCTCGTTTTGTTAACGCAGATTGCGTCAAAGTCTCCAACTCTTTGGCTCTGTTAACCAAGTGTTTTTCTTTTTCTCGCAACGCACGTTTTTCTGCGTCAAGAGAACGACATTTTTCTTGCCATTTTTGCTTCTCTTGATTCGTCTCGAGTACTGCTTCCCGAGCAGTTTTCAAAGCAGCTTCCAACTGAGGAAAAACATGTTTTTTTTTTCACAATTCGATTATTTTTTTAAACTTGTATCTTTTCAATGATTTACCTCGATTTTCACCATTTCATCTGCACTACTTTTCAGCTTAGAACCCACTTCTAGTTTCGCTCTTTCATTAGCGACGCTTTCTCTCTCAATGTAAATTAATTTCAATTGACGTTCCTGTTCCTTCGACCATGCCTCTTTAATTACCTGCAAATGCTCACGCTCCCATTTCATTTGCTCGTCAAACAATTGTTTCTCACGTATAAGTGCACGTTCCCTCGTTGCCAATCGTTCCTCGGTTTCGTTGATGAGTGAACTGTTTTTCCTGAATTCTGCTGTTAATTGGACCATATTTACGTCCAGATTCTGAGAAATCTCCAACAACCTTTTACGCTCATCGGCCAAAGAGTCTTGTTGTAAATTTAATTGATTTCTAAGCACTGAAAAAAACAAATAATTCAACTAATAAAATTCTAAATCAAATAAAAAATCATTTGTGTTGGAATTTGAGATTTCGGCTCCAAATTGTTCTCTAATCATTTTTTTTTCTTTCTTTTCTTTTTTTTTTGTTCTCTAATCATGATTATACGTTTCTCATTGAAAATTATACATATTAAGATTCGAAATTTACACTGTAAATTTTCCTCCTGCTTTTTCAAATAAGTCCCACGAGTCTCACTGAATTCCTCGTTTCTGTCTTCGAGTTTTTTCTGAAACTGTTGAAAATTCTCAAGAACGAGTTGCGACCTTTGTAACAAATCACCGAGATCAGTTTTATGATTGCTTATAGTATCGACAGCTTGTCTTTCAATTTCTTTGGCACGTGATATCTCGTCGATAGTTTCAGCGTGTTCTTTTTGTAATAATTCAACATTATGAGAATGTCGATCGTACATTTCCTCGATAAATATTTTCTCGTTTTTCTTCAGTCGTTCAATTTCTTCTCTGAAAGACACTTCGATTTCTTCCTTTTCTTTTTTCAATTTTTCTATTCTTTTTTCACTCTCGTTCTCCAATCCCTCACAATATTGATACATTTTTTTCTCCAATTTTTCCATCCCTTGTTGTTGGAACGATAGTTGTTTCCTGAAATATATATAAATAGTTATTTTTTCGTGATCAATAATCTCAACGTCGTGAAAATTTTTCGACTCACTCGTATGACTCCTGGAGTATCGTTATTTCGTTTTCGTGTTTCTCCTTCAATATCTCAACCGTGTTTTCGAGATGCAATTTTTCTAATTCTAATTTTTTTACCAAACTTTCAGCACTCGACGATTTATCTTCTTGGTTTTCGCCTTCGTGGACACTTTTTTCTTCCGGATACGACGCAGTTGGCAGAGAAGTTGGTTGTGACATTAAAGTCTGGAATTTCACAAAAAAAAAAAAAAAAAATCCAAGTCAAGCTTCTTCATGGAACGAAAATTTCCAGCCATTCAACCATCTTCAAAATTCTCCAAACATCAATTTTCAATGATAATGATTCTTTGTAGTTATCAACTTATTATTTAAACAAAAATCCTTGACGGATAATCATACCCATTTTTCCTTTTCTGAGAATACATTTTCTAGATTTATCGAGAATCGCTAAATACTGCAAAAATGATGGATTCATTCTTCAATTTTTTTGTAACTATTCTAACAGTGAATCTTGATCAATTTTGAGATTTTGGGTAGTACAATTTTGAACAATAAAAAAAATTGTCTTTTTTTTGTCTGGACAATCTTAAATACTCACTTGAATGTAATGATCTATCCGAGCCTGTTGAATTTTCATTTGTGTTTCAAGCATGGCTTGCCTGTCGAGTTGATGTTTTATTAAAACATTAAACATTTTTCCTTGCTCGTCGAGTTTTGCTCTTTGATTTTCTACGATTTTAGTCACTTGTTCATTTTGATGTGACAATGTAGTTGCAGTCTTAAGCTCGTGTTCTTGTTGTTGCATCGAAATCAGAGCAGCTTGTTGATCGAATTGTGTGCTCATCATGGTCGATAAATTGGGATGAAAAATCGTTTCTTCATTTTTTTGCCACAACAAATCAGTCTTTGGTTCGTTTGTCTGAGATTCTTGTACGTTTGTAACACTTGTCATTGAGCTTTTGGCTGTGGGTTCTTCGCTCTCTGTTTTATTCTTTGCTTGTTTTTCAGTCTCTAATTTTGTTTCTTTCGTTTTTGTGCTGCCACCCAACCATTCTGGTAAATCGTCTTGAGGCGGTTTTGTATCGACGTGTAAATTATTCTTTCTTTCCACCTAAACGTACAAGAAATTTAGTTGGAAATTGTGAAGCGAAAATACTAATTACTAAAGTTTCTTTAATTGCTTTAAATGTGAAAAATTAAAATTAAAATTAAAAAGATATTTTATAAGTTGGATCCTTATATTTTTCAAATAATTTAATTATTCACATTTTTAGGAAAAACTTACTTCCACGGCAGTTTGAGGAACGGGTTCGATGGGTTTTGATGTTGTAAACAATCCGAGTGGATCGCTGATGACTGCAGAATTTTTTCTGCCTCTTCGAGGTTCTCTGACATTTCCAAAATCAACAACATAACCGGATGTGGTCTTGGTTGTTGGTTCGGACTTGGGAGGTTCTGAAAAAACTGGAATTGACGGATTCGGAATACTTGGTTTCGTAATAATTGGTCGAGAATCGTTTTCTTTGGTCGGAGCTGATCGTGATCTTGTGCCAAACAAATCTTCCATCAAAGACGATTTTCGAGATTTGGCGTTGGTCGATTTTTGAGAATCTTCCGTCCGCCCCATATTTTCTTCATTAGTTTGGAATTTTTCTCGAGTACTCTGAGCAACAGCTGTACGCCCTTGAATCGACGTAGACGGTTTTTTATTTATCGACAAATTTTCGTCTGCAATAATCGGCTCTCGATTTCCTTCGATGTTTTGTACTTCTGGTGGCTTTTGTGGCTTTATGAGCTCAGTCTTTTTTTCCTCTGACTTTTGATTTTTAATCCCAAATAAATCTGCCACGAGATTACTTTTCGTAGTTGAGATGTTTGGTTTTTTAATGTCGTACGAAGCGTCGTCGTCGCTCAATAAATCAGCCAAAGGATCGTCTTCATCGAAATCTGAAATTATTTAAACTCAAAATTATTTATGATTGTATTCTAATGCCCCCTTTTTTTTATTGTCATGCTATTATTGTAAAATGTTCTTTGAATACCTTTGAAAGCTACTCTCTTTTTTCCTTCCATTATTTCTTTGTCTTTGCTGCTTTCGGAAAAAGGAACTTGTTTCTTCAAAGGACCACCGAGTAACGTGTTATCGAGATCTTCCAAATCCTCGACCATTCTTTCCATCTCTGAAGGATTTATGTCGGATTCGTCGGAAAAGTCGCCCATCTGTTCCAAAAATTTGAATACTTTTTACTCAAGAAGTTAGAAACTAAATTTTTTTTATCAAACAAATTATTGTAATGTTCAAAACGTTGAATTGAAACAATAGTGATGAGAATTAATCAAAAGACAACAGCCAGTGAAATCGAACATATTTACGCAAAATTAATACGAACATTTTTTTCATTATCATTTTTCAAAAAATGTATTTACAGAAAAAATCACGAAACCTCTTCCTTTTTCAGCTTATTTTTAAATAACTTTCATTCACCTTTTATTTAATCAAAATTTCAAAATGATTTAGTTAATTTTTATTTGTAAGTAAAAAAATTTTTTTAAATTAAATTAAGCGTCGAGGTAATCAACAAGCAAACCGCATATTTGCCTTATTTCTAAAAGCTACGAATGCTTTTTAGCCTTTGCCACTGTTTCCTTGGAGTTTTTTATGTATACAAATACGAAATGAGCTGTCACAATATTTTATCGCAGACCAGTGCTGCTCCTATCGGCGTTCTTAGTCCCTAAAAAATATATATATATATATTTTTTTTTCAAACTTGTAAAATAGTTGCGATTACTTTGAATCACGACGATTCAATTTTTGCTCTGAAATCAATTATTGATCGAAATAATCTGGAAAAAGCATCAACTAATTGATGCCTTATCGATCAGCTGACTGTCGTCTGCTTCGCAGATTGAAGCATTTATTGTAAAATAAAACATTCAAAAACAATCATTAAGTTACTTGAATTTTTTTACGAAACATAATTCGAACATAATTGCAAAATTTTGCAGTTTTGTAAATAGTCGTGAGGTTTGACAGGTACCACGTTAGTCAAATAGAAGACGACACTCGGAAGATTTTGTTTCGAATTCATTGAAGTGGAATGAAAAAATCATTGTGATATCAAACAAGTTTATTTATCGATATTTTGATCAAATCAATAGCTTATTTTTACCGTTTTAAATAGAGCTCTATTTTTTCAATAGTCAGTCTGTTGATCATTCATTCATTACCGTATGTCCCGTATACAAATTACCTTCTGTGTGGGTGTGTGCATGAATGTGTATTTAGTGTTTAAAAATGGCTGAAGTGACGTTCTCGTCCCGTGCTTATTGCAAAGTCATTTTACACGCTGCCAAATATCCTCATTGTGCTATAAACGGTTTGCTGCTTGCAAAACAAAAGAGCAAAAGTGACAGTAAATCATCGGAGCTGATAATCGAAGATGCTATACCACTATTTCACATTTGTCTACATGTTTCGCCAATGGCCGAGGTAGCACTCACTTTGGTAAGTCCTATTCATTTTTTTTTTCACTCAAGTTATTTCAATTTCAATGGGCTTTTTCCTTATTAAATATTGTGCAAATTGTGTTGTCATAACCTCCTCGCTGATTAGGAACAGATGTAGGAAGAAGTTTACGAAAATTTCATCCCTAACCTATATTCGTTTGTTTTCGTGACAACTTCTTGAATGTTTTATTTCAATCGATCGTATACATGACCCGCATTTTTTTAGAATTACCATTCATTTCGTCTTTTGTATGCAGGTCGATCAATATGCATCGCAACAAGGCCTTGTCATTGCTGGATATTACTTGGCCAATGAACTCATTAATGATATGAGGTAATTAACAATATTCTTGCAATCGAAACTAAATTATTTCCAACTCGATGCTTCTTTTTCTAGAAACTATACATCGAATTTTATTCTTTCTTTCGTTTTTTCAAGCTGGAAACTTTTCAATGTGTTTTCCTAATTTCTTTGTATTTCGGTCTCAAAAAGAGTAATTCCATCGATATTATTGATTCTTTACAGTACGGACAAACCGGCGCATAGGATAGCTGACAAAATAGCTGAAAACTTTAATAACGCTATTTTAACAGTGGTGAGTAGAAAGAGAGAGCTTCTAGTTATTTTATTCATTCAAGAAAACAAACAGAATTTCAATGTTAAAAAAAGTATTATTTGTACAATTTTTTTGCTCGGTTCAAATGAAACATCTATTTATGAACTTTGTGATGTGTCTTTGTGTATTTCAATATCACAAAACAATATTTTCAATGCAAATTTTTGATTTTTCAGACTCAATATTTTGAAAATCTTGTAACGTCTCTTTGGCTGCATGAAAAATGCAATAGGGTTTCTTAATTTCTGCATAAATGACTTTGATTTAGGCCTAATGAAAAAAAAAAAAAAATAACATCCGTCAATCCAATTGCGAGTCTTTGCAAGAAAATACAAATTTGCAGAACATTTTCAATTTAATTGTTCAAAAATCTTTTCAATTTCAATTTTCTGATTCTCCATTTTCGTAAAGTCACAATTTTTTTGTGTTATTGAAATATGTGATAAAATATCTCAAAAATTCTGAAAAGATTCATTTTATAGGATCTGAGAAGGAAAATATTTCGAATATAAAGTTCAAGGAGACTAACAAAATAATAATTACAGATAGACAACCGAGAAATAACTCTTGGGATGCAATCGAATCCTCTGAGAGTATTTCAGCATTTGGATGGAAAATGGAAGGCCAAAGACAATGCAGAGTAAGTGTACAGTTGAAATATAAAACAAAACTAGAATTCGAAAGTGGAGGAAAATAAGAGATGAATCTGATAAATATTTAACGACCAAAATTCTTTGTTTTTTCTTATATATATTTTTTTCATTTACTTTTGCAGTGTATTTCTGGAAAACGAAGAGGCACTCACAGAAACAGTTTACACCTTGTTGAGGGAGGAAGAGTATCGAAATCTCGTTGATTTCGACAATCACTTGGACAACATATCGTTAAATTGGAAGAACACTGAGCTCAATAAAACGATAAAAGAAATAATGGCAAATGAACAATGAAATAATTCGTCAAATAACCAAAAAAGAAAACGACAAAAACAACAACAAAGTGAAATTTGATGAAACAGCATTTTCGAGAGATCAAAGATTATTATTTTATTTATACTTACACATGCCCGAGCACATAGCTTGCTGATCATTGTATGTTCAATGAGAAAATCAAATGTACATAAGACACAAGATTTACAAATAGATATGTCATTTTTCTCAGCCAATATTCAGTCTTTTTTCTTTTCACTCCCTCCTAGAAATAAAAAAATGCTCAACATTTATATGAATAAACTGTTTAAAAGGCATAATAACAATTAATAACAACAAAAAGTATAAATTAGTAGAAAAATAAGATTTTCTCCTGTAATTGGGTTTCGAATAAAACAACATTGTTACTCAAATATAAAGGAACAGATTTTTCATTTTTTTTATTCATCCAACCGTTTCAGAGTCGTATAACGATTTCGTTCTCGCGCGACATACCAAACTCTTATTTTATCGTTCAACCAATTATTTTCTTTTTTTATTTTATTGCTCCTCGTTCGATGAAAATAAACAACTCGAGAGCCAGCGAGCGATTGAGCTTATTAGCGAGGCGGCACGGAACGATGCAGGCTTTTTAAGTGTCTAGCATTTCCGTATAGATATTATTTTATTAAGTAGCTGCAGCGTTGAGCACTTATCATAACATAATAATGTTTCAAACTTATTTCACACTCATCAACAAAAATGTGTAAATATTCAATATTTTTACATTATTTTCGGATTGATTCGAAATCTCGTTAAAAATTGACACTACTTTGTCATTAACAAATTTAAAAAATCTTTTAAAAATCCGAAATATTTGTACTAAAACTCACCAATTTATAGAATCAACTCAAATAAATAATAAGCTCGCTTAAACTTTTAAATCGTCGAGAATTTTTTCAACCGTAATAATACTTTGGCATATCGTTTATATTAAATCTGAAAAATAACAGCAAGTACGTGATTCCGGCCCAAAACGCGAAATAAGTTTTTATTCGTTCCAATTGGAGCTTTTTTCACACGTTTTTGTAAAAATACACATTGGATCAGTCGCCAAAAAACTTTTCTCAAGAGTACAAGGGCTTTTCATTCATTTTCGACAGAAAATTTGAAAGGCTTTAAATTTTGAAATTAGCAGCAATAAATGTTCTGTAGAATATTTAATTTAATCAAAAAATTGGATAATTTTATAAATTGAGGAAAAAAAACTGTATTACTGTAAAAAATTATTGAGTGATAAAATTGATGCTTAGAATTTGAAATATTATTCACAATGTGTACCGAATAACCTTTTTGGGGGTTTTGGCGTTGTGGACTTTAGAAGACTTTAGAAATTTTTCAGTTTTTAATCAGAAACACTCTGCCAATGTATTATGACAGTTGGAAAAAGTCCCCAGGGTTTGAAAGTTTAATCGGAGTCCTCTTTTCATTTGATCAGTGCTCAAAGCTGTTTGCACATTTTTCCATGGATCGTTTTGAGAAGAAAAATGCAGCCTGCAATTTGTGCTTGTGCGTTGTTTTTTTTTTTTTTTTTTTATCATAGTGTATCTACGTAAATTACACGCATATCTTAAACTCGCACGACAATCTTGAAGATTTTTTCGATTTGTTTTTTTCTTTTTTTTTTTCTTTAAATATCTACACTAAATATCTCAGTTTAGCACCTACCGAGCTGAAAATTGGACATCGAGAATAGAATTCTTGATATGTTAGTAGAAATGATTAGGATTTACTTTTCTTTTTTCTCTCGCTTGCAATTTCTATTCTAAATGATAAATGATGATAATGATAATGATATGACTCGCACTGGTGATTCGCGCGTACATCGCACACACACTCTCGTACACAAACATCACAGTTCACTATTCAGATGTATCAAAAATACTGCCAGTCGCACACACGTAACTAATAATTGGTGGATCATGGCCTTCATCCACTGGGCAAACGTAATATCGTAACAATATTTTACTACATTGTTATTTTGATATGAAAGTTTGCATCGTTGGATTAAAACGAAAAATCTTTAATATGTTAATCGACTTATTTATTTTTCAAATGGTCTGAATTATTTGGGTATTATTTATTGAATTTTGAAAGAAATTTACTAATTTTTTGGATCGATGGAAATATTTAAAAAATTCGTTGGATTCCAACGATGCAAATTTCACATCGGTTTGTATTTTTTTTCCTCTCACTTTCTTTGTCATGGTCTTCAAACGCTCCTTAACTTTTATTTTCCTTTTCCTCTTGTCTCCTTACGTTCAAATCACGCAACTTGCAAAAACTCGCTTTTTTCGTTACACCAAAAATTAGATTTGCGATGACAAAAGGAGACATTCAGCTAAATTCACTCGTTTCATTCATTCTCTTGTGTTACGAAAAAACGACAAATAAATTTCGCGATATATGACGTAGAAATGTGCAATGTTGGTCAAACGAAATTATTGCTTTTCAATCGAAATTTCACTGTGGCAGCAAAACAATTTTTTTTTTCCTTCTAATTCGTTGTAATACGATAATCAGGATTTTATTACGTAAAAAATTTCAGTACCTGGAGATTCACAAAAAAATCTGAAAAAACAACAAGTTTGAGAAACTGTTCATTCAATGCAATGAAAAACAAGTAAATCCCAGCTTTGAAAAGCATTTAACAAAAATTGTTTCCATTGAAGATGACTGCAAAAAAAAATATTTCGTTTCGACCAACTTCACCGATTCCTACGTTATTGAAATACTTCGTGATATACATATTTTTCCTTTGAAATCACAATGCACAGCCACGAGATGGTGCCTAATTCTCAGCTTTTAGGCTCTCTTGTTCCTGCCTCGCATTTTTTTTGTTCCATTCTTAAATTATTTATTCATCGTGCAATAAAAACGATGATGCGTTTTTATCTCGGGTTTGATAATATATAAATTTCGAAATTTCAATGCGCGACAGCTCGAGCTATGAAAATTGTTGTTGTTTTTTTTTTTTTTGTAAAAATTGCTCACGCTTCATGATTCTAGACGCATTCATCTAATAAATTTGCAATTACTTTTCCTCGTTCTCGCTGACCCGTAATTATAGAACGTAATTATTTATCTTATTATTTCTTCCTCTTATTCATGAATGTATAGTGAAACGTAATTTTATTCGCGATTCTAACACACACGATGTTCTATTTCTAATTTAGAAATAGACTATGGTGTCATTTTTAAATATTTTTTTTTTTTTTTTGAATAATCACTCTAAAATCCGGATTTCATCACTCGTGTCAGTTTTTTCCGGTATTATTCACCCGAGGAATATAAAAACTTGGCTAGTCACAATAACTGTGATAGCGTTTCTACGCCAATGTCAATAGGTAAACGAAACAAAATACAATAAATAACACAACTTTTCTTACGATAATAAAAAATAGGCTTACGCATTATTAAAATGAGTTGCCATTCCTTTAAGCCTTTCATCGCTACCTCTTAGCGCTTTTTAATTGAAAAACTACTTATTTTTTAATAAGCATGAATAAAAGTCAAAATCTAAATTCTTTACAACCGATTTTCTTGAGGCAAGTAAAATATTAAATGATGTTTATCTTGCACTTTTCACAAATGATTTATTTCTTTCTCTAGTCAATTCTTCAACATTTTTCAAAAATTTGACTTACTCGACCCTCGAACTCGCATAAATAGAATGTCCCTTTGTTTTTCGTACAAAATTAGAGCATTGACAGATTTCGAGCATTGTAAGTACGTCATTTACAATATATATTTATTTTAATATGTATATGTGAATCATTATTTTATTCTCGCAAACGCTTTAGCTATTTATCGTGATATTAATTTTATTTGTGAGAGACTTTTCGAGGATCACGTCCTAATATGGCCTCGCGAGTATGTGAGTATTTATTAACTCGCAAATGGATAACGAAAAATTGAATTTTCTTCAATGTGATCGAGTGGACATTTTTTTTTTTTTTAATCTTGGTTTTCTTTAAGATTGTCAGTGTATCACGAATGCGTATAAATAATACTTTAGCGTCGGATGGACCATATCGTTGTAATATATATTTATATATTTAAGTATATATTTAATAATCGGTCGTCATTAATTTCATTAGGACGTGATCGGCCAACAATTCAGAATTTTTACTTTATTTGTTGTTGTCTTTGTTTTTTTTTTTTTTTTTTTATGGTTTTCTTTTATATAACGAGTGCAAGATCATTTCATCACAAACTTCATAAATCCAAGGTCTAGCCTCGGTGCGATCAACGCAGACTCTCAAATATTAGTATCGTATACAGAGTGTTTCACGACCGATGTTAGAAAAAGTTTCAGAATCAAAATCCGAGTTAAAAAGTATAGTAATGTTTTTTGATCAGACTCCCGATGACAAAGTTCGAAAATTGGCGTTCTTCGATCACGCATACTGTCAAAACGGTTGAAAATAGAGCAAAAGTCAATAAAGCAATCTTGTAGAGCATACAATTTCCTAAAAAAAAGTCTTCTACAATATTTTTCTATCTTTAACATTTCAACCCTGAGAACGGATTTAAAACGTTCCTTGTTTCCAAAACACGAACTTTCCAAAAAAAAAAATTTCAATCTCTTCTCAGGAGTAAACTAATGAACGCACACAAAAATCGTCTCAAGCTTTTTTGTAGGAAATTTTATTCTCTACAAAATTGGTCCTGAAGACTTTTACTCTATCTCTAACAGTTTCAGCGGTATGCCTCATGAAAGAACATATAAAAAGAATATTCGAACTGGAATAATTAAAAATTGATCAGAACTTGGATTCCGGTGCTGAATTGAAGTACATACTTTGTACGAATGGTCGAGGCACACTCTGTATATATAAATATTTCCGCATATATATAAATAAATATATATATAACTCTTCTGTGCTTATGTGCATTTAAACAACAACAATGTACGTTAACGTACGTTATACAAGTTATCTCCTCAACTTCATTTCTTCTGTCCTTTCTCTCTCTCTCTCTCTCTTTTCTCTCCTTCTTCTCTCCTATATACTTGTGTCCCGCCAACAGACATACAATCTTCAAAAAATTCCTTTCAACAATGTGTTTTTTTTTCTCATTAATAATTCATCTACTGACGTAGAATGATGCAAAAAATAACTTTTTCCTTTAAGATTGTGTTCTGTATCGAGATATTGTTTATGGCAAAAAACAGCTTGGGGGTGAGACGTAAAAAAATACTATTTCCGTGTCATCAAACGCACATTAAAATAGTCCATAAAAAACGTTTCACTGTTTGTTTTATTGCACATGGAAATTTCTCCATTTCCGGTATCAATAATGTTGGAAATAGTATGAAAACTTGTTCGTTAAAAAAAAAATACAAAAGTATTTTTTTAAATAACGGGAAAAAAATATATTGTCAAAAAATTCGTGTCTCGCTTCAGCTGTTTTATGTTGTTCATATATCTCGATGAACAATCTTAAAAAATGTGAATTTCGGATTATACTAATTTCTGTAAATGTAACGATATCCCGAGCATCATTTAATATAATGTTTTTTCTTCTTTTTTTTTATCCTTTCGCGAAATATTTACTTGTACTAGCAAAATTTTATGGGCGCCCATTAAAAGCGCATATTGTTCATTATAACTGTTCTCTATTTATCGAGTAAATAAGCCAAAAACGCGTTGTTACTCGATGCACTCTTGATCAGTGACGACAACCAAACACACGTGTTTTTACGGAAAATTGAAACACTGCGCGAATGCACTGACAGGTCTCTACAGCAGAATGGGTCATTCGCCCATCTCTGATGGTATTTTTAACATTTCTGTTGGTTCGTTTAGATAAAAAAAAAAAAACGTCCTCTTTGACTGAGCTGTTGATAAAAATTTCATTAACGTTTCGCACCCAAGACGAAATAAAAAGTGATTGAACGAATGAACAAGAAAATCAATCAGCAAAAAAATTGTCAATTATTTTAGTTCAAATAACAAAAAAAAAAAAAAAAATAGAAAAAATGAATAAATGCTCGATCTTGTAAATTGTTTTGAACACAGCTGCAGTTTCCATGGTAGATCGAAAAGTGAAAAAACACTCGTGTCAAGAGGACGAAACGAGGAGAAGGCGGATGTTAGTTTTATCGATGATTAATATTGAGGGGAGGAGTTCTGGGAACAGGAGTAGACGGACATTTGAAACGATCGGTCGAGTACCATTGCTGCGATGTGTTTTGCCTGCAGGGGCTACGATGAGTCGTAAGATAAGAGGTGGATGTTGGCTCGATCAAAGGCAATCTTTTATTGCCGATAAAGGAGCTGGTGGTGTCACGTGGAAAATAATTGATGGATGAGTCTAAAGACTTGGACTCGAATAGGGTAATCGATGAGAAACCCATTGAACGTCTGAACGATCCTTCGCCGATAATTCGAGCGTATGATGATGGATTAGGAAAGTAAGAGGATTGACAATTGGACGTTCCAGCTCTGATGGGTGACGAGTCCGATGGCGACTCAGGTGGAGTCGCCGGTGGCGATCAAGTCGTTCGCCTCGTCAGGCCACCTCGCCTCGACAAAAATTTCGGCGAATCTGGTGGCGTTGAGGACGGTGATTCGACTACTCGTCGACTTGAACTACGTCGTGCCATATGCATCGGCGATACCGGTGGCGTTTTGTTTGGTGTATCAGGCGCTGAACTTGCTGACGATAATCGCCAATTGCTACCTGATGTTATTGAATTTGTTCGACCTGATGTAAACAAATTTGAACTGCTGCTGCTGCAAGCCACTGCTGATGATAAATCGACCCTTGACACGGCTCTGTTCGAATGTCAAAACACCAAATTGTTCATATTAAGTAAAAAAACAAAAAAAAAAATCCACGATTGGCGAACATAAAATTAGTGCAAAGTACGAAAAAAAAAAGATTTTATGAAAAATTACTATTTTACCACACTTTGCTGAAATAATATGAAAAGCAAAATGAGATTAAAGTCAGAAATGATGACCGAGACTGATATCGACACCGGATCAATGTCGAAAAAATGACATTTTTCTTCATTTTCTCATTTCTTCATTCTTCGAATGAGTTTTTTATCAATTCAACTTTCACGAAATTTTATTTCTCGTATATCATTCTATTCGCTAATAAAAAACGAAGAGATTCGTGTGGTTGAAAGTCTCTTCGTTTCTGTAAAGACGATTCTACGGTAATGAGGTCAATAGTTGGCCCAGTCATGCGTTAAGAAGTGAAAAAAAAATTGATTATAAGTTCTAGGGTTCAGAACTTCGTATAGTGTCATAGTTTTCGAATTTTGTCCACAATTTCGTTTTTTTATCATTTAAATACAAAATGTCATGAGCAGTAAACAATTGTGAATTGCGGTAAGCATGAGTTGGTAAATTTTAAATGTTCACTAAGCAGCGTCTCGGGATCTATAAAAACTTTATTAAATTGTTGCAATTCTGTTTCGTTTTAATCAAAATTAACAAAAAAATATGAGAGAAATGATTTTTTTTTTTTTTTTTTTTTTTTTTTTTTCAAGTAACGAGCCATTCAACTTTTTCTGAACGTTTCCGGTTCGAATTTAGACGAACGAATACTACGAAATGTGTTGAGCAAGAAAATGATGATTTGTTATAGAAGTTTTAGGTGCTAAATGATATTTCATCGCTTTGCAATAAAATAACAATCAGGAGCGTTAGAAATGGTAAATTATTGAAAATAAAGTAAGTAAAGGTCGTTTAGTGACTGAATTTTTTATTACCGAGAGGGTGGAGCTGATCCGGTGTACGATAATAATCCTGCAGGTCCACTGCGGGGTCGCGCTGTTGCTGACATGACGCTCGCCGACCTCGGCAACGCGGGGGACGGTGGGGCTGATGGCAAAAGTCTCGGGGTTTGAGGTGGCGTTCGATTTGATCCGAGACTACCAGTACTGCTCGTCGATGATTTTCTCCTCAGTGTCCTTAATCATTCGTAAGGAAAAGAACTAATGATACCATTTTTTGTCGTATTGTTTCTTTTTATTAAATTCAACGTATATATATCGAGCTCGATAAGTCGCAATCACCGTATTTAATTATTCGATGAAAAATTTATTTGTAAAATAATTGCAAAAAACATTAAACGATGCTCTCTACATCGGAATATCGAACTGAAAAACTGATTTTGTTGAAATGGTCGAAATCTGGTTCCCACGGTCGAATTTTTTTGTCAAATAGAATTAATTTAATTGAATTGAAATTACACAAAATGTTTGATTACTCTCGTGAACGAATAATTAGGTGTATCAATAAAAAAAATAATTTAATTAACATTATATCCAAGTCTTCCAACTAAATATTTCGTCAATGATATTCAGACGAAAGATTCGATGAATATAAACGATTATATCGTGATAAGCAATAAATGTATCAAAGAGTGAAGATAAACGATGTCAGTATTATTAACGAAATATTTTGTCAAGTATTTCAATAATAAATTATGCTCGAAATATTTTACTTTAATAAATAATAGTTGGTAATTAAATGATAGTTTGATTAAAAAATTGTTGAATTGCAAAATGAATTTAATTGACATCTCTAAATCAGTGTTTCAGTGAGTCATAACATTTTTCATTTTTTTTTTTAAATAGTAAATTCTACTTCTATCAACATTCCAAAATGATATTTTTTTCAAAAACTTTCATATTCGTAAACACGAGGCTAGCTAATTTATGCATTTGTCCAAAAATGTTTTTTTATAAAATACTATTTACATAGAAACTGAAGATCGATTAAAAAAAAAGTGTTAACTACTTTTTTTTTTACCAGAACATTCAACAAACTATTGTTCTACTCCAAATTTCTACGTACACGATTATAATTTATTTGACGAAAGAAAAAATACGTTGCAAGCGATAAGACGACGTTAAAAAAAACTTAATCATGTGACAAAGACGACGACAGAAAAAATATATAGGTCGACGACGAACCTCTTGGATCGCTGTCGACATAGACCGGTTGGGCAAGGCCTCCCCATAGCGCATTTTCCTTCGCAAACTTCACGCGCGTTAGCGAGGGTCTCGTAATTGCTTAGATTGGCCCTGCAGGCCTCTGCATCATTAACGGTCAGAGCAAGACTTGGAAAACGTTCTCTCAATCGTCTTCTTTCCTGTTTCCAAAAAATATCGGACGACGATAAATCAATGAAATCTTTGACACTATACGTCGTTCTTATATTTTTTTTCACTCGTGCAATTTTAATCAATCGAATAAATAAAAAAACGTCATTAAAGAGAGGAAATATGGACAAAAAATATGAGACTTCGAAACATTAAAAAAAATTAACTTTTTTTAGAATATATATTTTAAAATATTTACTATGACGACCGGCAAAATGCGAAAAAATGTTTAAAAAAGGGGAGAAAACGACAAAAAAAAATGAGGAATTGATAGAGTAATGAAAAATCGAAAGTACATTGTCCTTTCTTTGAAATATTTTGATCCAGAAAAACACAAATGGCCACAAAAAATATTCCAGTTATTAGAATAGTGAGAAAAAGACACGAGCAAAAATTTGAGAATTCAGAAATTTGACAATAAAAGTTCCAGATAATTATTTTGTTTTTGGCAAATATTTATTTTCGCAATCTCATTTCCTCAACGAATTTACACTCGTCAAATTTTTCAGGGATTCATAAGATCCAAGGACCATACACAAACATCTTGATTTTTTCACTTTTTTTATCACTTTATCCTCTGCTTACCTCTTGCAAACGACTCGACTCAAAATCCTCGAGTTGACGTTGAAAACCTACGTTAGGATTTGCAACGGCACGACCCACTCTTACTACTTTGAGTGCTTCTTTCCACGAGAGATTCGTGATGCTCATGATATAAGCAACTGCAACTGTCACGCTTCTCGACATACCTGCCAAACTGATATTCATGGTGAATATTTTATATATTTATTTAAATAAACGATTTTTTTTTATGTATTTTTTGTTCGAAAAAGTCCTTTGATTCGAACTTTTTCGATCCTAAATTTTTTTATGAAAGAATTTTCGATCCTCAATTTTTTTAATGAAAGAATTTCCGATCCCAAATTTTTTTTATAAAAGAATTGCATAAAATATTCAGATAAATATTGAATGTAAATATATTATTTTTCAACCCAAGAATTTATGGCCCATTTTTTTGACCTTCTAGCACATGACCAGGGTCATTATCGACCCCATAATATTTTGGGCTGTAAAATCGTCTTTGCAGAGATCGAGAGATTTTTGCCGATACATGAATATCTTTATATTTTTATTTAAAAAAAAAAAAAATCCCATGCAGAAATTTTAATTAAAAGAAAGTTACGTCAATGAAAAAATAATTAAAAATTTGAAGAATTCAGGAAATCCATGAAAATGTCTTTTTTTAAATATTCACATGGTGTCGAAATTAAGCTCGATCATAAATTTTAGGGTCAAATATTTTAAAATTCTAATATTCAACATCCTTACCAATGGATCAACACGTTACCACCTCGTAGTCGAGCTGCATGAATAAAATCGTTGCACAGCGAGAAATATTGCGAGAGATTTTGATCAGGAGTGTCAGCTGCCAAAATGCATAAGTAGTGTTTATCCTAAAATCGAATTACAATGAAATAGTTATTAATGCAAACTGTGGAGGTGTATAAAGAATGTAATTTTTTTAAAACTAGATTTGAAGGAAAGTGTTAGTTTGATAAATATTTCAGAATTTCGGAATTCAAACACCGACAGTTTTGGGGTTTTCGGTTTGTTTGGATTCTCGATCTCGAAAGCAGTTCAAGCGAAAGATCAAGCGAAGCCATTATTTGAAGGAGTGAAACACTTTTCGGAGATCTCACGAAATTATGAACATTAGCGAACCTCAGGAATCGTGATGGAAAGGCGGAAATAAAAAAAAAACTCGAGCATGAGCTTGAAGAATAAAATACAAAAAAAAAAAGAAAACACGCACTTGAACAGATATTCGAAATTTTTATTCAAAAATCAAATATTCAATAATAAATAAAAACTTGCATTTTGTGTGAATAAAAATATAGTATCAAGGATGAATTAACACTTACAGGATGAAGCTGTCGAGCTGCATCGTGAATAGCAAGGATATGAGTTATCTCGAAACGTTCAAGTTGTACGGGATCTTTGCTGTCTCGATAATTTCCCACGTAAAGTCCCGGAAGAACCTGAGAAAAAATTAATTCCTTGTTTATTCTTTATCGTAGAAAGGGGCGAACAAAATATCTCTAAACAAGTTTGGAGCTGTCAATTTTTTTGTTTATTTTTCAAAGGTCTAACTCTGCCCTAAAGTGATAGAACGTGATTGTTTCGATTTTCGATTTAAAATTCTATATTTCCTCGATGACTGAAAACAAATGATAAAAAATTTTGGATTCCATCCCTGAGACGTTATATTTTGAAGGCCTGATCGTAATATTTTGCTATCTACCAAAAAGCATAATTATTTTGTATCTTTAAACGACGAAAGATTGTTTTCTAGGAAAAAACTGAATTAAATACTCTCAGTGCTAGTCATAGGATGTTTGAAACGAACGAAAATAATAATAACAATAGAAATAATAATAATAATAACAATAATAATAAAGCAGAAATATTTTAAAACTTAGCGACACATTTTTATCACTTTTTATTTATGTACGTTGATTATATATTTTATTAGAATGAATATTTCTATGTCGATTGCAAAGAATTTCAATTTGTTTGAATGCTGTTAGAAGAGGATTGTAACGAGGCGAAAAAGTCGTATACGTGAACGAGGAATTCGTTTCGGTCGGAGGGAATTCCATTGCGGACTTGAGATTTAATGTCTGAAGTTGTAATTACTAAACAATCGATTGTAGGTGAATAGTTCGATTGTAATTTTAGTCACGCTGTCTTCAAATTTGATTAATACCGTATCATCGCGAGACTCGGATAAACGAATAATTTTTCATTCTCTTTATCTTTCGTATGATTTATTCTGAGCTGAGAGTCTATACGCGGTAACTATAGTGAAGATATAAAGAGTATGAATTTACAACAGCAAAAATAATCCGGTTAGTTATCAGTCGCGAATTCGGCACAGTCGATTCCACGAGGGTCTTATCAATTATCGTAACGCCAATGTTCGGTTCTTTTCTTTTCTTTCTTTTATGTCTCTCATACGTTTCGCCTATTCACCATTCTCAATAGGAGACGAGAAAGAAGGTCGCTCAGACGTTTCGAGACGACGAAACGTTTCTCTCGTTCTCTTCTCGTCTAGTATTCTTCCGGAATAGCATTGGAATCGAAATAAAATAATTCGAAGTGCCGAAAACTGAAGAATTTTTTTTTTTTTTTAATAAAATCGAACATTTTAAGCAAATAAAGAAACGATGAAGATTCATCGATCGATATTAACATCATCGATCGTTGTGTTCGTATCGATAATTTATGGGATTTCCGGTGAAACAACAGCATCTTCCTTAAAACTCGACGAATCTTCGATATCAACAAATTTACCGACACTCCAAGTATCCAGTGAAAATGTTGTTTCTTCTCGAAGTGGATCTTCGACCGAAATGAATTTGAATAACACTGAAAAACGTCAGGACAAAATTAATCTCGAAACGGAAAAACCGACGCCACAGAACGTAACGAAAAACGATGATTCGGAATCTCGTGGATTCTTTACGGACAAAAAGAATACGAAATTGAAACGAAACAGTGAACATTTGATGAACTCCCTTTCTTCGGATCTTTCAACTTCCGGTGCAATGTCAAACGAAAATAAAAATGGAGAGAATAAAGTTGGTGTTTCTAAACAGACTCCAAAACCTTCGGAAATGAATAAAAGAATGACGAGTCTCGATGACGTACTGGATTCTCTGGGAACTGGAAATCAACAACAAGGATTAGATGGAAATAAAAATGCGAATGCCGCGGGTCTCGCGCAAGATGGTGTTTCTAAGCAGACAGTAAAATCTAATGAAAAAGGTTTAAACCTCGGGGGAGTTATGAATTCATTGAGAACTGGACTTGGACAGGGAGTAAACGATGAAAAGAAAAAGGCGAGTGTTCCGGTTGTTCGTTCAATGTTCGACGACGTAGACGATAATGGGGATTTGGAAATTGTTGATAGAAAGGCTAAACTAATGATGTCGAAGGTAAAACACCTGCCGCAGGAACGTCGCGAAAGTTTGATTCCCTATTTGGATCGTTTTTTGTCGAGAATATTGAAAAAGTTTGAAAGTCAAGATGACGAAGAGATGGATGATGTGGAGGATTTTTTGGACCGATGCTCAAATTCTCAATGTTGTAACAATTGTTGCTCTTGCCAAGAAAAGCGACGAAGGAAAATGAGACTCATTACGAACATTGGAGGGAATGCACGACGCAAAGCACAAAGAGCCAACGATGATGATGATATCGATGATAAAACGAACAAGAAATTACAACGAATTTCAATTAGCAGCGCAACTCCTTCCACAACAACGAGCCTTAAAACAACAAGACTTACAGCAGCAACAACGAAACGTCCTGAAACAACAATTGTAATAACATCTACAACTGCAAGTGCAAACAAAAAAGTGCATATGGAAAGATTGAGAAAACTTAAAAAACGTCTACGAAAACGTCCTTTGGTATCACGCCGTAAAATGGACGAAAATGGCGTTGGAAGGAAAAAAAAATGCATCAGACGAAAACCTGTTGTAGAACAACAACAAAATGATGACGAACGACCATTGCGAGCTGGTCATCGAAGTAATTTTGATCAAGACATCGATAATTTTGAAATTCTAACACCAATCAAATCCCGTTTCAATGACATTTCTTCTGATAGCCTCGAAGAACATGATTGATAATTGTAATCTTTAATGATGTACGATTGTTGGACAAAGCAGTTGGTGAAACGATAGTATTCAATAAATTTCACGTAGTTCGACTTTTTTCAAATATATTTTTACCTTCGAGCGCGGTAAACCTTTACGTTTTTCATTATGTTCCATTCTGAGAGTGTGTCTCCTTCGGATTTTATGAGTATTCATTTTTTTTTTATCAATTTAAAGTTGTTCGATCAAGAATTATTAAAATTGTTTACAATATAATGTCGATTTTTTTGTTTTTTTTTACGCCGATCTCACAATTGTGTCTTTTGGTTTTCTAGAAATCATTTTTTTTTTTTTTTCAATAGTACCAACAAAGATTTGGCAGAATGTTGGTCGATTTTCGATGTTTTTATTTTGCCTCTTTTTTCTTTATAATTTTTGTATTATTTTGATTAGAATAATTAATAATTATTTTTTGTATTTTTCAAAAAAAAAAAAAAAAAAGGTGAGTATTAAAAACAATTTTTCTTATCGATAAGCGTCATTTAAAAATTCTGAGGGACATTGTTTATTGATATATATGTCGAGTTTTGACGATGTTAGGGCAATTATTTGTTCATGTAGGCGATAAAAGAAAGATCAATCAATCAATTGTTCAATTAGTTGTCGAGGCCAATTCGCATTATTGACGATATTACCATCGCCTATAGTTCGTTCATCACTCTCCGTCTCTTTTCCTCGGTCTCTCATTCTCAACATAAAAAAGTCGTTGTACCGATCACATGCTACATTAAATCTATCCACATTTATAACACAAAGAGATTTAATTTGATTTTGTCGAATCAATCTGTTGCCATAACGCTTCATAACCGAACATGTGTACGAAACGATCAACTTCGATTTTCCGTCAATTCGCTTCGAGCAGTGGATACGAAAAAAGTGCTTATAGGTGCGAATGTGACTTTACTCATTTCTCATTTTCTTGAAAAATATAAATAGAGTCTCTGTTTTTTATTATTAAAAAAAAAAGAAGAAAAAAAATCATCACTTTTTTCACGAATTTCAGGCACGAAAAAAATGCATCTTTTTTTTTTTGAAAACTTTTTTTTTTGTTAGACATACGTGTATGATAGAAAATATTAAATCAACAAGATAAAGGATTAATAGAGCATATATGAGCACGCACTGCCGTGAAAAAAGGTAATTAATTATTATCGCATGTAGAAAACCATGATGCTGACCTTTTTTTCCGCATAAAGAATTTTCCAACCCCACTGAACCCTTGCACGGACTCTTTAACCCTTGCTTGACACACTGGGTCAATTTGACACGCAGCATAGTTCACTCGCATGTAATCAACAGCCCTTGAGTCCCTTTTTATTGAAAGAAATCAGGGATACACTTCAAACGTTCCTCTATACGTGTGTATCATGAAAATTCGGAAAACATTGAATTTAGGTTTTTGAAAAATGATTGAAAACGCTAAATTTTGAAATTTTGAAAAAAAAAATGATTGAAAACGTTGAAAAACACTTTTTATTAATTTTTTCAATTAAAATAGTGTCGTCACGAAATTCCCAAAAAATGTATTTATTTTCTCAAGTGAATTTGGTTTATTTTCGAGATAAAAAAATCGTTAATTTTGGTAAAAAAAGCGTAGAGAGTCTTTGAAAATATTTTTCGAGTAGGGATAATTAATGTAAAAAAATGATTACGGGTCAAAATGACCCAGTTTTTGAACGAAAGGGGAAAGTCAGTCAATAAATTTTGTTGTTATTGTAAAGATAAAATATTTCTATTATAAATAAAAGAGAAATGGAAATGCACTGAGACAAATAGTTGATAATAAATCCATAAGGTACGAAGTAATCGATAATTGATGAGGCAAATGGGCTGGAATAATTTTAATCCATCAACAACCAACGGACTAGATAAGTTTGCAAAGTCACGATTGTTGCTGTGTGTCGCGTGTGCCCGAGCAAAAGCTTTTCACCGTTTACGATTATCTCGCTATTCCGCGTGGAACCCTACTCATCGTAAACTCGTGCCACATCGTTTTCCTCCGATAAACACAAACACATATACACAATGTTACACGTACTCGTACGTATATATTTGTATTATTCAGAATTGGGTAAGACTCGAATCAACGATTAATAGAGCAATGTGTACAATTTTAGTAAAATGCATTATCATAGAAAATATAGACGAAGACCTTCGTATTGTTGAATAATATTGACATACGTGTCAATCGATTTTTTACGTTTTTATCGATACGTTTTTATCGATTAATTTCTGTGAAAATTGTCAGGAACCTTTACTACAGAAGCATTCTGTGGAGCAATGGAGATCATATTTGCATCTCGAAGAAATTTAAACTATTTAGTTCGATGCTCCGCGGTTCGGAACCCACGTTGGAAAAAAATAGTGGAAAAAAAGGAAAAATTCAAAGAGGTACAAAAAGCGAAAAGAGAGGAAAGAAAAACGTAAAAACCAGAAAATGGTATACGTCAGGAAAAATAAAAATATAAAAATAAAACTATTTAGTTCGATTTGAATCACTAAATCGGTGTCATTATTAATTCTAAGCAGGTTTCGAAGAGTTTTTAAAGTCTAAAAATACTAAAATCAGCTATTTAGGATTTAAAAAATGATTATTTATCGTCTCTACACTGCTGCGAATGCCAAGCCGTGTGTAACATACGGAAGAACGAAAAAACGTCAAAGCTTCGATAAAACCTCGCTAGGTGGCGCGTGGCAGAATTTTTCGCGTTAGAGAAACATTGTTAACGAGGGTATGAAGGGCTCTGTTAATTGGCGTACTTCATTTTTAAATATTTGACTCGAATTCAAAGGATTTGTTCTTGGAACGTCTCACTAAGGAGTTTTGATACAATTTTTTTTTATCTTGAGGCCACTTTTGGGGCACTGTTATGAAATTAGGTTGAAAATTTCAAAAAGATTCACCGTCTCGTAGTCGAGATATTTTGACAATCAGTGGACGAAGTTTGTCAAAAAAAAATTCAAAATTTTAAATCTTTATTACCAAAAAGGTGGTTTTTTCGTTTTTGAAGGAAATCTTTCGTTTGAATTTTTTATTTTTTATTAAATGAATAAAGAATAAATCTCGTCTTTTGATAAAACTAAAGTAACTGAAATTTGCCAATGTAACAAAATGCCAATATCGACTTCGCCGAACAGTAAAATATAGAATTGTAACGATACGACCAACTGCATTGACGATGTTGACATATAGAAGCAATACCAGCAATTTTGGTGATTGTTAAATCGATGAAAGCCAACCGAAAAAGAAAACGTCGTACAAGCATTTAAACATTATAAACAAATGTCATAACAATTGTTAAACGGTCATGACATTTTTCTTGAAATTCAATCTGTCAAAAAACGTTAAAAATCCAATTTTTCGTTGGTCAATCGTACAATAAAATAGAAATTCAATCTTCGAAATTGAAGGACATAGTATTACAAATAATAAAGCTGTACAATAATGAAAAAAAAAATAAAAAAAATAAAAACGACTGATCGGTTATTTGAAAAAATTTAAGTTAAATTCTAAAAATCTGCTTGCTGTCCTAATTAAGAAATCGAATAGTCAAAGAAATGGTAAGTCAGTGTGATTTAAGTTTTGGACTGATAATAAATATAAAAAAAAAAGATTTATTGCCTGCCGGTTTTAATTGAATCGAGAATTCGCCTCTTTCGCAATGTATTTTTGGTCATGGAATTGGTAATGAGTTTTGGAAGAGTTGCATTACGTTATTTTCTCGTGGATCAGCCTAACTGACGTTGTACGTTTTGCTGGCGGGTCGCCAATCGAAACGGCGCCATATGTCCTACTCCGAATACCCCTACGTCACTAAACCGTCGCTCCGACCGATCGAAAGAAACAAAAAGATTCTCCACTCTGTTTTTCACTATCAGACACGTTACATGCTCGGCTCTTACGATATTGTGTGTTTTCAAAAATATGTATTTCTCCATTTTTTACGATATTTCAAGATTTTTGTTTTCGTCATTTCGATCTTGACATTATTTCAAGGTCAGAAACTTACTGACAGAAGAGTATTCGTAATAAAATTTTTTCTTTTTCATTGTTTTCGTGCTTTGTACAAAACATTAATGAAAAATTCTCGTACATTTAATTGATAGTACGATTTTAATTAATTTTATTACACTTGTGTGACTTGACGACCTAACCAGATATATTCGTTTCATTTTCATTTTTAAATTCCATTAGTAAATTATATTTCCTTGAGGTCAAAAAATAGTGAATGAAATTTAACTTTTTTTTTCGAGGTCCTGCAAACGTTCTGAATAATCGTACGGTTTTTTTTCGTACTCGGTTGATTTCTCAGACATTGGCTAATCGATATGTAAATATAGTTGAATATATAGTTGAACTTGGTTTAATTGTCTCACGTACCTTGTTCATACCATTCCCCATTTTGGTGGCGAAAAAAGTGATTTGACATTCGTGATTTCGTTTCAGATGAAAAAAAAAGTCTTGGGAACACGATACATTTCGATGTTAGATGTTGCAATGTCGCGTTTACCGAGGACGATCAATCACAAGATGTTGTCGAGCTGTTGTTCGAGTCGAGTTGTTCGAAAAGGTCACTCACATTCAAACACAAAAGAAGTTAAAGGGTTTTGTTTCTTTTTTTTCTTTTCTGGTCCTTTACCCCTGGGATTTTGTAGCAAACACGTTTATTCACATATTTCTTGCGTCTTCAGCCTCTTCGGCACTGGGCTCTTTATCGAGTTGTCCCGTGCCTCGTAACTGGCTTTGCTGATGATGATAATGCTCCATTCTTGACGAGGGTTATTTGAAATCCATTTTCCACCATTTCCATGAATATTTATCCTTCGAAAATTTATTTATTTATCCTTTTTGCTATTTGTTGTATCATTTTTTTCATTATCTTTATTTTTATGAAAATTTCATTGTTTTCGTTAAGAAATCATTTTCATTTTATGACGTGGACAATGTTTGTCGTTTGAACGTTTGAAAATAAAATCCATCCGTGATTATATTTCTGCAACAAGAATTTCATTTTTTGTTTGGTTTTCATAGATCGAACAGAAGTTTGACAGAAACGTGCTTTTCAGATGCTTAATTGTGATAGTGAAGGAGAGAATTATTTATTGAATCAACGAGGATGGAACCATCGATGAAAAATAATGCAAAAATCCTCTTGCACTGTGATTTTTATTCATTTCGAATGGGAATTAAATACAGGGATGAAAAGTGATCCGAGTCCTCTATTTGTAAACGTATGAAATTTTTATTTTTATTGCCAAGCCAGCTTTCTACCCCTTTTCAAACGAAATATCGATTTTCCGGCATTCGCGTGGTTTTAAAAAGCTCGTAAAGAGCTTTTTGTGCAGAAAAAAAAGGTTTACTGGCCCTTCAAAATACTCTCCACGTTTGAGCAAAAGAAAAAATAAATAAACAGTACGAGAAAAGTATTTAACGAATCCACATGATACGAAATATGCTTATTTTTTTATTCATTCAGCTTCTTTTCAACGAATTTCTATTGAATCCGAGTTACACAAAAAACGATTTTCAATTCAACCTTTTTTCCATCACCCTTAACTCACTAATATTATTTAATAAGGAACATAAATATGAAGCAGTCGAATGAATGAATAATAAAAAAGAGACAATTGGAAAAAAAGGCTCGTAATTTTTTATTTTTTATATCGACAATGATGACTACAACATTTTTTTAGTACACCGACATATTTCCATTCAGAAAATTGTGACAATGAACTGTGCTGAATCGTCAAGGGTCGAGGCCGGACTGACAATGAGCGACATAATAAACCGCTTAGTGTTTCGTCGCACTCTGGCTTTACGTTTGACTTTGTTTTGACAGGTGACAGTGTTACAGATATCGATCGAAAGTTAACATTTAAGAATTATATTTGTTCAAATTGTTCCGAGTGGTACGAAGAAGAAAAAAAATACTGGGAAGTATGCGACGAGACTAAAGGGAGGGAAAAATTACAGACTGAGATGTATATGCTGAGCATTTGGCTCAGCAATCCAACTGTGGTTCGAATATGATCAAATGCATTCTTCCCCTGCATCCCACTCCTTTTTTTTCAGATTTTTTTTTCATTTTACTCAACACGTATATATTGAAACCCTTTCATTTTTTTCTATTTGTTTTTTTTTTTAGGCCACAGTGAAGAATGAGAAGAATGTGTATAATACGAAATTGGAGTATTGTCACGTTCTCTATTCGTAGGGACCCTATGTATAAGCTTGCTTTTAGCAAAGACCTCTTCACTGGGTCAGATATATTATGATATATTCTTGGATTCTCTCTGGCAAGAGTGGAAAACGTTTTCACGATGAGATGACATACTTTTCAGACTTTAAAGATTTAACGAGACGAGGATGAGGAACAAAAAATCGTGCTATGAGAATAGAGAGTTTGATGCTTTTGTTTCTCCTCCTCCTCTCTCTCTCTCTCTCTTTCTCTGTTCCTTTTTCTTTGTTCAATAGGCCAAAGCTCATTCTTAGTTGATGAAAAAAGAGTGTATGAATAATCAGAATGAACGAATTTAACGTGAAAGATATCGATTTTTTTCTCAAGCCTCAATTCAATTAAGAGCATTAGCAACGAGACTCTTTATTATAAATAGAAAGGAGAATTTGGTTCAATCAGACAATAACAACAATTCTTTATCTCATTTCGTAATCGAGTTTTTAATCCTCAAATTCAAAATCCAATCCTTCTGAAAACACTACTGCATGAACTATTGTTTGAAGACTAATCACACGTTTTGCTTCTTGAATAACAAATCGAATGAGTAATCGTTTGTGTGAATAAAATAAAACGCAATAGTGTTTGGAGTTAATGGTAATTTACGTTGAATATTTTTTTTCTATTTTTACTCGAATAACCTGATATCTTGAAACAGTAAAAATAAATTCGATCTTGAAAAACAATTTTTCATCGTTTATTAATAAATTCGAATATGAAATCGTAGTTTATGGAAAAACAAAGCTATAAGCTCGAGGCCACGTGCCAAATATCTCCACATGACATACTTCTGCGCTGTTATGTTTTGCTCCACTCGTATCTGCGTGTACACATGAGCAAACCTGCTGAAGTATGCAAAAAAAACCAGGAATGTGAACAATGCATCAAACAGCCAGGATCAACTTCGCCCACATGTTCCAAGAAGTTCAAACATTGGTTAGCAAGCCTAGAAAGTATATTTAATAAACATTTTCAGCGAAGTGGAAAGCTTTTTTTTCTTTCGAAGTCATAATAATAAAAATTTCAATTATAATGAGCATATCATAATGAGTAATTAATAAGAATAAATATCTATTATTATATATATAATAAAATAATAAACAATTCAATGAGAAATTTTGTTCATCAAGTAATTGTGATTTTAAGAATATATTTAAAAAACGAACAAACACATGGCATTGGATAAGAATAAAAATAATTGGTGGTTCTCTCGTGAAGTGAGAAATAAACACTCTTTAACAGGATGAGTGAAGCTTGAAGAGGATGATCTCAAACTTTCCATTAAAAGCTTAACGAGCTAACACTTGTTGTGATTGATTTCCCTGGCGTAAGATTTTGTCGTTCTCCCCAGGTGAACGATAAATAACGTAGTCAGTTTATGTGTGTGGGTGCGTGTGTGCGTGTATTTATGAATATAAAGGGGTTATGGAAGCGTTTGTAGAGTGGAGAGCCTCGTGTGTGCATTATTGTAACTTTATGCCATTGAAGTTTGTTGAGCAGCATCGAGGGATGTCGAGGGTGTGGCGTTATCAGTGGGAGCAACGAAGCGAGAGTGTCAGAGAGAGAGAGAGAGAGAGGGAAAGGAAAAGAGGGAGAGAGGTCGAGAGAGCGATTACTATACAGAGTAGGAAACGATGTAAAAAAAAAAGGGTCTCGGAGGAAATGTGTCTGATTTGAGCATCGTCCGAGTTTAACTCACGGCAGAATACTTTGGCTAATTAACGAAAGCGAACACAGGCAGTTAATCAAAGATTAATTGCTTAAGTTTGGCTCGAAAAGACGAGAAGATTTATAATTAAGGACATCGAGGTTTGTGTCACTGAATCCAGGATTTGGTCAGCTTGAAAAACGATGAAAATTGATTTCTGGATGATCGAGAGGTAAAAATAAAGGCGAGGAAAAATGAAATAAAATTAGAAACGATCGCCCTACCTCAACAGTGACTGACTTGGTTGCCCACGAGATTCACACGTTGGACAGAGACGAATAAGGGTAGAAAAGCGTTGATAACGAGCCAAGTGGCTTTATTATTTCGACACAAGTTTATATTCTGACGCATGGAATCAGAATCACTTAAAATGACGAAAATTTCCAGGGGTTCTTGAAGGAACTTTCGTGTTTCAATGCCCGAAAGGCTCGCACGCGACGGGGGGCGGGAATAAAAAATATAAACGAAGAGAGAGAAAAAGAAAAGTGTGTGGCGCGTGTCGAAAGACCGCACCATGAGACAAGACTGTCTCTCGTTCTCATCGGCGCGAAGCTCACTGAAACGTGCTGGGATTTTGCGGACTGTCAACTCGTAGGATCATGGTTATAAGGGGGTTGGCAAGGGGCAAAAGGAAACTAAACCAGAGTGAAACAGAGAGAGAAAGATAGAGACGCGGGGAATATAAATAAAGGCTAAGAGCAAGAGAGAGAGAAAAGAATACGAGGTCCAGGTTGATCGCCGGTTTACAAGCGTGCGCAAGCGCCGCTCGATAAAACATCCCCCCTTTCCTCTTTTCAACGTTTCTCCTCGATTTCCACCTCGTGCGAATTTTCCACCCTACTATATATCTCACCTACTGCACTTTTCCTCATCACCTCCCCAACCAACGCTCACCACTACACCTGCCCCCCAGACTCACCCCAAACCTCAAGAAAATCAACCCTATTGCATTTTATTGCCATAGCAAACAACCTTTCGTCAAATCCCTCACTATTAACTGATGTAAGCCTCCGGAACACGTGATTCTCAGCCCCTTAAATAATTAAGGGTTAAGCTTGGATGTGAAAGAACGCATAACAATGGGTCATTGCATTTGTTGCTATCATTTTCATTCATCTTTTTGTTTCTTACCCACGGACAGATCTTTTGAGGAAAAATCATGTATAAGCTCACAAGTATACTGTCAAATCGACTCTCATTTTCCTCTTTGCTGCATACGCAAGAAAAGAAGAATAAAATACATTTTTTTTTGTAAAGCCAAGATCGTTAATAATTAGTTTTTTTTATGTGTCCAGAGAATTTTTGTGTTTCTAAAAATAAAAATGAGGACACTTTTACCACTGAAATCAGGATTAAGGGTGTCATTCGAAATACGTCCATCGTCCACTTCCATTTTTCAAAATAATCACACTTTTTGAAAGGGTGACAGCAGTGAATCCTAACGCCACCTTGGAGCTTAGAATCTTAGCTTCGAAACCGTGATTTTTTCGTCAAATAGCCATCGCCTTGAGGTCGAGGCCCGTAGAAAATGTTTTTTTTTGTCAATATTTTTAAATATCGTTAATCATAATTGTTTAAACAAAATGAATCTGGGGGTAAAATTCTTGCGAAAAGATTTCAGCTCCAATAAAAAAATGAATGGAAAATTAATTAAATCCGATGATCAGGACATAATTTGTTTAATGGAAAAAACGATCTTAACAGAATCGCGACTACGAGTGAAGGCGACTGCGAAATTGAAGGTCAAAATATATTCATTCGAATGTTGGGTATACATTTTAAAGTTTTATTTGGATCGTGCAATAATTTAAGTCAAATTTCCATTGGAAAAGTGTGCGAAGAGCCGACGGCCTGACTTTTATTCAACATATATTTATAAAATACCAATGTACATAGACGTACGACTGGTAACTTCGAGTTGCACTCGATAGTTTGAGAAACTAGGCCACTTTGAAGCGCCGGAACCGATAAACGATTATTCTTTTTCCACCGGCTTGTTCGCCTAGCAGAAAGAAAATTACGAAAAGAAGGAAAAGAGAATTAAAAAGAGAAGAAAAAACACACACACACACACAAGTCCCTGGAGTTTTCCTCGAGTTTGTCCACTTTTCTATGGTTCGTGTGGACTGAACTTCTCGTGAAATTCAATATGCAAATGCGATGCTGAAAAAAAAAAGTAAAACAAAGACGAGAGGGGCATAAAGAACGTTTTTCCATCGACGAGAGCTGTTGTGTCAAAATTTTCATTTATTTATTCAATATTCCAATGTACATTTCGGAGTAAAAATAAATACGTGTATTAAAAAATCACAGTTTTTTGTCTTTGGAGGACGGAGGATTTCCCGGGTGTGTTCCCGATGGCGCGCAGCAGATGAGAATGAGACCGAGTAGAACAAGAGACGTCCCAGACCACCACATCAACGAGGTGGACTCACCAAATACCAGAAAACCAATGAAAGCCTGAAGTACGAAAGAAGTGGTGAAAAAAAAAACAAAAATGAAGAAAAAAAAAAGTAATAATGCAATTCCACGAAATTGCGTTAGGAACTCGTCGTGGTACAATATTGATCGCGTTTTTATTGATCGATCATTCAATTACGAGCGAATATGGAAAAGTATATTTATGCAAATACACGTGCACAAAAAAGATTTAATCGAAATAAAAAATTAAAAAATAACGCATGCATTCTGCTCGTAAGGAACTAATCATTTTCTATTATTATTTTTTTTTCGAATAAAGACTCAAATTCAACTGGTTCATAAAGATGAAAATAATAATAATAATAACAATAACAATAATAAGAATAATAATCGTACAAATGTATATGGAATTTTTTTTTTACTTTGATAGCGAAATCAGTAAAAATATCATTTTTTTTTTTAACGATAGAGTTTTAATGTGATAAGGCGACAGGTTCATGCAATTCACAAAACCCCTTTCTCTTCTGCATTGAATTATTCAAGATCTACGTGAACTAGTGCACGAGTTCCGGGTAAGTGTATATCGATAACGTGGTAAGCGTTTATAAATGATTAAAACACGATTGCAACCGTAAAGATTTGTCAATTTTTCCATTTTGATTATTTTTACTATTATGGTATTAATTTGTTTATTTATTTATTATGAAATGATGTTAAGCAATGGTGTCGCGAATTACCAATGACTTGGCGATTTTTATAATTTAAAATTTCTCTCATTTTGTTAATATTTTAGTAAAATAAATAAATTATTGTCATTTGAGTAAAAAATGAGGTAATTTATATTTTTGAGTAAGTATTTTTAACGTTTTCTTTTTTTATATTTATTCGAAGTGGGTAAAGGTTTGGAGAGTGACATTAGAAAATAATAATCAAAAGACGAACTCAAAGTTATTTCGTTGGAATTTGTGTTGAAGTTGAATTTTGATTTGATTGAACGATTAATTTACCAACCGAGCAAAAATAGTTGGTGGCAGCAGTGACCACTGTGGCTGGCAAAGAAGATCCACTACCTTGAAGGCCCTTGACGAATAAAGTGCATCCTGCGGTGTTGCTGACAACCATGACAACGAGGAGAAACGATTTAAGTAGCGAAGAAGCCTACAATCGTTACGAAAAATCATCGTACTAACAAATTTGTCATTAAGACCCTCGTGGTTTTTTCTTTTTTTTTGGTTCAGTCGATTTTTCGAAATAAATAAAAATAAAAAGTTCATCATCTTTCGCCAGAGAATAAAGAAATAAAGTTAATCCACTATAAAAATCACGATGGAAATTTGTCCGAAATTTTATCCAACACTGCAAAAAAAAACTTAAGAGTTTTTTTCCAAATTTTCTGGTTCGTATAAATTTCAATGAAACAAAAATAAATATAAAATTGTTTTCGTAATAAAATAAAATAAACAATAGTCTCATAGTTCCGCTTATTTTTGAATTTTTTGTTCAGATTCGTAATCAGTGACCCCGAAAACCAATAAAATGCAAATTTAAATGTTAATAGTACGTCAGAAAAAATGCCTCAAGGGCGTTAACTCAATAAATCTGCAAAACATTATTAGAAACGTTCCATTCGATACAATTAAAAACTGCGATAATAATTTGCTGATTAAATTCTCGAAAAAAAATAGAAACGACACATCTCTTATAAAAAATGACGTTGCCTCAATTTTTCTTTTTTTTTCGAGCTCATATTTTCGCGCCATTTACCAGCGTCGTAAAGTAAAAGCCACCGGCGAGTTTTCCGAACAAGCTTCCGATGGTAGCGAAGATTCCTGCTACAACGGACAGCTGTAAGCCTCCGCTTGTCGGTGGATTATTCATCGTTGAATTCTGCAAGCGAATAAATTCGTAATATCTCCAATAAACATTGTAATTAATCGAAGTTAATTTAATATAAAAAAGGAAACGAGATTCGAGGAATTAGAGTTGTAAATTTCTACGTTTTATTCACACGAGATGAAAAAACGTAAAAAAACAACAACGACAACAACGAATCCTGTGAAAATGTATTTCCGGTCGTGTGTGTTCGATGCTGGAATAATTTTTTTACATCGTCTCGATAGCGGTACTTTTCTGTCTTATCTGATTGTCGAACACGCGCGTTATGAGAAATAAAATCGCGGAAAATTAGCGAAACAATTATGCCAAACGCACTCACATGTTTTTCCGGTAGTCCGAACGATAAACGTTCGACTTTTTTTTATAAATATTATCGTTCTCGTTCACTCACATCGTCGTTAATGCAAACTTCGATGTGTTTTTTTTGCTCCTCTCAGATGTACACAACGATTCGATATTACGCGAGAGCCGGAGAAGAGTCAGACACAGAAATTACATACGCGAGACTGTGAAGCACACGCAGTGAGATCGTCGCGCCGCATCACTGGCGCGAAACTGGCGACTTATAAAATCCCATTCAACATTTTTTTACGTCAAATTCGAGATTTAGGGAGGCCGGGGGAAATGCGGGTCAGGCAAGCTTTTCATTCAAACTTTCATGTTTTTCTTCGTTTCAAGAATGAATAATTGTTTTTCCAACTTTTTTTTCTCTAAATCGAAAAATTGACTTTTTCTCGTTACAACTTGTAGGAATCTTTCTAGTGGAGGAAAACAACATCAGAAAAAAAATAGATAAATACGGGGATTAAGAAAATAAGATTGTAGCAAACGATAAACGGTTTTTGATTTTTTTACAATAGAATTGTTGATAAAATAAAAGCAAAATGCATTTTACATTTTTTTAATTTAAATGACTTTTTACAAACGTTCCCCGTCCATAAAAATTTGAAAATTGCCGATACCGACTGATAAAAAAAAACATTAATTATTATTTATATACAAAAGTTGTTCAAATATTAAGTTCATTAAAATTTTTACGGTTTATGGTAATCGAGAATCATGAGATTAAATAAATCAACGTTTGTTGTTTTTTGCTCTTTGATTTAAAAAAATAAATGTTTCCTACATTGAATAAAAATAAAAATTGTGTTCGGAATCGATGAAAAAGTCATTGACATGTGACACGATGTTATTGAGTAAAAAAATCCATAAGATCTGGTGAAATTCACAAAGTATATTTTCTCACCAATGAATATAATGTCTTACGAGAGAATTTTTATTATCACAGCTTCGTAGAAAAGAGATAATGCTTAAAAGTATGTGTGCACGGAAGTGAATATGTGTGAGTACGTCGGTGGCTGTTTAGTAGCCTCTAGCGGTGTGTTTCGCTGGCTACAGGTAGTTGAAAAATGGCCGCCGACAGGTAAACCTTATCCCGTGTGCGTTGGCATTTCCTAGCGTTCCCGATGTTACAACCAAGGCATCGGGACGTCTTTAAATCGCACAATAAACTCGTGTATATCGAAATTATCAGAGATTCATAAAAAAGTAAAAAAAAAAAACAAAGGAAAAAAAAATCAATAGAGCAGCAAGGAAGAGAAAATAAAGACGGTGGAGAAATGTCGCGAATTCGGAAAGTCGTTGCCGGAGAACGGTAAAATAAATATTTTTCTTGCGAACCCGAATCGAACCTGTATACGGTTCGTGGGAAAAAACAAAAAAAAACAAAAAAAAACAAAAACGAATGCAACGTGCGTAAGTGTCTTCGTGTCTGTGTGCGTGTGTGCGTGTGCAACGATCAACGAATATCGAGTGATTTGTTGCAACAAATGAAAATTGTGAAATTTCTCCTTGTACCAAAGCATATTTGAGTACAGAGTGCTTATTTCGTCAGGTGATATGTGTCTCGGTAGTCACGGGTCATACGAGTCTGACGTGAGTGGGAAAAAAAAAAAATTGCATATTTATTCCCATATCCTGGATGCATGTATCGTGTGTGCAAATGTGTTTGCGTTTCAAGTATCCTGACAAGACTTCCTGCTTTCTCTCCTCAACCCTCTCACTACTTATTACAAAAATATTTATCTTAATCTCCACCTGACATTCAAAATATGTTTTTTTCTTGTTTTTCTGTTGAAATTTATTGATTTATGGATCTCAATGTGCTTGAGAATTACTCCAAAGCAAAATACGTTCCAGTATGATTTTTCGAATAATGGAGGCTGGAATGCAACTCCAACCAGTGAACATACAACTTATGACACGCTCACTGGCTTCAATGACTTTATACATTCACATTACACTGCCAGGACTTATTGATATATATATATATATATATATAGAATTAAAGTTTCATACTAAATAATCACGAGCTATGAATTATTAGTCAATTGTTCGTAAAGTTTAATCTTATCCCAAATTCGAAAAGACAATCAGAAATATGATGTTGTGACATAATTTTTTGTTTTTTTTTCTCTCTCTCTCTCTCTCTCGTTTATTCCATCGCGGAAATTGATAAGCTCTGATAATAGTTCTTTTTAGATAGTACACATGCGATTACGTAATCAAATCGTTTGTTACTCAAATTTCTATCGAATGGATTTTTAACATTGAGAAAGATAAACATACAATATTGAACATTTGAAGAAAGATTTTTCAATGAAATATTTTATAATTACATTGATTGTTGATAAGGAATCGCTTTGATTTTATGAGATTTATTGATTATAGCTGCGGAGGCATAATTTTGGAATATTTTTTATGAAATCTTTACTCCGGATAAGATTTTTTTCACTTTTTCACTTCGCTGAAGATTTTTTTTTCATAAGGCTAAACATTGAACAGTTAGTTGGCAAGAAAAAAATGTCACAGCAGGAAAATAATGGAGAAAAGTTTTTTTTCAACACAGCGTAAAAGCATGGAAAGACTTTTTTTTAAGACAAACCGGTGTAAAAGGATATTCTCACAGTCCTGCGGAAACTGCAAATTGCATACTCCTGATCCAGCGGTTCAATTATATTTGTTGGTACATGTGAGAATGAATAAATTATTGAGACCGATGAACATCTAAATGTTGAAATTCTAGCTTCTGTCTTGGCTCAAATACTTTAGAAATAAAACATTTTTCTTTCTTATCGGAAGAGTATTTTTTTGAAATTGGAAGAATTGTACTCTTCGCCGGAGCGATTCAAATATAATGAAAAAAATGACATGTGTATTCCATGCCCACAGATGTAATCAAGGCAAAGATTTTTTTCTCTCATACGATTAAGGAGTTAATATGAGAATAATAAATTTAAATCATAATGCATCTTGATCATGAAGTCTTTAATGAGAAAATATATTTTCCTCCGAGCAAGTGACATTTTTTTCCCCCAAATTGATACGAAATATCTGTGGCTGCTATGGCAAGGATACTTGTTTTTTCTTTTTTTTTTTTTTGTTTTCTTTCATTTATCTCTATGTCATAAAATTTGTGCTGACAAGTTAAGGCTGAGGGAGTACAAATGTGTACTCTCGAGGTAACTTCTCTGGTTCACTACATATTTGCCTCAGATTAAACCGAACTCGCACCACGAGAACTTATAGTCAAAGCTCTTGGAATAATACATTTTTCATAAACTTTAAATTTATAAAATCATTGAAAAATCATTTTGTAGAAAATAAAAGTTAAAAATAATGAAGAGCTCGTTGTATTTTGATCCCAGACGAATAACGAGGCTTGCTGCCAGAAGTAACAATCATAAAGGTACAAAATGAAGAAAAAATATATTGAAAATTTAAAAAAAGTTTTCATAAACACGAAAACGAAACAAAAATTGATAATTTAATGTAAAAAACAAATAATTTTTAAAAATTATAAATTAAATTTTGGTTTTTTTCTCATTATTTTTTCATTAGGTAAATACAGCTGCAAGGACTACAAATACATAGCAATGGAACACTCGGATTTAGTGGCCGAAATGGTGCACGTTGAGAGACTGACGACCCAAGAGAGGCTGCATCTTGCTCGTCATCGACGTCTTCAACAACTCAAGGTATGGCGACAAAGGGAAAAAGAGTGGCTTCGTCATCAGACAAGAAATTCCAGTACCAAAAGACACATATATTTCAACGACAGTGTTATGCTGCTTGAAGCAGCAGCGAGAAACGATATCGATGAAGGTAACGATAACAAGCTCGAAATAAGAAAAAAAAAAAAAAAAATTCTTCCACATGATACATTCTCTCAAATAATTGTTGAAACATATTATAATTTTGAGAGTTCGATTTTCATCATTTTTCGAATACAATTTTCGACAATTTGTTGAGAAAAATTCAAAGTTATAATAATTGAATAATAATATCAATTTTTAAATAACTGATAAATTAACAAAATTCGATCTTTTTGAAAAAAAAAAAAAGAAAGATTTCATGGACGCAGAAAAAATTGAGAGCCAAAGATCAAAGAGTAAATGACTTTTTGCAGTGAGAAGACTTTTGAAAAAAGGTGTAAATCCGGATTCGACGAACGAGGATGGTTTGACAGCTCTCCATCAATGTTGCATCGATGACAACGAGGATATGATGAAATTGCTTGTTGAATTTGGTGCGAATGTGAATGCAGAGGACAGCGAAAAATGGACGCCATTACATGCTGCAGCGACTTGTGGTCATTTGCATTTGGTTCGTTATCTCATAGCTCGAGGTGCAAATTTATTGGCAGTCAATGCCGATGGAAATATGCCTTATGACATATGCGAGGACGAGAAAACTTTGGATTGCATCGAAGGTGAAATGGCGAGTCGTGGTGTAACTCAAGAATTAATTGACGAGACAAGAGCTTCGACGGAAGTTCAAATGTTGCTTGACCTTCAAAAAATCGCATCGCGAGGTGGTGATCTCGAATACAAAGATCATCAAGGTGCTACACCCGTAAGTAATCATGTTTATGATTATTAATAAATAAATAAATTTAAAAAAAATCGATTTTAATCGAAAAATTTGAAAAATGTTTTTTTTTTTTCCTTTTTTAGCTTCACATAGCAGCAGCCAATGGTTATTTGAGGGTAGTTGAGTATCTTTTGGATCAGCACGTTGCTACTGACGTTGAAGACAACGATAGGTGGCAACCGGTCCATGCAGCAGCTTGTTGGGGACACGTGAGTTCATTGATTTTTTTTTTTTTTAATTTCATCATGAAATAACAATAGTTTTTAGACATTTCTCGGTTTTATAATAATTCTTATAATTATTCGTTCACGTAGCTGGAAGTACTCGAATTACTGGTGCAAAATGGTGCAGATTTGAACGCAAAGAACAAACACGAGGAGACACCAGCTGGTAATTTCCATTAATACGATTTAAGGCAAAATTCTCGCCAAAAAGTTTTTCTACCAACTCCAAACTTTAAATAACTCCGAAAATTATCCAAACATTTTTTTTTCTCAATTACACAATAATATAGAACGAAGTTTGACTTAAAAAAAAACAAAATTTAGTTCAGTTTCGGAGATACAGCAATTTAAAGTCCAAGCTCTGTTCTTGAGACGTGAGAAAAGTGGTTTTTTTTTTCACAAACTCTCAACTTCATATCAGACATTTTTTTCCAAAAGTTGATACGTCTTTAAATTCCCATAAAATATGAAAACTTATTGGAATATTCTGCAAGTTATATCCAAGAAATATTAACAACAAATATTAACCGAAAAATTATCTTTTGAATGAACAACATAATTATTAATTTTATTTTCTGTCTTTTATAGACATTTGCGAAGACCCTGAAATTAGAGATCGAATAGTCGAACTGAAAACAGAACAAGAGAGCAAAAAGCTTCGGGAAGCACAAGGCAGGCGAGTACGTCGATCACAAAGTATTAATACACGAACCCAAAGCGTAAGGAGAACTTCCATCAGGGACAAGGTCCTAACGACGAAAAAGGATGCTCAAGAAGAGGCGAGACTGAGGATCCAAGCTCAACAGGTATCAAAACATTTATAACAAAACTTTCCTTTTTTTTTAAACACGAAATAATAAAAATTATGCAGCGTTGATTTTTTTCAAGGACTATTGAAATTTTTTCCTCCAAAATCTTCAATTTCGCGTTCTCGAACTGAATTTTACGTAAAAATTCGAAAAAATATGGTAGCAAATATCATCGACTTTGATACGAAACAGATTTGTATTCGATTTTCGACGAAAACTCGTCGATCAATGTCGAAATCGTATTTTTAAACCACTTTCGTTAATTTTTTTTTTTTTTTTTTTCTAGACATACGTCGCACCTGCAGTGACGAACAATATTGCAACAATTGGAAACAGCGCAAGTTCGCAACAAGACGTAACGAACGATGACGGGGATTCGAGTGCCCTGACACCGTCAGTACGACGTGGTCCCGAAGGCAAAGACAACGATTCTTTTCTTCACGAGGATGTTGACAAAGACTCAGGTATATACACGATAAATTTCCATTATTTACAATCGGTTCTGGTCCTATTACGATATATTTAGTGACAGGTTCTTTCAAATTTCGTCGTCGTTTTTAAACCAAACGAAATTTAGTCCCAACGAAATTTTAACGTAACGATTATAATACATAAGCAGAAAAATTTATCTATTTTTATCATCAAACATTTGTAGACACGAAAAACTGCGCATATATATATAATTAGAGGAAAAAAAAAATCTTCGAATCAAGAATAATTTTTCTCCATAGCGAGCAGACTTTTTAACAGCAATTTCTTTAGATTTGATATTTTCAATGAAATTCAACGGACGATGGTAATATAGCTGCTCTATTTTTTTCTTTTCCACCAATGACGTGCCCCCCTCCCGATATTAATATTCACGAGGTCAGTTTTTTATGTAACTTTCTTATTCCTCTAAGTATCTCAACAAAAACATAATAATTGAAATGAGAATAAAAATAAAAACAACTAAATATTATACATGGAATGAATGTATTAATAGAGTGCGAAAATTTTTATTTTGAATTTATTTTTGAAGGAGGTTCGGTCGAAAAAATGCATGTTCAATAGAGATTCATAACTGAGGTGATTTTTTAAAGTTTTTATTGAAGGGTTTACATTATCCTGAAGGTGTCAAAAATGGGGCTACTTCCAATCATTTTTATCTTCAGAAAAAATCCATCTATCAATTGAAACAAGTTTTTTTTTTATTTGACAACTTTCTTGAAACACTTTTTTCTCGAAGGTGGCAAAAAATTGTTTTTTTTCTTCTTTTTTTCACCTGTGAAGAAAAAACGATGACTTTTGACAACGAAATCGTTCGATAACGACTAGATAATTGTGTAAAAAAGCTTCTGTACCAAATTCCATTGAAATCGATTGTTTAAATTTCGATAAAAAATGAGAAGTTAACCGTTTTCAAAAATACCATTTTGTTAAGAAAATTGATTCGGAGCTCAAGCATTTGTCAAATTTCTGGGAACTTTGAACGAACATAAACAGTGACAAAAGATAGAATGAAAAAAAATCCTGAAGAATAGACCTTTTTGACTCCTCAAATGTGTGTAAACCCTCAACAACGAAATACTATTTTCTTTTGTGTATTCTGCAACGTTCAGAATATAAATAAGTTCCTAAAAAAAAAAAAAAATGAACATGAAACCAACGTAAGCAATTTCAAGTCGGCCTAATCTTTGAAAATCGACCGTGCCTCTTTGATTAAAAAACAAAAACAAAAGAAAAGAAAAAGGAAATCGCTTGCTCAGCAATGTGAATCGTGGAACAAGTATTATTTTGAATTATAAAAAAAATGAAGCATGTTTCAACGATATTATTGATTCTGCACATTTATCATTCGATAGCACAAGTCCATTTGATCTATTTACTTAAAAATTATGTACGAATAGAAAATCTGCGCACATCCAGATATTAGTAGCATCGAAGAATGCGAAAGATGTTTATCAAAATTTAATAATCTCGGAATAGTAGAAAAAAAAGGAAAAAAAAACAGTTAAAATATATCATTAGTTAATTATAGTAAAATATTTAATGCAAGCAGATTAAAAAGTAGTTGGCATGTTACGTAAGATGAAAAATCTACGATCAGTTATTGGGAATATTGTAGAGATATCGATTTGGAGCATGAAATAATTTCTGTTTGTTTTGCAATTCGATTGCTCTCTTTAAAACTACTCTCACGTCTTTTTTATTAAAAAGTCTCCTCTTAGTCGATAAAATTGATCAGGGAACAAAAGATTCAACTTGTAGATTGGAAAGAAAAAGGAAATTGGCAAAAATGGTGAAAATGTGAAAGGATTGTAAAGAAAAAGAAAAGGAAAATCGAGAGTAGCATTAGATTTACGTATTTGCCTCGGCAGTGACAGGGCCTGAACCGCCTATGGGCAGCCATCAGCCCGTTTACACAGCAGAGAGTGATGCTAACGGCAAGATCAACATACACGTGTCTGTAGTTTTCGTCAAATCGTTGTCCGACTTGAAGAAGCAGAGGTCCCAAAATCGTCACACAACACCAAACATGATCGACGCCAATGGGAACGGAGTACCGATGTCTGTGGCACCAATGTCAAACACTGAAATGAGCAACGACGACTTTCATCGTTTCACTGGAAACACGAGCGACATCATTGGCGACAGTCAAACGGAAAAGAATTGCTGCTCCATAATGTGAATCGACTTTGAGCTCTTCCAAGTTCATTCGAACCAACATTCCATCGTTGAAACGTCAAAAATGAATTTTTCGCAATGGTACTGAAGTTTGCACGATTGAAAATCAAAAGAAAAGTCATTATTTCAATCCAATAAAACAAAAAATAAAGAAATAATAGTTAAAAATTAAAAATAACGATCGAATTTTATGACATTCCAAGGATGCAAACTTCAACATCATTTTTTTCGATTCGAATAAATATTCCTTGAAAATTTGATGGGGCTCCATTGAGCCACTGTAATATGAGACGACCATTAGAATTAAAATAACACTAAACGAGCAAGGAGATTCGTCAATGAGAAGAAAAATTGTCACTTACGTTACTGAAGTAAAAAAAAAAAAAATTCTGGAAACGAGAAACTAAAGCCCTCGGTGTCGGGCAAAGACACAAAATCAAAGTATTACTAACTTTCTCAAAGCGGTTGTGAGAAACACTGAAAAAAGACAAAGATGTACTTAAAGCGAATTTTTTTTCCTCGCGCAAATTATAAGACGAAAGAGAGAGTTTTTTTTTTACACAGGGTCATTTGGGACGAAATTGTGTCTTCGGCCTTGAAATTCGTGTGTTTGGGTTTAACATTGAACCGGTGAAATTTCCCCAATCGAAAAAAAAAAAAAAGAAATTGAATTTTGTTCCATTAGTTATTGATTGAAGCCTCTGAAACGTTGTGCTAAACTTATTTCTTCTTGAAATACATCACAGAGTAGAAAACGAAAACACGAAAAAAAAAAAAAAACAAATATTTTGTCACCAAATACCCTCGAAAAAAAGCATCACAGAGTCATTGAAAATAACCGAGTGACTATGAGTTACTTCGTAGAATAACGAGCTGAAATGCGAAAGAAAAATGAGCAAAGAGGTAAGCTCGAGAAAGAAATTGCGGTAAAAGCTCTTAAACATTTTGTATATAATTTTATTTATTTCTGTACTTAGAGTATATATAGATATATTATATATATTATATATATTACATAGATATATATTTTTTTCAAAGATAGATTACGTTTTTCACCTCGTTCCCCATTCCCTTCGTCCTCGTGAATGCAAACATCACAAAAAGACTTTTCGCAATGACCAGAAACTTCGTGGTAAAAAAAAAATCTTTAAAAAACTTAAAAAATTAAAAATAAAAATAACAGAGAATCAAACAAGAACGGCCTATAAAATTCGTGACAATTCTGTGGACCAAAATTCTGCAATTATATATTTTCCCCTTTTGTCACTTGTACAAGAATCGGCGATTTATAAAAGTTTTTTATTTCTGGCGAGAAGACTGAGAAAAGTCGTAGTAAAGCACATCACAATATTGAAAATTATAGAATAAATAATCATATCGCACGAAAAACAAACAAAATTAAACCAAAAAACGAACGTTTTCTTTGTCACACGTTTCAATTAGGTCTAAGAATTTTTGGCTAAAGTAATATGCAGTTTAAATGCATATAGTGAGGAGTTTTAAAGAAATAATAATAAAATAAGACACTAAAAACATTGATACATAACGACAAGCTCAGGAGACATTTTTTTTTCTCGATTCTTTCGAGAGAAGAACAACTTTTTTATTCTCTTCTCTTTCTCTTCGGTCTCCATTAAAGAAATATTCAATTCTTTGGAATGGTTGATTAATCAGTCGCTGGTGTAGATTGTCATTCTGTGATGAGAGGCTTCGTAGGACTCTCTCTTTGCACTCGTCATTGCAAACATTTGCTCATTTTCATGTCGATAAACAAGACGAAGACAAAACTCGATCGAGATATAAATCCATTGGTATTTGTATATCGAAGTGCACGATTTATTGAAGAAAAAAAAAAAAAAAGTACGAAGCACGTGTCAATGAAATTCGTCCATGGGGTGAAATTTTATTGGTATTTTGGGATTTGGGAATAATTTGTAGAAAAATGAAAAAAATAAAATAAAATAAAACAAAATAATAAGGGATAAACTTCGGGTCGATAACTGATGTGATAGATGCGCGAGCAAATATTTTTTTATAGTTTTTATGAATATATTTATGTATATTACGTAAAAATATATGTATATCGTATATTTCAATGATTACTCGTAACGAGATTAACGACTTGAACTATCCCTGAGATAAATTGACGACTATGGTAAACAAAAAACAATAAATAAACAACTACTGACAATTGTCAGTGAAGGTTATTGCGCACAAATTTATCCACCTCACCAAAAAATATTTTAATCGAAACAACTCATGCCCACAAGTTTCGACGAGCCAACGCAATGATTGAATTTACAGAAATTTGAAAAATGAAAAAAAAAAAAAAGTAAAAATTAAAAAATGACTTCTATCGATTCTCGTCAATGTACCAATACTGTTCCGATTTTCTTAGCGATCAATTGTCTCATCTCCAACTACGTAGAATCGTTCTATACAGAAATTGACAAATTTAATAATTATCTTTAAATTTTTTTTATTTTTTATTTGGCGTCATTATTTCATCGATCAATTTTAGCTTTAAATTTGAAAGCATTTACAAATCGAAGGGATATAAAAATATTACGCTGTGTAACGAATTTTTGAATTACCTTTGAAAGTTATTATCAATTAATGGATAAATAAATTATTTCAATTCTCGTAGATATTGTTATTAAATATTTATGGAAAAAATTGAAAAAATATTCGTACGATTAATGAGTCAAAAAAATTCAAGTTTCAATTAATTGTGAGAGGAAATACAAAAAATTTAACTGCTACTACCGTTATTGAATAATTATAAATGAATCAAAAAATCTCTATAATTAGTTAACATGATAATTAAAACGCGAAATTATTGAAAAAAAATTGCAATTTTGTCAATTTCTGGTATCTGTATTACGCGTAATCCTTAAAAAAAAAAAAAAAACATAACATAACGTAACTCAAAAAACGTAGAATTGCATAATAGTACGAAGAGAAAAACGAAACTAATTTTAAAAAATCGTAATATCATGACACGCTTACATTGATTCTTAGATCGAAAACGTTGTTTAAATTCTTTCTTGTTTTTTTTTTTTAGCAATCAGCCTCGATCGAGTATTACGTAAAAAATGCATTGAGGATTAAACATATCCATGTTGTAGAATAAATTATTGCTGATTCGAGAGAAAAACAAGAAAGAAAATTTTTTGCATTTGTTTATGGTCCAGTTGGACGTTTAATTACAAGTTATGTGTATAATTTGTGCGTTATTCATTGATGATCGAGAACGAGAAGCAGTGTTATGAAATTTGAATAAAGGGTCAATGTTACTACATTGTTATTAAGCGAAAAAAATAAACGAATGAAAAAATTTAGCTTACAATTATTTTTGGCTATATTATTGAAAGGCTATTGCTCTGGGATCGTTTCGATTGTGCACCAATTATTGATAAAGAATTTGAAGATAAAAAATAATTTAAAAAAAAAACAAATTGTAAATACTTTAGAAAATGACTATTTTGAATGAGAAAAGAAAAATTAAAATTGACTTGTTGAATTTTCGGAATTGAGAAATTACAGCGACGAGTCACACTCGAGAATTAGAATATTGCGTTAATTATTTCGGTAGATCGAAGTTTTGTAATTATAACAGCGCGCGTGTTTTTGAGCCTAAAAATCGTAAAAAAAAAGAAAAGAAAAATCGTTGAGGGGTAATTCCAGTTTGTTTAATAATTTGAGAGAAAAATATCGTATCGAATATTTATAATTTCCAAAAATTTGCACGAAATTATATTTCCAATCAACGAAGACAAGAATCAGAAAATAATTCGCTAATTTTTTCATGAAGTTTTTCGCACAATTAAATTACGAATCACTTTCGGACTAATTTCCGATTCAATAAATTCGATACGATTTTTCAACATACCAATAAAAACGAATTAAAAAAAAATATATTTTCATTTTCAAAGCCCCCTTTAAGGCCTTGCGCAAAAAAAATTGTGATAGTTGAGAATATCGTTAAAAAATTTGGCCAAAATCCCAGAGTTTTGCAAATTAAATCGGTTGCGTTTAAATTTCATTGCAACGAGCCTCATGTCATTCGTAACATTCCTACACAAATATATCTACAACTTACGAAAAGAAATTAAAAAAACGAGTATAGAGGGAAAAAAACCATCGGGCTTTCCTCCGATGCAAATATACGACTTGTAATAATAAAATAAAATGAAATATAATAACGATAATAATAGTTGATAAAACTAGACGAAACAGTCTAGTTTAAAATTCATTAAAATTATATATCTTGGCTGTTTCTACTTATGTATGCTGCCTTTGTAGTGTTAGAAAAAACGAAATAGAACAGAAGAAAAAAAATGGTCTTCATGAATAATTTTTTTTTTTTTTTCTAAGGAATGTGTTCCAAGAAAACTTTTTCTGACAATACGTAATTATTAATACCAGAATGCAATGCCAAGAAATAAACAAACACTTGATTAAACGATCAAAAAAACGAAATAACGTCTTTCCAAAAATTTAAGTCTGTCCTGCCATTTCAATAACGTTTACGAGGATTGTTTATATCGATATATCTCCGATGTACACGTATGTACAATCGTGAATAAAAAATAATTTTCATTCACACATGTACACAGGAAATACAGGAAATAGACTCTTTAATTATTCATGTGTTCGTCTCTCGTTCTTCCATTTTGAAATAACATTTTCAACCATCAAAAACTGTATACACTTCATTACAAATGCAAATCTGCTTGTCAAGTTCTTGTATATCAAAATATAATAAATTTAAATATATTATTTAATTAATATATATGTATATATGTATGGATAAGCGATAATATATTGCATATCAAATTATTATGTCTATTTTTTATTTGTATTTTATATTTTTGTCATTTTTTTTATTCATTATTTTTATTTTTTCATAAAAATCATAAATTCGTTACTATTTTTTAATGCTTGAGTGCAACGTGACATATAAATATGCATTTGAGCCTCTGTGGTCTCTCGAAGTCTGAACGATACCAAATCTTTTTTTTTCTCGAAAACACGTTAACTTATGTTTATAATTTTGCACGTTACTATTGTTTTGAAATTTCATCCTCAAAATACTGAGTAAAAGTATGAAAGTGTCTGTTTTTTTTGTCGAAATACAATTTTTTTCCAAAGCTGATTGGAAACTACGTGAACAGAAATGATGAAATTTGATTCATTTTTGGGAAGTGCAACAGTTCTTTGAGAAGTAAGGAAAACTTCTTCATTGCACGTGATCTTTTCCAGGAAATAAACATTCAACATTTTCCGACCATATTGCCCCACCTTTAGAGAATTAGGGTCAATGAATTCACAAATTAACCTTTTTCTATCAATATAATTGAAAATAGAGCGTAAAACAGGTGTTTTGGTGAGAGAATCGACCCAATTTGTTAAATTTTGTCCAAACAACATTTCGTGCAATCGATTTTATATGCAATATTCGTACGTGTATGTAAAAGTCGTTCTGTACAGAGCATTCATACGGGCTTTTCTCTTCGAAATTGTAGCGAGCTTGAAATTATGTCAGATTTATTTTTCCTCAATAAAAAAATTTGTAAAATTTAATCAGGACAATTTTTCCGTGATAAAAATTTACTTTAACTGTTAACGAATCATCGTAGACGAAATTTATAATTGTGCAACGAATTTAGTCAACTTATAGTCGAAAAAAAATTCGAATTACTATCAAATCGTGTTAAACATTATTTGTTTATTCACAATCTCGTTAATAAATGTTTAGGGGGGAAAAAATCAAAGGGAATGCAATTTGATGCGAAATGCCTCGTGTTATTGAAAATTCTGTTCACGTGTTTCGGAATCGAGCTGATGCAGAAAGCTTGCCATTGACCTAGTAGCTTCTCCGCTTATTATCTCTTTCTCTCATTCTCTTTCTCTTCGTCTCTCTCTCTCTCTCTCAACCTCGTGGCGAGATACGAACACGCATTAAAAGTTCTATGTACAGCGAATCCGTTGGTTCTCTTCATTGATCGTTGGTCGAGAAGTTCAACTATGAAAACCATACAAAGTGTGTGACGAAAGAAAAAAAAATACGATGTCGTAAGTTCTAAATTGAATAAGTTACCTGGACACCAAAAAAAAAAAAGTATCTTAATATTTTTTTATATTATTTCATTCTAATTTTGTAAAAAAGAAAAATAACTTTGTCTAAAAAAGATTCACCTTGACATTTTTATCGATATTGATACAAGTTCAAGTGCAAATTTAAAAATCGTGTTAACATCGACAATTTCAAAGTTTTTATTCTTTAATAAATTATGAGAGAACTTTTTTTTTGACGAAATACTTGCGAGTTTTATTGTGAGACATTGATTTACGTTCTCGAATTTTTCACCATTTTTTTGTTTTGTTTTTAATAATTGTTACTTCAATTTACCGCATCATTCACAAGCTTGACAGCAATTTTAATGGATTTTCTTTGTCACTCGAGAATTCACATGTACGATATGAAAATACATTTGAATCGATAAATCGTTTACTAATAAATAATCATCGATCAATGTGTTCCTTTTATGGAACGACCAAGTTTTTCTTGTCAAATTCAATGTCTTTCAACTCTTTTTTCATCCAATTATAAATTATTGTATGTTTTGTCGATAAATTTTTAACTTATAAATGGAAGGCGACACTGGAATTCGTCGTTGCCTCGAAATATTTCGCAAAAATTTATTGAAGAGTCGCTTATTTTACGAATCGTTAGCAACATAATTTTTTTTTCTTGGATTTTACGTCGTTCAAGTTCAAGACGATGAAAAGTATTAGGAGACGTTTATATTGATAGAAAAAACTCTTTGAACCTAGAACGTCGATCGTTGCAACAGGATTAGAACAAATCGTAATTCGAGGAAAAAACAATTTGAAAAAATTGATTATACAATCATCGACGGAGTGTAATCCAAGAAAACGATTCAGAAAATTGTAGCCACTCATATCTTTTTCAAGTTCAATTAATTTTTTCTCGATTTCTCAGAAATATGATTGTTTATTAACGAACGACAATTTGTAGACATATTTGCTAATTACGTCAGACTAAATATTCTACTGCATTCATGTTCAGAGATGTTCATTACTTTTAACCCCACGTTGACACACTCAAATTTATCCACTGTATTGACACATGGGGTCAATTTGACCCCGGGCGTATTTTATCCTCCTGTCATCGGCGACTTTTGCTTGATTTTCATTGAAAAAAATCAGGAGGTGGATTAAACATTCCTCAATGTATGTAAACCAATAATTATTATAAACTTTTTTCATTTGGAAAAGTCAATATTTTACTAATAAAATTATTATATTTTTTAAAATTTTTAATATGTTTGAGATCAAAAACCGGAATTGTATTATGAAAAATTGTATTTTTCGAAAGAATATAGTGCTGCGACAAAATGTTTAAAGTTAGTTTATTTTTTAAATGAGAAAAAAACCGTCAACACAAAAAAAGAGTTTGGGTCCAAAAAACCCAGTGTGTGAACGAAGAGTCAGAAATCGAAATGAAATTTTACTTGTTAATTTAATTCTTTCTCCTAGAAATATGGAGTCTATGAACAAAATAAATGGCGAATAACGTTAGACGCGATAACCTTTATGGATGAGAACAGATAGCAAAGAGGCGCAGTCGACGACTGCCGGTCCAGATCGTCTCCCGCCGAGATTCCATTTTTTTATTCTTTATTATTATGATGTCTATGCTCGTGCTTAGTTATGTCGAGAGCGATATTACATCAGGCTGACTGTCAATTGTCCATTATATGACGAAAGTTACCCCCAAGCAAATGAGAGACAATTAATCTTTTCTGATGCAAGCTTACCAACGAGTTTGTTAAACCCTTTTTACACGCTTTGCGAAGATGTGTTTATTCCCACCCAATGTTTTATTAGTTATTTTATGATTTAGCGTTATTGATGTAATTTAAAATTATTTTGAAGATATAAATGAAAAAAAAGATAATAATCCGACGAATTAAATAATTACAAAAAGAGTTTTCAATCATCAAACAATGACTAATGATGAAATAAATTTTGAATCCTCTCACTTAATTATTAATTAAAGAACGTAAAAGAGTATAATTAATTTGTTTTTTTGTTTTTGTTTTTTTTTTTTTTTTTTAATTCACTAAAATATAAGATTGTATATTTTGATTAAACGTCGAATATATTTCGAAACAAAAATTTGAAGAAATTCGAGGTATCGAAACGTTAGATGGATAGGAAATTTAACGGGGGGTTATACTTTTATCTAGACGACGCGTAAATATTGAACTAGTCAAATATTACGAACTTATAGAGAGATAAGAAAGTAAATCTTTATAGTGACAAAGAAAATATACAATTGCGAAGTAAGAAAAATTTCGAGGAAGATTAAAGAGATAGGCAATCAAATTCACGTGGTTAAAACGTGGCGTTTGACGTCGTCGAACTTTTCAGGAATACGAGGAGTTTTGATGAGTTTGCAACAAATTTCGACCGGATATTAATTATAAAAAAGGAATATATAATAATGAAGAAAAATGGAAAAAAAGACTGAAACCTTCGGTTCGCCAACGAAGTTGCATGATTCTGGGAAGACTTGGGGAACCTGTCCAAGGTAATTGGGAGTCTGGAAATGCGAGTTCAGACATACGCCCAACTTTTTTCTTCCTTGTTTTGACTCCGTTACTCTTTTTATTTCATTCTTCGCCAGCATTCTGATCTTCGTCTTCTCTTTCGTCATTTTATTGTACTTCGTTTCTATCTCCCATTCTTTGTATTATTCCCATGCATTTCTTCACATAGGAAATCGAAAGAAAGATCGTTTCACAAATAATTCGTATCGTCAAGAATCGCTGATTCAAAGTTTTCAATTAAATCGCCCATTTTCTCTTCATTTTCATCTACCGCTCAGTCAAATATGCAAAAAAAAATCAGCTCCAATTATATATTCTAATGCTTCGAACATTCCAGAATGTTGGAGTGAGAAAAATTGCTTTTTCGAGGCGTGTCTATAATTTGAAGGCGATCGCTTCCCTCGTACCGGAGCCGGAGCTTCGTCGTCTTCGAATCGATCATTGCGAACAAAAATCGATTTTGTAAGTTTGAGCACGATTCTTCGATTCTTAACATACAACATTTCCGACATTATAATTTCCTAGAAATCTTGAATGAATTCTTGAAAAAAAAAAAGAAAAAAAAAACTGTCAAAAAATTTAAGAAACTTTTTAAAATTTATTTTTCTTTGGTTTTTTCTACACTTTTTTGTCTTGATTGGTGTTTTTTTTTTTTTTTTTAATTTCTTCGGGGTTAAAAAATTTTGCACCGCAATTTATAGCATCGATTAATGAATAAATATAATTATCTTAATCCAAAAACAAAATGTGAAAAAGAGAGAGAAAAAAAAGGACGTGGATAGTAATCCAGTACACGAAAATATTTCTTTAGGGCTCGTGAAAGATTTGAAAAAAGTTGTAGCTGGAGAAGGGGCCAATTGTAAATGAAGTATTACCCCCAAGAGAAAGATTCTATCGGGCAATCGTCAGTCCAAATGGTGGGGACGATTGCCGCATGAAATACATAAAATCTCGTGTTCTCAGCACCACGCGACAGTCAGTTCGAAAGATCAGTACGACCAGTACGTCCGGATAGATCTGCCGAACTTACCGGACAGTTTCCATCAATCAACAGTTGACCAACAAAATTTTTTTTCAAACATCAGCAACCAACAGTACTTCGTAAGTGTTTTAAACAATTTTTTAATTTCAAATATTTCTGCTGTATCTATCGGGCGGAGAGTCTAATTAGAAACCTTGCGCTTTTCATATTTGAAAGTTTTACTATTGAAATCGAAAATTATTATTCAGAATTTATATTTCCTCCTGTCAATTCGATTACAAATTGCAATAGACATGATTTTGGACAAAATGATGTAAATTGTTAAAAAAAAAAGTATTTTCAAATTACAGTTTGCAAAAAAAAAAAAGAAACGATTTTTTTTAAATGATTTCAAATGATCAGATTATAGATTTTGGATACTTGTAATTATGAGAAAGTTTATAATGGTAAATAGAAAATTCAATGAAAATTAAAATCGAAATACGAAGAGAAATAAATTTTTGGTTACAATAATAATTTAATTTAATAATTTAATAATAATAATAATTTAATAATTTGGTTTAATCCTAGATTTTGTAATGGAGTTAAAACAACGTCGTACTTATTGTCGTATTTACGTGCTTACATTCGTAAATTCATTTCGCCACGTGTTACAAAATATTGCCTCACATTTGCACGTGATCTTGAACAAAAAATGGCAAATCATCAAAGTTCCGTCTAATTGTTTGGTCATAGACTCGGAATGACGCGTTACTTTTTCTCTTTTAATTTCCTACGTTCAAATAAAATCAACAGCACAATCAACTTGAAGCAGTTTTTTGTTGTTATCTCCTCATCGTAATAAATCCATTAATTGATTACGATAAATGTTATAATTTTATTGTTTTCTTTTTTTAATTTATTTTTCTTCATAGAAAATCAAAATGCCGGAACAAGTCGCAGAACACAAAACGAAGCGGGCAACTTTTGGCATGGGCTGTTTCTGGGCAGGTGATTCTTTATTTGGCGCAACTCCTGGCGTTGTAACAACCTGCGTTGGTTACGCCGGCGGCCATAAACAATCGCCAACATACAGAAATATGTAAGATTATCGTAAATGCAAAATTTAATTTAATATTTATATTAAGAATAATTATAAAATGAATTAAAAATAATAAATACAGAGATAATAATTATTTTTTTTTAATATTGGAACGACTCAGAGATTTTTCATCATGTTTATTGAATAAAATATATTTTTATTTTTATAATAATTAATAATTGAAAATGTTATCAAGAATTGTTAGAAAATTATTATTGAAAATAATACGAAAAATTGAAATTTTTTTTATTTTTTATATTCATTATTTTATAATACAAATTTAACAGGTTTGTTGCATAATTTTAATAATGAGATTGATGATAATTATAAATACGAGAAATCTAAGAATGTGTGAGTTTCAAACGCTAACATAAATTTATCTTTCTCCTTGCAGTGGAGACCATACCGAGGTCATCGACATCGAGTATGACCCTGCAATAGTATCGTTCACCCAGTTGCTGAGTCTGTTCTGGAATAACCATGAGTACGGTCTCACAAGAAAAATTAAGTCTCAGGTAATTTGCTGAAACGCTTTAGAATCTCTCATTAATTCGTTGTATTAACGTAATTGCAAAATGGAGCAATTATCGCAATTTTATGAGAATAAAATCAAGAGTAAACATTTTTTTTACATCGCTCGGATATTGTAGAATAATGGAAATTAAATGTTGGGAAGAATGGACATTCGAAACACATAAGAAACGATTTTTTCTAGCTATTTCCCGATTAATTATTTGAATTTATAAATTTTTGTTATTTTTTTATTGAAAAATGGGATTTTGCATCGTACGAAACGTTAGTACGGCGTACGTTGGAAATAAATGAGACAAAAATGGATTGGAATGACGCGTCGTTTTTTTTTTTTTTTTTTTTTTTTTATATTGAAAAATCTGTAATTTTTGTTCATTTTTGTCATTAAATTATAGTATGGTTCGTTGATTTTGTATCACGACGATGAACAAAAAACAATCGCTGAAAAATCAAGAGCTCACGAGCAGCGAGAACGAGGCGAACCATTGACCACGACAATCAAACAGTTCGAAAGATTCTATCCCGCCGAAGAGTGAGTACATTTTTTTCACCTCTCAGTTTACTAACATTTGAAGGTCGAATTCTATGTGAGAATAAAAAACAACAAGTAGTCGAATATCGTGGTCAAGGTCAATTTGGATCCTGTCAGAATTTGATTGATTACTTTGATAAATGTTTTCATTCGTATTATTTACGATGCAGTAAAAAATCAATTGAATGATAAATGACGTTTGACATTTTTCATCGTTTCATTAATTTTTTTATTTTATTTTTACTACAAAAAATATTATTTAAATATAAATTAGAACGAGGAGAATAACGACAATACTTGACATTGAAAAATTCATAAAGTGATTAAAAATTCCATATAATACGAAGAATGTAAAAATAATTTTGACGATAAAGAAATAAATACTAAACATATCAATGAAATTCGATCAAAGACGTAGTCTCGTATCTTTAATTATTTTTCATATCAGTGTCAAAATTTTTCCAAACTGAATTTAGGTGCGTCAAATATTTTTAATTCGATTTATCGAGGCTTTATCTCTGATCGTAATCACTTTGTCGCCACGACTCTATGACCAGGGAACCTTGATGCATAAATTATTACGTAATTATCGACCCAAACATAGACGAGACATGCGATATGGAGACAATGTATTTTTTTCTTACGCCATATACATTATCCCGTCTACGGTCATATAAGATTTTATTTTATTAGGTCTCGCGATAAGATACAATTGGAATAATAAAAATGTACAATAATCTGAAAACTGATTTATTTCGCGATAATTATTTGGATTTGTCTGCAAAAAAACGATTTTTCTAAAGAAAAAAAAAAAAAAAAAAAAAAGAATCGTCATAAATAAAAATTCTCCCGAACTCGATACATCGTTCGATCAAAATTTTTCAATAATATTTTAGTACATAATAAAATTAATTGAAAACTAAAGAATTCAAAAAATCGAAAATATCAAGAAAAATTTTTTGCTTGTATTGTTTTTATTAATTTAGGAAAAACCATAATATTTAAGTTAATGGAAGAACGAAATAATTCGGGCTTTTCTTTCATTCACAATTCTCTAATTTGTTATTCTCGTTTCTGTCTTCTTGAACAGTTACCATCAAAAGTATCGTCTTCAAGGTCACCCTTGGTTGGTGGAAACGATCGGTCTGACAAGCGGTGAGGTTTTACGGACTTCCCCATTAGCTAGCAAATTGAACGGTTACATAGCAGGTGCGGGTTCGATCGATCAATTTGATAAGGACGTAGTGAATTTTAATCTCAGCGAGAAAGCCATTCAGTATTTGAGAAAGTGTGTTATCGAGAATCAAGGAGCAGGTCTCTATTGCTAGCTTGTCAATGGCATTGAAAAAAAAAAAACAGTACCGAAGAGCGATTGGAATAGAAAGACAAAAAAAAAGCGTACGTAAATCTCGATTTACACCAAAAAAGTATTTTTTTCATGTTTATTATTAACGGCCACACACGTATTTTAATTCTTAAAACGATTTTCAAATGGGCCAAAAGGCAAATTGAATAAATCATCGAAATCTTGTTGGTCGAATTATTACGAGAAAAAATATATATTTATATTCATAGCCACTGAGACCGTGAATTATTGACAGGGTTCAAGTACGTCACAGCACGTGTTTGCTCGATCACAAAAAAATATATCTATATATATGTTAATCTATGTACGAAGCATTCCAGGCTCAATCGAGAGGGTCGTCAAAAATTCAAGTGTCTTCTCTATTCAATTTGGAATATTGTTATTTTAGACTCACTCGAATGATTAGAACATTATGTCAGTAAAAAAATATTGCATTCACAAAATTGGGAACGTATTTTCATCAATCTCTCGTCCACGACTTGGAAAGTATATTGTTTCTTAAATTTGTTACCAAATTGAAAAAATACTGTAAGAATTATCGGTTTCAACGACGTTTTAAAATTGATTTTATGACTGGTTCATTTGGCCTGGAAAGCCCTATGTATTAATAGACACAAATTGGTTCATTTACGTATATTCAATGATAAAGCTGTACATGTGCCTTGGCTTGAATCACACTGATCGTATACGATCGCACTTTGACACAACTGGACAATTATTCATTGACTCTGCAATGAATTCTCGATTAGATAAGTTTTTCATTTATACAAATATAAACGTTGCGGAGGTTCAAATAAATGTTCACTTGGTCGTATTAGGGTAGCATATAATTTACCTCTTTATAGTTTATACTATTTCTTTCTTCTGTCAGAGAAAATGTTTTCTAAAATAAATAATAAAAATGTATTCAAGCAAAACGAGTTTTGGCTTACTCTTTTTTATCGACCGCCGGTAAGAGCTTTAGTGGATTTATCATCGGTCGGTAAGATGAAAAAATTCAGCTGTTAAAAATATATTCAACGTGTCGTCCAAAGATGGAGTGACAATGCAACGAAAAGGTATTTACAAGTGAAATTTGCACGAAAAACGTTTACAGAAAACAAATTCAGATAAACTTTTATCTACACAGAAAAAAATGTGCGGAATGATTTTGTTTTTCAAATATATTTACAAAAAGTCTTTTTTTCTAAGAATATAAAAATTGTCAAGTAAAGTATAGACGTTAAGAGATTGCCAGCGTGAAAAGTCGAACTTTACGAGCCAAGAATTTGGCACAGCGCTTGTTTGTTTACTTTTTTTTTGTTGTTTTATTTTTTATCTTCTATTTTCTACTTCTTCACATTTACTTTTTGTTCTTTCCAAAGCGAAGAAAATTTAAGCGTGGGCTCTCCGGGTCTGGCGTTTGGCGAAAAATTCTCGTAAATTTTCTTGCCAGACGAACGACATCGACGACACACGTTGTTAGTTATTTTTAAAGAGATTCGCGTTTCTTTTCTTCTCTTTCATTTTCCTTGATGGCGTAGCAATAAAATGCATTTTTTTTCGTGTTCTTTATGTTTTTTTTTCTTTTTTTTTTTGCAACAACGACATGTTTTTTTCTTTTCTTAGTTATTATTGCACGTTTAAGCTCTTTTGCACCGAGATTCTATTTTCAGAACTCGAACAAATCCGATTGGACGGACGCCGAAAACGTCGACGAACCGTCCAATTGAACCAATTTTCAACTGTGTTACGTACATTGTCCGTGAAACAGCTATGAATCATTTAATGCTTCACTTCACGGGTTCTTTACTTATCTTTTAAGGTGAACAACATTTCATAGAATCATTGCGATTATAATTACAATAAAAATTATTTTCATTATTATTAACTGTAAATATTGACTAAGAAATCATTTTTGAGAATTTATTATTCATTGTCACGAGTGCATCAATGAAACATTTGCCATTTATTCGTTCTGGTGAATTATGGTGTTGTTTTTTTTGGATAAAGTCCAAAAATTTATATCTTCCGATATAGACATGATTGAATGAACTGCTAATAAAAAAAAAGTCGTCTCATGACAGTATTTTCTTTTTTAAAGATGCCCAAATAATCGTATAGTCGTAGAATTTGAATTTTTTTTTGTTCAAGACAACAAGCAACTGGTAAAACCGGTTCCGGTTGTAGAAAAACAAAAACAATGTTGAGAACATCAACCATTTCAGAAAGTCAGTAATATTAACGAGTGAAAATTCAAAATTCACAAATATCCGAATATTTTATGTGGACAAAGATTCGAATTAATTTTCGTGTGTTAAAACATCGAAAATATTTTGTGTCGTAGGAATAATTAGAGTCGAAACAATTCGTTTGGGTCAAATTGACCCACTGTGTCAACGGAGGAAAAAAAATTTAAAAAAACTGTAATTTAAACAAATAAAAATGCTAAAAAAAAGGTCACTGAAAGCTTTTAAAATTATTTTTCAATGATTTATCAATATGGGGAAAAAATTGAACTCTTTGTCGTTGTCTTGGGACGATTTTGTTTGAGGAATATTTAAAAAAAAATCGTCCGCATTCGTTGGCTCTTGAAAGTTTTGAACAAGAAACGTGTACGTTTGTTGGTAATTAAAATTTGTACAATGAGTATTTCTAAGTGGTAATGACGATCTATATTTAGACTCGTTTTAAAGTCTATGAGACATTTGCTCTTGAAATATACTCGAAAGGACGAAGCAACGAGCCTTCGAACAGTGAATTAAAACAATTAGAGATATTAGATCTTTTAGTAAAGATATTTGATGTATTGATACTAATTCTCATCTCTTTTCAAAGCGGAAGTTGAAACGTTAATGAAAAAAGGCTATTATACATGAAAAATGAATGATATAAAGATTGTGTACAGGATGAATAGTGGAAAAAAACAAAACGTAAGAGAGAATAAAAATCTTTGCCACTCGTCTCATTTCTCACAAGTCACCGGTTTCATCGAAGGCCAGGGACGATCGTTTAGAGTGCACGTGTACTCAGAGTTTCTCAAAGGCTGACACAAGCGTTGGCCGTGCACGATACATTCTAAATCCCAAATAATAAAAATTCCATCTTATTATACAAACGTTCGTTTTCACGCGCTTTTCATTAATTCATAGAAAATTAGTGAAACGAGTTTTATCTTTTCGTGTTACAAGTAGGAACGAGCGGGAGTAATGAGAAATTTTCTAAATGCACGAGAGTGAAAGGAAATGATTATTTTATTTACGGAAGTAATGACTTAATGGACGCGTTAAGTGTTTAGAGAAAATTTGGAGAAAATGGTTTTCGACCGAAGTTTTACAACTAATTGCCTTTTGCTTCTAAAAATAACTGTTTTTATAAACTTTTCATCACTTTTTTTTATAGTTCGGATAATGAAGAATCATGTAAAGTTTTTGAGAGTTTTTGACAGTTTTGACGCACAGCTATTTATGGTGAACATTTTTTTTTTTTTTTTTTTTTAATTATCGATAAATATGTATAAATCGATACTCGATCGTGTCTCACTTTCCAACGATTTTGTCATCTGACATAATATTTGAGTCATGTATACAAATACGATAGTGATAGATATGTCACAAGGAAACCCGATAGGGTCGCCTATAAATTTCATCCAATCAATGAACCGTCGATAAAAAAAATATCGAATAATTCTTATTTTTATTTTTGTATTAAAAAATCATGGATAAGTATCGTATAAAGTGATTTCCAAGAACGAATATGATTAACACGTCAACTTATTAACTTTCGACATAACTGTAATCGAAATTCTCGAAATTATTCGATCTTGATTTTGATTCCAGAAAATATATTTTAATAAAATTTATTTTACGATTTTTAACTACTTTTTTTTATCATTTTTTTGCCAATAAATGGTACAATTGTTTCTGTGGATAAGAAAAATAAATGAAAAAGAGCAAATATAAAATTCATTGAAATCATAGATATGCTTACGATATTCCGAAATGCAATTTCAGGAAACAAGTGATATTGTTAATTAAACAGAATTATAATGCGACCGGACTTGCTTTTCTGGTTTTTCCCTTTCACCAAGATTGACGAAACTATTTTTTTTTTTTTATAATTAGTTTGATACGAGATAAAAAAAACTTTATATACGTGTAATATAATACTGTGAATAAAAATAGCCGCACGCGGAGAATGATATACGTGCATAGATTTACTATTTGCACCATGAATATTTCTAATGTATTACGACGAATGTATGAGAGTTGCGTTCGAACAACCGGTTGATTCAAAAGATATTGAACATTTGGTTTCAAGTACTTTTTAACGAGGTCAATTGTCGAACACAATTTTTTCATATTTTGCTCTTCTTGAGCATCGTATTATAATGTGTACAAAATTTGAGAAGGTTTCGCCGTCTAGTAATCGAGATATTCAGTGTTTAAAATCGCAACTTTACACGAGGTCTTGAGAGGGAAGTAACGAAAAAAATTACGATTTTTTACAACGAATAACTTGATTTCTAGACGGTAAAACTTTCTCAAATTTTAGCCACACTTGAGTATTATTGTTGTGAAGGTTCGTACGAATTTTAAACAATTAAACTTGGAATTCATCTAACGTATGCCTAACGCGTGAACCTTCTTAATATTACAAAATGTGCATGAACCAAGGAGAGGCAAAGTGCGACTTTTCGCCGCGCGCGGCGTTAGTAGTCGCGCTGTGCCTCGCAGGTGCACACTATACTTTAGTCTTTACATAACCTAACCACGTTTCCGACCGTTTTCTCGAGCGCGTCCACAGTACTTGAGTACTTGAGTGTGGATTCAGTATTTTTCGACAGTCTACAGTTTTCTTTAACATCTGTTGAGGTTGATCGTGGATCAGTTGGTTGGTGGTACGAGAAGCAGCACTTTTTTTCATCTACGAGGAGTCAAAAGTTCACTATTTCGTAAAGCTGAGCGCGAAGACGAAGACGAGTATACTAAAACATCGTGCGAGACGTTCGTAGGTACAAAAGACTTTTTGTACCGTAGACACGCTCGAAAGAGCGAGAAAAACGATGTCTAATATTTGAGAATTTCTAACTTTTACCGGGAAGAGAGTTTTTTAAAGTTTTGTCGATATTTTGAGTGAAATTTCTAGTGAAAATGAGAAAATCTTTGAAAAATATTAATTAAGTTGTATGCTCGCGAATGATATGCGGGAGAGTTTTTGTGGATCAAGTACAAAAAGTGATTTATCGGTTTTGTATAAACCTGTAAATGCCATGCTTCTGCAGCCACGTGGTCCCGGCGGTATGAGCTCGTGAGAGTGGAGTGGGGAGGCGATCGGTTGGCGAGAAGGCTCGAGCTCGTTCACGTATAGTTCCTTCGTCGTTGTCGTCGTCGTCATACGTTTTTCCATCGCGTATAAATGCGAGTGAGCGTCAATCGAAAAAGCCACTCCCTGTAACGCGAGCGTTTCGAGTACACACACGTACCCCCTCCCCCTCCTGCCGCCACTTTCTTGGATGGTACAAAAGCATGGGGAATTAAAAATGCGCGCACGAATTCAGCCAAGGTGACGAAATCAAAATACGAAATAACAAAAATTGTTTGCGCAAAGAAACAAAAGAAAAACGAAGTGGAAAAACCGAATGATCGCGAGTGATTGACAAAGTGATAATCGACTATGGTTTTTGCAATTGCATAGCAATGAATGTGTGAATTTTTGAACGAAGAAATATCAAATTATGAAATAGTAAAAAAGTACAATCGAGTCTAATTGAATGGATTCTAAATTGTGTATATTTCATAAAAAATGAATTAAAATAACATCGTAAAAAGTGTGACAAAGTGAAATTAAGTGAATAAAAATTCCAAGTCACGAAAAGTTCTTCAAAATATGTCTTAAAAGTGATGAAAAAACAACATTTCAACACCCAACAGTGAAATTTAAAGACGAACGTGACTTTGGAAAGGTTAGAGAAATGTTGTGTTCGTTCTCACCGTTGTTGACACGCGGTTCTCGATAATTTCGAATATTATTCACATTTTCTGTACCGATATTGTCAACAGTCAGTTAAGGACAATTGACAATTAAAAACAACAGTAAAAAGAAAAACAAGAGTGGTGTTTATAACGTCCAGACGGAGAGAAAGTTTGAAAGTTTTCTGTCTGACAAAGTCGTGTGTTGGCGCTGCCTTGAGAGAATCTCCAGTAACTCTCAGTCATATATAGATGTATATAAATATACATGTGTATTTACGAAACAAATTCGAATGCTGGGACTAACGGAAATAAACATTTCGTGCATTTTTATTCATTTCTTTGATTACTTTGTGTTCTGTCTTCAAAAAAATCTATAAAAATAACAATAGTGATACGAGTTTCGAGGTGAACGAGGAAGGACAATAAGTTGAAAAAAAAATGGGTATAGTTTCGTCAACTTTCGCTTCACTGGCGATACGATTCGCCTGGAATTGTCAGAGATTCCTTGATCCACAATACAGGTTTGTTTAACATTTTTACGACACTAACCTTCAAATTTGAATGAATAACATTCTAAATTTCGATTAACGATCATTTAATCTGCTTTTATTTATCATTGACTGCAATATTTTCGAAATAATAATATTCTTATAAAGTCTACGAACGATAAAAAGAAAAAATAACCTGTTGATTTGCCAGGAATGCCTTGTGTGGTATTCGGCTTATGTCGTGGATAAATGAGCCTCGTGTGACTGCTCGAGACCGTAAAAATTCACCTAGAGATCAATTTCCACGATTCACACTTTCAACCTCGTACTTTTAATAATTATCATAGAAAATATATTTTCTACCTAATTTTCTGTCATGAAATCGCTTCCTGAAGCTTTGAAAGTCATTATTATGACAGTTAACTTGTTCAGCTCTTTGAATTCCTCGCTAATCTCATTATGATTTAATTTCTTCTCTGGAAGTTTGAAGCATAAAAAAACATTACGAACTACACAACCCTGAATGATTCATTCGATAATGCATCTTGTTTTTTTTTTATATATATCTTATTTATTTATTTATCTGCAGTTTGCAAGACGTAGATGAATTTTATGTTAATTATTTACTGCGAGTGAGGTCTTCTTATTGCTGAATGAGTCAGAGCGTATATCAGGCATTATCGTCATCTTTTCCTTCGGCGAAACGCAAGCTCGTATAATCATTTCGGTACTGATTTAACTAAGAATAATACGCAACTTTATACCGTCATACATACCACACGTCGATATAATCCGTTATTATTCTTTCATCGATCTTACATTTTTTCTTTTCACATTTTAATACACAGTCGGAGAAATTGAAAAGAATTAATCGCTTGGAAGTCGAGATTTGTGAAAAATTTCATTAACGTTAAGAATTTTTAATAATCGCTACCAAATTATCGTTTCGTTGACACACTTTAATTTGACCAATGATTTGACACATTGTGGTACTTTGACCCGGAACGCAATTCAAGAGAAAAATAACAAGAATGCACACTTCAAAGATCCATTTCGTTGTTCAAAAAAATGATTGAGAATTTCAACTTTTGGAAAAGTTCGAAACGTTTTTCTGTCTTGCACGCACTTTTGTATTATTCCTTTAATTGGACTTTGCGTCTGGGTTTGTTCGAAGCGATGTCGATCGTCAAGCCTCGTCATTCTCTCATGTACGACGAGACGAGTAGATATATTTTTTTCTTTTCTTAAATACATAAAAAATGAAATAAGAATAATAATAATGGAGGGAAGGAGTGATAGGAACTAGGCGAATGGCGCGCTGCTAGTTAAGTTCGATATTCACACGGTTTTAATGAACGCGAAAACGTTTTAAGTGCCGACAACCGTGACACCGATAAGCCAATCTTTTATTAACGCGAAGTCACCCAAAAACGCGTACATTTTTCGACGAACGTTACGCAGCGAAAAAGAATGATTAAAAAAAAAAAATTATGCTATAATTGATTAAAAAAAAAAAAATCAAGGAACTGGGTGTCAACATAAATCGAGTAAAAATAACAAAAAATCTACAAATTAATTGTAACGCCAATAAATAAAAAAAGATGAAAATATATTGAAGAATATCGAATTTAGTATTTTAATCGATATTGCGACGTGTAAGGGAATGTCGACCCCCGATTTTTTCCACGTGTTTCATGACTCACGAAGAGTCTGTCCGAAATGTTTTCTTACATTAATTCGCCCCCTTTTTTTGAGTAGATTAACGTTCGTGTAGACTTTATGGAGACGTACACACCAGTGTCACGCGATAATTTGCGCAAAGTTTACCGCGCCAGAGGGTTATACGTGCGTGAAAAAAAAATAGAGAGAAAAAGATGAGCGCAGATAAAAGAAAAGAAGAAAAAAAAAAAAAAAGAGAAGGAACAGTCTACGGGGTCAACCCCCAGGATGACGAGTCGTTCATATTAGTTTAGGTGGGTTCTTCCCCCATTTTTGTATTGTATAACTGAAGTATTATATTTTTAGCTCTCAAGACCATGTGAGGTTCGACATACTCTTTGCGATATAATCCTCATCGTTTGTCGTGTCGGATAATCTTTGCAGGGGAAAAGATAAGAAGAAAAAAGGGGGTGGAAGGGAAAGGGGGAAATGAATCTTATTTTCCACACGATCCATGTGATTCCCCAATCTTCAAACACAATTTTGTTGAGGCTTTCATTATTTATCCAGGAAGAAGAGATTAAACATAGAAAAAAAAAAGATTCCTTTTTTTTAAATTAAATTTATAGGCATTAGATCGAAATACAAAAATAATTTTTTTTTTTTTTTTTCTATGAACAATGAAATAATTAATATATAATAAATAATTGTATATTATTGTTGCATAAATAATGAATAACCTTAATGTAATTGTCACGTATGAATCCTAATTAAATAACTTTATTATTCACAACACACTTCACAAGTACACTCGCACCGTGTTACATATTTTCTTCTCATATATTTCTTTCTCTTTTTCTCGCCTCCGCCTTTGTATACAAACGTATATCAAGAGACGTATATGTTTATATACATCTGGCTCGGCTCGCACTGGTGCGTATTCCACAAAGCGTCGGTGCACGTGTACTCAAACCGCGCGCTTTGTGAACGTAAACCTCAACTCGACGCGCTCGCTTTTTTCTTTCTCTCTCGCTCTTCCCAACGTTCTTCCCACACTCGAATGGCGTACACACACGCATTTATGTTCAAACATACATATGAGATTGAGTCATGCTAAACAGGAGAGCCACAGAAAACATCACTGACCAGCAAACTTTTGTTTCTCTCTTCTAATTATTTACAGTCTCTGTCTTTCTCCCTCTTTCGCTATTCTACGCTCTCAATTTTTCTCTGCTTCTCTTATTATCGCCTCAATCTTTTGTTTTTTCGTCATATGCACTCAAAAGAAAAAAATAATAATAATAAAACGACGTATATGGCTCGCGAAATTTTGAGATTATCGTAGTCCAAAGTTCACTTCGATGGAATGTACTTCAACTTTATTTTTTATGCCTGCAGATTTATTCGAAATAAAAAAACAATTTTATCATCGAAAATTTCATCTGCATCGATACTCGACGAAACCTTCAGGTTTTATATAAAAAATTGAAAAAAGATGCGAGTCGAAATGAATAGTTGTTGATTATCAAATGCTTTTTTTTTTTTTCAAGCTTTTATTTTCGTGATGAAATTTTGACGAATTTATTAATCGATTAATTACTTAGTATTCAACAATCATTGGAATTGATAAAACTTAGAGTACGATTGTTGCAACGTAATGAGAATGAATGATCGATCAGAAAATCTGAAAGCAAAGCGATTAACGTAAACGTAAGCAATTGCATTACACGATTGTTCGAAGCGAAAACAGGATCGATAAAAAGTCGAGTTTACGTTGCGATAAATAGCACGAGATACGATTTACCAAATGAATTTATTGTGCAAGGATTTTTTTTTTTTTTTTTTTTTTTTTACATCTTCACTGCTTGATGGATTAAACACTACAGTATTCTACTCGTTGAAGGTGTTAACGTCACGTTCGTCTACTTGTATACATAACAATTTACCACTACGAAATAGAAGACTAATTTGCTCGAGTGTGGATATAATAGTCGCCACTTGCACTCTCGCTGACATTGACCGTGAACTCGAATGACAATCGTTCCACGTCGAGAATAACTCTCAATTTCGCAAGGAAGGACGCACAACGATTTTTGCCACGCCCCATTAATTTTTCATCAATTTATTCATTTACTGCGATTCAAAAAAGCGTGCAATCCGTGACTGCTGTGAGAATTTCTGCTCGTTTAATTATTCAATGAAGTCGAACGAGTAAAAAAAAAAAATGTGAGGAAATATTAAAACACGAGGAGAAAATTGAACATTTTATTATTATAACTATTATTTTTTCCCTGAAGCTAGTAAATTTAATATCAAGGAAAATGATGTCTACTAAATTGCATATTGAGTCGATGTTAATCTAAACTTTTAATTTGCACATTATTTTCTCATTCTTTTTCCACTTAATGCCCTTAATGGCATTTTTTCTGAGGAGAAGCGAAGCGAAGGAAAAGAAGTTTCTCGGGCAACACTTTCCCATAAACACAAGCATTTTAGTTCGCATTATATTAAAAGACTTCCTGACCCGATTATCGACTTTCTGGGGTCCTTCGATGAAAAATCACGCGATAAACTTTTTTCTTGATATTTATTAGAGTAATTATTAATTATTGTTTCTTTGTTTCACTCTCTTATGAAAAAAAAAATAAATAAATATTATAATCTCGCGAAAAACTTAATAAAAAAAATGGTCATTTTTGTCAATTGTATTTCTACTCGAAATTAATTTTTTTTTTTCTTCGTGTCCATGGGTTTTCGTGTCATTGTTTAATGTGTACTTTGAAGTCATAAAAAAAAACAGCCTTTAAATGGTGACAAATTTTTTTTTTTCGCTCAAGAGATAATAAAATGGGGAAGAATTTTTACAATACACTCATAGGCACGTGTCATTGAGAGGAGAGATAAAAAAATGAATGCTCACGGAATTCGAGAACGATGTTATGCGAGTCCGTAAAGTTATTATCGAAATAGCACTCAACCAAGCTGCAATAAGGAAATTATCGTCTTATAGAAAAATATTGCGGATAACACCCGAGTAAGAGATAACCACGTACGTAAAATCCATCCTCGCGTCCAACATACTCGTCGTTTCATCATAAATAAAAATAACAACTTCTTATCGTTATTAATAACGAGAAATGACAAAATTGAAACTTTGAAATCTGAAATAATGTCAGTACTGTCACGAAATGGAATTAATGAAAAAAAAAAAAAAAACAACATTTCTTCTGCCAAGATCGAATTAGAAAAAAAAATTAGATCGAATTAAAAAATTGAGTTAAAAATACATTTCGATCTTTCGTGTAAATATTTTATTTTAAATAATTCGCTGTGTTTTTTTTTTTTTTTTTAATATAGAATAAAAATATTTTCCATTTATTTTTATTCTGTTGGGAATCCCAAAATATGTTTACTCGGGAAAGAAAAAAAAAGAAATAAGCGGAACTCGTGGACCAATTGTATGAAAATTATAGCGGAACGAAAACCCCACGGATCCGAGTCAATTCTGTCCTGACCGTGGTTATTTAAAGATTTTCCTTCGCCGCTCAATCCCGAAACGTTGTGTGTACATTGCGCGGGCTAGCTTTATACGCGTTTTTATTATTATTATTTTTATTTTGTTAGAAAGAGAGAGAGAGTTAAGGTCGCTATAAACGAGCTCGGGAACCTTCCTCGGAGTTGCGACTGTTTGTACCGGGAGAGCAAGGCCATCGACTGCAATTTAATCAGCCTAACTACGGGAAAACTTTTCTCCTTCTTTCCTCACTTTTTTTAATCGACCGTGCACGATATAAAACTGCATAAAAACGATACAAAAATTCGTTCGAAAAATTCTTAAATTCTGAAGACCAAAAAACGACGAATATTCAACTTTTTATTACAAACAAAAAAAAACCCTGAATTTCGACAAATATTTCTCTAGGAAATCACAGACGAAGTTTCATCTGAAAGTCACACAAATGTCCACCAATTTAATTCATTTTTTGTTTAATGAAACTTGTTTTTTTTTTTTTTTTTTTTTTTTTTTTTTTTTTTTTTTTTTTTTTTTTTTTTTTTTGACAAATGCTTTAATATTGAATGCGATAGTTGATCTCTGAAGAATTCCTTAGCGAGCCTGCGTCACGAGCGATAAAGAAAAATGAAACGAGCACTTAGAGACTCAGTGAAAAGTTAACCACTTGACTTCCAGACGATACGCGGCTTATCAATGGCCCAACAGTTATTTCAGTTTGGTAGATTCGGTGCTCATTCGCCCACACGAAATTCGTGCTTTTCAGTACATTTCTTTTTATTCCATGTGTATTTATATCTATATATGTATAGAGAACAAAGGGAATTAAAAAGAGGACTTGGAGAAAGAATCATTGAGGCTTTCTTCCCATTAAAACATTAACGATGTCACGCGAGTACTATTTATTCCATTAAGTGCATTCCTCATTTACGAGCCTGTGTATTTACGTCATCACGTTGACTCATTTTATTACGAATTTTATTTAAATGACAGAGCATTGACAAATAATAATATTTAAAAATCAAAACTTCATAAATCATCATCTTTCTTTCTAACGAGGCCCCCCAAAACTATCTCTTCGACTAAATCACTTTTTTTTAAGATTAACTTTTTTTTTAAGATTCGACTGCAATGAAAAAAATCGTTTTCCATCTTGAGTTCGATATAATTTTCATGTCGTCAAAAGTTTGATAAAACAACAACAACAAAATGTCGAAAAATACAAATTGCTTCAAGAATGACAGGAGCTTGAAAAATTGCAGTTTTTTTTTTGATTTAATAAATATCGAAACGTGAATATTAATCCTGGGGGAATGTAAAATAAAGTTGAATTATAAAAGTGTCATTATTATAATGTGTTTGATTTTGAACTGACCTGGAAATATTTTTGAATGATAAATTTATATTTACAATTGAAATTGATGCAAATGTTGATTTTTTTAATAATTCATTTTGTAAAAATACTTTTTGAATTGTTGTTACAGATATATCGAAACTAGCGACACAAAATCAACAAACGACAAAATGGCGGCGATAACGGAACGAGCGAAAATGACTGCCGAAGGAAACGACAAAGGTGGCGCTGGTATCGCATCATCGGCACCCTCGACGACGAGGCTAACAAGTCTCGAGCATCACCAAGTGGCCTCGGCAAATTGCCTCCCGACTGAAAACAACAATTCCCTTCATCAGCAGAATCGGCACAGACGGGCGACCCAACACAGATACCGGAAGCGACCGTCGAGCTTCGACGTATCGTTAATAATACGAAATAAAAATAAGCCGTACAACACAACGACCTCGGGTCTCGTGACGACCTCGACACCGAGTACTCTCATGAGGCAGCCCGCACCCTCCTGGCAATCGACTTCGACTTCCGGTAGCTCTACCGATTCGTCGGACGACAGTGAAATCGGTAAATCTCATTAAACAATCGTTTCATTTCATTTTTTTTTCTTTTCTTTCAATTTTTTATGCTTTATTAAAATTATTTTTCATTTTATTTTATAAAAATCACTTTTTTACGTAAAATTACTACAATTGGCGATTAATTATCAATTCGAAAATACGATATTACAGTAAAATCGATAATTCAGACTATTGATGATTGGATAAAGAAAATGAATTATAAAAAACGTTTTTTTTAATCTTCCAAATTTATATTTTTAAGGTTTCATAAATTTGCACTTTTTACTAATACCTTGGGACGAAAATTATTACGTAAATAAAAATTATGATTATTTTTAAAACACCTGCCAAGAGGGTTTTTCATCATTTCGATGCAAACAAAGTTTATTTCTAATATTATTCACGCAATTTCTATAAAACGGAGTGCAAAATCGTACACTCGTGAAAAGTCTCGCGTTAGACGACTTTGCTTTGAAAATATTTTTTTTTGAAAACGTTGTCCATATTTTGATACAAAATAATTGATAAAAAAATATTAAAATAAACTTGCAATTTTCAAGGAATTGTGACCCGAGAAAAAAGCTCGAAAATGGAGATAAAAAAAAGCTTTACTCTTTTAAATAATAAATGAAGAATTTAGCGTTAATGAGTAGTGGTAAACGGGATTGAACGATGAATAATATACAATTCGATCGACCTCATTCTTTTCAGAATTCATGTACGCTCAACGAGCGGTTGGTCCGAGCAACGAGAGGCTCGAAGAAAAATCAACAAACGAGAGTCACGACATGTTGGTGAATAATGAAGAATCGAAAAATTGTACGGATACGAGAAGCAGCATCGATCACGAGGGGAATCCACTTAAAGAATTCGTATTGTCAGCTGCGGAGGAAGCAGCATTTAGAATGACCATCGGTCGTGGCCATTTTTCTCGATCAAAAAAAGACAGATTTCTGAATAATCTACGGTTGGAAAAACGGCTTAATGGACTTAACAAAGAATTCTTCGAATTGGCTTGTCGCGCACACACGAGATCTTTGCGGAGGCGTCACTCCGGAGATTTGCGTAGAATAGTTTAAAACAATTCCTATTAAGATTCAACAAAAACAAAACAAAAATAATTCAAATTTTGTAAAAAAAAAAAAAAAAGAAAACAAACAAAAAAACACCAAAAAATCTTATATTTTTCTCACATGGATTTTTTTTCGTAAATCGCTATGTTGACAAATTCAATTGATGAATTACAAAAAAATCAGAGAAAATTATAACAAAAGAAAAAGAAACTTTAAGACTGACATCATTTTTTTATGTTGATTCGTCTTTATAAGAAACTTTATTTTTTAGTATATATTCGACACAAATGTTGCTTAATTTGACTACGAATTTATTAAAATATTTACGAAATACTTGAAGAAGAAGAAAAAAATCAAAAAACACGTTACTATTATTATTATTATCGTCATTATTATTATCTATATCGTTATTATTATTATTATTATTATTATTATTATTATTATTATTATTATTATTATTATTATTTGCGTAATTTGATTGATCAAAGAGAATGTTTTATTTCATTTTATTCATTGTGATAGAAATTGATACGTATTATTTTAATTTGTTAACTTATTTAATTGTGTTTCTTCCAACGTTTAACAAAATAATTGACATGTCATAAAAAGTGCCATTATTAGGTTCTAAGAGGAAAATATAATGGAATTAATTTGATGAGGAAAAGAAAAATGTGTTGTGCCTAAGGTCGATCGGGAAGAGAATGAAAATTTAGTTTCTGGTCGAATCCGTCCGTGGCGCTAGCGTGCTTTCACAACGACGACGACGACGACGAGTGAGAATGCAGCGACAAAACAAAACACACGAGAACGCTGGTGTTCAGTGCAATATCGGAATTCACGCGATTTTGCTGTTGCGGTGACACGGAAAAAGCGTCTCCAACTAACGCTGCTATCCCAACGAGGATAAACATTTATAAAATATATTTTTAATAATAATAATAACAATAACAATAATAAAATGTATATTCGTGAAATGAAAATGTTGTTATTGATTTTTTTAACCAATTATGCCACTGGCGTTCACTCCACGACGAATTTTACTGACTTCCCAACACCGATCGTCCTCTGGCATGGAATGGGTGAGTAAACATCGATTTTCTCGCAATTTATGAAGAAAGGAAATAATATTGTTGGCTCGTACGAATTTCACTCTCTGTTATTTCATGAGAATATTACACGCTTTTATTATGTACGTACATGTCACTCAGTGTCAGCGAAAGTTTATCGATCCGAACAGAGAAATCACATTGCGTAAACATTTGTCATTTGTTTTATTCCTTTTTCGCTTTATTTCACTTTTAACCCTTCAAACCATCGCGACTTTTCTTTGTTTTACTAATTTTTTGATTATTGAACAACTGCTTTGACAACGAATGACGAAGTTTTCGTTCTGCATCGTCTTTGTAAAAGAAAAATACAAACAGTTTAATCAATTGTCAATTGCACAAATAACCACAAGTTAATAAATAGACGAATTTCGTACTTATTCATGAAAAAATTCATTTTTTACTAAACTACTTCGAACATCGGGATAGTAATTTTTTTACAAACTTAATACGTTCCAAAGATTTAATGGAATTTTTTTCGTATTTTTTTGCAACGTAATTTTTGTTTTAAAAAATGAAGAAAAAACAATTCTTAGGGAATTTGTGAATTTCGAGTTGAGATTCGTAATCAGCGAGAGCTTGAAAACTCCCCAGTACCCCGAGTTTCAAGGTTATTGCGTGTATAAAGAAAAAAACGTTTGACTCAAAGGGTCAACATCAACTTTGAGATACGCCAATGAGGGAGAATTGCTCTTGACTGTGGAACTGAAATAACTGGTTGCGAGTGATGAGTTCGTATGGAAATTCGTCGACATTATTATTTTATTACTTTTTATTACGGTGTAATAAAAAGTTTGTATTATTTTTCAAAAATCCAAATTCTTTCGTTGTCATTGTTTCGTTTTTCGTTTCTTTTTTGTGTGTTTTATTTTTATTTTATTCAACAGTATAATTCCGACTATTTCGTGATCTTCAACACTGCAATTCTTTTTTCTTTTTTTTTTTTTTATTATTACAGGCGACAGTTGCTGTTTCTCATTCAGTCTCGGACAGATAAAAATTATACTCGAAGAACAAATACCCAATGTTTACGTAAAATCCATACGTATTGGCAACAACGAGATAGAAGTAAATACACAATTATTTCCACGTCATTGCTTCGAGGTTATCACGTGACTGTCTTTAAATCTTCTAATATTTTGTTTATTTTATCAGGACGTTGAGAACAGCTACTTGAAAAATGTTAACGAACAAGTCGAACAAGTCTGCAACGATCTTTCAAATGACCCGAAACTGAAGAACGGTTACAACGCGATTGGATTTTCTCAAGGAGGACAATTCTTGTAATAAATATATTTTTCTGCTACAATTAATTACAAGATAATTCTCACTATCGCCAATACGAAGAATTGAAGAAAAAAACCCATTGTTTATTTCTTTCAATTGTTTTTGGCTCTACGAGTTGATTCGAGTGCTTTTTCGTAAAATTTATACGAAAAAGACACCGAATAAGTGTGTAAATACATTTTTTGCTTTTTTAATTAGACTTTTCAACCGAAGAGTTTTTTTCAAGTGTACAATTTTTGAGCGAAAATCAATTTGAGAATGATTTTCTTTATTTTATGGAGAATTTTTAAATCCTCAGGTTGTTATTTAATTTGTTCGTTTTTTTTTAAATGTTTTGTACTAGTTTTTATTTCTTAAGAATATTCTTGTTGTTATTAATCGAATATTTGGTTACAATTATTAGACGAGCTGTTGCCCAGCGTTGCCCTAATCCACCAATGAAAAATTTGATATCTTTGGGTGGTCAACATCAAGGAGTCTATGGCCTGCCTAATTGTGCAGTTCTCGAACACAAATTATGTGATTATATGAGAAGACTCCTCAACCATGCAGCGTATACAAGGTAATGATTTAAATGAATGAAAACGAAGAAAGTTCAAAATGAATTATTTGAATGAATGAAGAAATTTATAAAAATTATAAATTATTATAAATTAATTATTTTCATTTTATTAATTATTAATATTTTAATTCATTAATTAATCAAATTTTAATTAAATTAAATTAATTAATTAATTAATTAAATTGAATTAAATTAAAATTAATTATTAGTTATAAATAATTATAAAATAATTATTAATAAAGTCATTAATCGATGATTTCTTTGTTTTTTTTTTTTCAAGGTTTGCACAAAACAGATTGGTCCAGGCGGGCTATTGGCACGATCCTTTGAAGGGTGATCTCTACAAAAAAAATTCCATTTTTTTGGCTGACATAAACAACGAGCTCGTCGTCAATGAAACATACAAAGAAAATTTAATGAAATTGAATCGCCTGGTGTTGGTTAAATTCGAAAAAGACACCATGGTCCAACCTCGGGAGAGCGAATGGTTTGGATTTTATAAAAAAGGTCAAGCAGTCGAGCTCGAAACTCTCGAAGAATCTGATCTTTACAAAGACGATCGTCTCGGACTCGCACAAATGAATCAAGCTGGAAAAATTATTTTTCTCTCTCTCGATACTAATCATCTCCAATTTACCGACCAATGGTTCGTCGAAGAAATTATTAAAAAACATTTGACATAAATGTCTTTTTTGTATTAATCTTAATATTGTCGATAATAAACGCTCTCTATTCTCTTTTTTTTCATACAATTATCATTTCTAACGAAACTATAAAAAACTGGCCAGGCCATTTTGGTTTTTCCACGTTTTTTCGACTCCGTTATTTGATTTTAGTTTTTTTTTATCAATTCTGATGTTTGATAACATTTTTCGTCAACCAAACCCAAACAAAAACTTTGGAACTTCATGGAATTCGATTTCTCCAAATGTCAATCGAACCGGATTCGTTCCTACGTCAACAATAATTTTCTATGCGGAGAAATTTTTGATTTATGTCCAAAAGATTAGAAACAAATGATGGAAAAAACCAAAAATCAATTATTGGTCAATTCAGAGCTTTTTATGAGCTAATTATGTACTTAAAAAATAAAATAAAATTTAAAAAATATTGGACCTCTAGTCGTTCTCAGTAAAAACCAACGCATATTTTTATGTTCAAAAACTTTAATGTACATCATCTGCTCCAAAATGTAATTAAGAAATAATTTTTTTTTTTTTATTTCGAAAGTTTGTTCCTTTTTCGTTCCATGCTCGTCATTTGCTTCAATATGTAATTAAAGAGAAATTTGGAAAATGACAATTCGAATTTTTTTCTTTTTTTCGTCCAATTATTTCCATTCGCTTCGTGATGAATAAATGAAAGAATGAAAAAAATATTTCGACTAACTTTTCGTTCGTTCTCCTTTTTTCTAGTCTCCATGACTTTGTCACTCGATAAATTTTTTAATAAATATAAGAGGAAAGAATGAAAAACGTAAAGCTGGGTTCTCCTAAGAGATCCTTAGATTTAAAAACATTTTTTGATACCGACAGTCGATAAAGAAAGAAATGACATTTCTAAAAACGAAGAAAAACTGTCGGTAATTTAGGAATTTATGAGTAACATAATAAATTCGCTCGTATTATTTATTTTTGGTATTAAAATGGAATTTTTTTGATAAAAGCTTCGTGAAGGAGGCATCGAAAACAAAATCGTCGAAAGCTAAAATACCTTTAGGATCAAATTCAAGATTTCAGGTATTTCAATCAAAATATTTCGTTCCCAATAATTTAATAAATTGTAACGTTCACAAAAGTTTAAATGAGACTGAGATCATTGAAAAGTGAAGTGGTTTAGCAACTGTTCGAGAATTACATTACGGATTCTCTTCCAAAAAGTGACATATGACATGTCAATCAAGATAAAAATAGGAACGAATGTACCCTCACCCCTATCGTGACTCGAAAAGATTTCTTATTCGTTCTCGATGACCCTCGACATGGTGTACAATGAATTAATCGTTTTAATCAATCTTTTTCTTATCAAGTAATGATGGAAAAAAATGGGAGAACGATAACTTTCCTATTTAAAGCTCTTCTCGATGAGAACTTTTCTCCTAAAATCTTTATTCAGAAATTCACGACATTTCTATACGTTTACTCTTAAATCTTAATTCATCGTGTGGTATATTTTGAAATATTCAAAACGCTTGATTACTTTCGTAAAAAAAAAAAAAAGATCAGATGCATCAACAAAACAGACAATTTTATTGATATTACATCCAGATCTTCCACAACAAAATATTTGAACATTGGTATTCAGACAAAAGATTTCATGAATAAGAACGAAAAAATCATCATAAGCCATAAAACAATAATATCAAAGAGTGACCTAAACGTTGTCAGTATTTTAAACCAAATCTTTTTTTGAGTATTTCAAAAATATATTTTCTTCACATTATTTCAACTTATGTACGGCAATCAAATGATAATTGGATTAAAAAATTGTTAAATCAGAAAATAAATTTAGTTGACACCCTTGAATCGATGTTTGGACGAATCTATATGACGAATCTGGTGATTCCAAGAGCGGAACTGTTATCGAGTATCCAATGGAACATTAAGAGAACACAATCGTTACATCGATCGCATCGAGGTACTGACTACACACTTTACAGAACATTTTCTTCATGTGCATAGATAAAACTTGCCTACTGTCTAACCGGATATTTAAAGTTAGAGATGACAGAAAAGGAAAGAAACCGCATAGTAGCGAACTTGAGGTGATGGAGCAGTCGCTTTCTCGAAATGTGAGTGCGAGAGAGATAGGTGCAATTTTCGAAATTGGATATTTCCGTCACGGTTTCACCAACAACAAAAAAAGCCCCTGTCAGCCGATTTTTGCCATCGAAGAATTTTTATTTCGAAAATTCGAGGTGACTGATCCATCGTGTTAAGAGGGTGAGAGAAAGGGAAATTAAGAGCAGGAATCGTTATCGAGTAGAGCTATAAAAAATAGAGCAGATTTTCTGCTGAAAAAAATCGTCATGTCATTATCGACAATTGACAAAAAAAAACTTTTTTACCGAATTCAAAAAAAAAAAAAAATAGCAATAATAACAACATAGTCCATGAATGAAAAAGGCCCTACAGCCAGAAATAGAAATAATGAAAAACGTAGGTTCGTGTATACGTGTTAAATGCTCCGTTCCACGTAAAGACTTTCCTACTGTTTAATACTGAGCTTTCGAACTGTTTAAAACTAAACTTAAGAGAGTGAGAGAAAGGAAAATTAAGAGCAAGAGTTGTTATTGAATAGAGATGTAAAAAGGAGAGTAGATTTTTTGTTGAAAAAAAATCGTGATGTCATTATCGACAATTGCCAAAAAAACTTTGTTACGAAAATTTAAAAAAATAGCAATAATAATAACATAGTCGATGAATGAAAAAGGCCCTACAGCCAGAAATAGGAATAATGAAAAACGTAGGTTCGTGTATGTAGAAATTCTTCGTTGCACATAAAAATGAGGGTATTTAAAAAAAAGGTGGAAAGAGAAGGGAGAGGGATAGAAGTTAAGCGAGGTGTACTTTGGTCCGTCACAGATTAATTCACCAACACTAGGGGGTATCCGTTAATATCGCCGTACGCCCGGTGGCCCCATTAAGAGATTACATTATGAGTTCACTTTGTGAAGAGTTCGCGACTCCATTGCAGCGAGTCTCGTTGGTACAACTCGAGTCCGATCTCTCTTCCCCTTGCACACGAAGTAACATGTGGGCGTAAAAAAAGCAGGGAAGAAGGAAAACAAGAAGGGAGTGAGTTTCGTATAGATCGTGATATCAAGTACAGTCAATTACGCCCTTTTCTTATTCAGCACTCTCTAAACGTATCGTACATAAAAAATGTAAATAAAGAGATGAAATTCCAGGGGTGGTTGTAACCTCTTCCGTATTTACCCCATTCCCACCCCCTTCTTGTTTCTCCTTGTTGCTCGGGAATCGAGTACTCCCCGCTCTTCTAAAAACCAGCCACATTGTGCAACGCGACGCATTTTCCATACAGCAAGCATAAATATGTTCTTTTTTTATATTGTATATTATGTGTATAGAAAAAATCGTAAACTCATGCTGAATTCACATGCATTACACGCGTTTACTTCCGACCAATCCCCGCTCCTGTTCCTCCACGTTCTCCGCCAGTATTCTCGACGCTTTTCAAGCTCCCCACCCCCCCCCCTCCCGCCTCACTCTTCCTTCCTGGCCCGCCACTCGCCGACCCTTACAAATACGGTCATCATATATGATTACACTATATGCCCCTGTACCTCACTCTCTTTATCTCCATTTCTCTCTACATCTCGTACCTTTGGTCCTCTCTGTTTTTCTCTCACTTTTATAACATTTTTTTTTACCATTTCTCTCTCTCTCTCTCTCTTTTTCTCACAGGTTTCAGTTCACCATTCCCCGACATAAGCAATGCAGAGCACATTACGAGATGAGATATCTCTCATCTGCAGAAATCGAGCCCTTCCCTCTTCCCGAGACTATTTTATTCTCTCTCTTTCTCTTTCTCTCTCTCTCTCTCTCTCTTCTAGCCCCGTTATCATCTCACAACGAGGACCTTTGACAATGCACCGTACGAGATTGAGTTCTCTCTTATTATTATACAACCCTATACTATATTTTTCTCGTTGTTCTCGCCCTTTATACCAACTTTCGTCAAGATATTATATACACACCAGATATATATGTATAAACATATTTATGTTTATACCTTTCCCATTGTAAATACTCCCGAGACATTATTTTTTGTCTCTTTCATAAAGAGAATCAAAGCCAAGGTGTATTCCTTGTGTCAGTTCAAATATAATACTCAAATAATCCAAGGACGACTATTTTTATTATGAATTTTTATATTCACTTCTATCTGTATCTCTTTATAATCTTTGCAACTCTTTTAACCTACGAAGATGGACTTTACGATATGAAATTTACATTTGTATTTTTAGCACTTTGTTAATCAAGGTAAAATAATTGGAGTACGTTTTTTTTTTTGTAAAAGTCGACACGAGATATTCTCCATCCAAAAAATAGTCTGTACAAAGAATTCTTATCACGTGTTCTTGACAAGTAATCAGTAAATTAATGATATTTTTTTTATTTTATTTTTTTCATAAAATTGTATTCTTTTTTGTCACCCTAATTCACGTCAAATTTTCGTAAGTAAAATCCTACGACATCGTTCATTCGATCAGCATAAAAAAACGTTTCAGCCCATGCTCGATCTACTGTGTAAAATGTCTGTTTTTAATTATCCACAGTTTCTATTATTTCAAATCTTCTAAATTTCTGGATTTTTTTTTTTTTTTTTTCATAACGTTAGAACTTCCGGTCAACGTAATCCATAAAACGACATATTTCAACAATCACAAATTTCTGGACAACAACCCTAGTAAATGATTGGTTTAAAGAAATAAAAATTAGAGATTAAGATCCTCGACGACGACTCGGGAGTCATAGAAAAGTGAAGTTAGATTTGCTAACTATAAACATGTCGATGCTTTTTCCGTTTTTACCGGAAATTCAAACTTTTACATAACGTTATAATTAATCTGCGCGGTAAAATTTCAATTTTTGGGTTTTAACGGTATCTCTCTATTATGTCTGATCCACCACTTATTCGTTCGTTCTTCAATGACCTTAATTAGATACACGAGAAACAAAACTGTGGTCATTGAATTTCCAGTCAACTTAATCCATAAGACGACATATTTCAACAATTACAAATTCCTCGAGAATTCTCAATTTTAGCATCGACTAAAAACAAGAAAATAAAGTTGTTAAAACGTTTATTTATTTTATGAATAAACTTCAGTATGAACATATGGCAAAAAGCCCGCAAATTTTCAAGGGTCAATTCCATTAGGATTTGTGGACCATAATGGATGAGATTATCTCGAAGATTCTCGTTTGACTCTCGATTCAATTGGCTCTCCACCCCATAATAGTACCTTAGCATAATATACATGTCGTTTGAAGGACTATTGATATGGAGTGTGTACGAGGACGACATTTTTCAATGACGTTAGTTAGAAACAAAAGTGGCAAAACTGTCATCATAGAACTTCTCTTCGTCTTTCTCCACAAATCGCCAATCAGAAAATCTCGATTTCTCAATCGTGTTAGAGATAAAACAAAAAAAAACGATCAATATTGTTAAATTTTTAGGAGAACGTAAATAAAGCGTTTGTCTAGAAAATATTAAAAAACTCAAGTCCGAAAGTTGGATTGGTCGTGACGATCGTACTTTCTTAATACTCGTCGATAAAAAAGAACAAAAAAAAAATACAAAAACAAGAAACGAATGCACGTTAATACGTATAAGTATAAACGTGTATTCCCTGTTCGTGTAAACGCGTAAATCTGTAACATCGACGAATATACGCGTGTAAATACTTTTGGGAATTCAGCATAATCCCACGGTATGTTTTTGTTTGGGTTTTTTTTTTTTTTTTTTTCACAAAAAGAATCAAAGCTGAGCTCGTGCTCGGTTTTACAAAGGATAAAGTATATATTAAAATAACATAGCAATAATGAATACATAGCTATATATCGAGTATATAAATATATTGTTGAATCGATTCTACACGGCCGAGTTTCTTTTCGCAAAGAGATGCTTTTTTTTTTTTTATTATTTGTTTGTTTGTTCACAATATAAATATATATTTTTATTTAGGTAAATATATACGCGTGTTGATGTCTAGAGACGGATGAGATATGCTTTCGTGGTTAGTTCAGTCGGTGTAGTGTTTTGTTTTTTGTTTTATTTTCATATTTATTTATATATATATATATATATTTTTTTTTTTTCCATTCGTCGTTGTTTGTTTTCTCTCTCGTTACTCTATCTCGAGGGGGCAAAACAGGATAATAACGGGAGAACGAGGGGAAAATTCCGTTGTACATTCTCTCTGTTCTTAGTCATTCATCTCATAATTCATGCCTTTTTTTATATTCTTTCTCACTCTTCCTATCTTCTCCTTCCTTTGGCTGTGGGTGGGCGTTGTATGTGTGTATTATATGTATATATATATATATATATATTTGAGGACCGCAGGTACGATTAGCTTATTATTCTCAGGCTTTGTCGGCTTTCTGTTTGCAGTTTTCGCCGGTTCTATCCAACGGAGCTTTCAAAGCTTCTATCTCGCGATATACTCTCTTTTTTCTCACTCTATTTCGCTCAAACCAAACGTAACTCCACCCTCGTAACGTTTACTCCCAATATATACGTATATACATTTGTTTTTCTTACAGAAATCCTTCACACGCTTCGACTTTCAAGATATTTTCATTCGTATGATTGCACGTATGATGGTTTTAAGCTTTTAAGTCAAAAATCCAATAAATATTGATCTGTATAAGTTTGAAATTAAAAAAAAAAAATCTTTATAATTGTACACTGAGAGATAATTACATAAAAATGACTATTTAGTTGCCATTTTTTGAGTGGTTTTGAATGGAATTCCTTCGACCAACTCAGTAGTCACATTATTTCAATTATTTCAATATCGAGTTAGCGATTGGAAAGAATGACACGAGTCCTGAATGTCCGTCAGTAAAACGCTTTCTTAACACATTTCATTCGATATTTCGATCTTAAAACATGAAAAAAAATCTTTATAATTGTACACTGAGAGATAATTACATAAAAATGACTATTTAGTTGCCATTTTTTGAGTGGTTGTGAATAGAATTCCTACGACCAGTTCAGTAGTCACATTATTTCAATAATTTCAATATCGAGTTAGCGATTGGAAAGAATGACACGAGTCCTGAATGTCCGTGAGTAAAAAGCGTTCTTAAAACATTTCATTCGATATTTCGATCTTAAAACATGAAAAAAGAAATCCTTATAATTGTACACTGAGAGATAATTACATAAAAATGACTATTTAGTTGCCATTTTTTGAGTGGTTTTGAATAGAATTCCTTCAACCAGTTCAGTAGTCACATTATTTCAATTATTTCAATATCGAGTTAGCGATTAGAAAGAATGACACGAGTCCTGAATGTCCGTGAGTAAAAAGCGTTCTTAACACATTTCATTCGATATTTCGATCTTAAAACATGAAAAAAAATCTTTATAATTGTACACTGAGAGATAATTACATAAAAATGACTATTTAGTTGACATTTTTTGAGTGGTTTTGAATAGAATTCCTTCGACCAACTCAGTAGTCACATTATTTCAATTATTTCAATATCGAGTTAGCAATTGGAAAGAATGACACGAGTCCTAAATGTCCGTGAGTAAAAAAGCTTTCTTAAAAAATTCCATTCGATATTTCGATCTTGACAGATCGAAAAAAAAAAAAAAAAAAAAAGTACTACGAAATATTGTCATTTTGTTTACCTCTCGTTCGTATCAATTTGCCAAATAAAAAAAGCCTCTCCGTCAAACGAATCCGCGTGCACAAAGTGAGTAATCTCTCATGCTGTTTCATTGTGAGAATTGTATTTTACAGTAGTCTCGTATGCTGTGCATGTAAGAGCTAATTTCGACAAAGGAAAAAAAGAAGAGAGGAGAAGAGAGAAGAAAAATTCACATTAGTCAACAGTGTTCTACACACAGAACGATAAATATATACATATATGTATAAATATACATAAAAAATAGACACATGGGTGTACATAAAAATAAAAAAAAGCAGCAACAGAGTCGAAAAAGAACGCAGCTAGTCTCGCTTCGGTCCTTCATCTCTCGTTGTATGTTCACATACACATTTTTGCATCGTAACGATGGATACGTGCATATTTCCATGTAAACCAACTCAAATGCATATGTAGCTATATATAAATAGAAAAATATGGAAAAATATAAATATAGGAACGTGAGGTAACTTCGCGGGATACTTGATAGGTGTATCCTGGGCTGATATGCTCAAAGAGAGAAAGAGAGAAAGAGAGAAAGAGAGAGAGAGCAAAAGATAAAGAGAGTCAAAAAAAAATAGAGACAGAGAAAGAGAGAGAGAGGTAGGTCGCGAGAGCGCCCTCTAGCGTTCATGAGGCTGTACTGAGAGAGGAATACAGGAGATGGTTTGAAGGGTTCGGAGGGAGAGAGGGTGCTGGAAACAACAGAGTATATTATACAATGCTATCCGCTGCTGCTCCACAATCGCATACAGCAGCTCTCAGTTCATTGTTTCCGCGAGTACCTACAGATGTGCGCCGCTCGCTTTCTCCATTGTCGTACGATATACCGAACTCTCTGTCTATCCTTTTCTTTCTCTCTCTCTCTTGCTTATTTCAATTTTCTCTCTCCCTCTCTTTTTCTGTCTCTCTCTCTCTCTCTCTCTGAGCGGGCGCGTTTATGCTCTGAAACGGGGGTGGCCGGATATCTGGGAAGATGGAGAACGTTCGGTGAAGTGTACAGACGAGAAGGAAAGCAGTCGGTCCATTAGTAGCGAAATATAGAGAGAGGGAGAAAAAAAAACTTGTATATATATGTGAAGAGATACGAAAGGAAAGGGCGGTTTGGATTGAGCCCACCAAAAGGAACATATCAATTCATTGTCATATCACAGAACTATATTTGCGATGGCGTGCCGCCTCCAACTTTTCTCTTTCCAGTTAAATAACGAGGGAACGTCGATCTTGCCAAGGAAAATAAAAAAAAAAAAAAAAAACATACATTCACAGCGACGAATATGAACGGGGGTTAAACAAAGTATGGCAGCAATTCATTTATTTCGACAGCATGCAGAAATCAATTTTACGAACTTTTATTTTTAAACTCTATATATTTTGCCTGATGGTTTTTGTCTCGATCTCTATATCGTGGTTTCAGCATTAAATTTACGTAATCCGTGTAATTTAACTCGCGGTATTTCCAAATAAATTAACTCGGAATACATGACAGAAATATGTACAGTCGATGGATACACGATATATGTATATGTGCGTACAATCGTTGTACATAACCGAAAGGAAGGATACAATCACCCAATAAGGGAAACGAGGCTGGTTTGGCTCGGTGGTTGGCTCCAAACCGGGGAGAAATCCTCGCTGGTTTCATGCCAATGGGCGTTTCGAAAGCCGAGAAATTTCTGCCTGATTATCTGTATATATCAGCTACACGTATTATGTTTTCTATTATTCGCTATATCATTCTACTTCACATATACTATTATATATATATATATCTATAGAGACTAGTTAGAATATATAGAGATATCGATAAGAACGTATGCTATACTCGAATTGTAGGTTGAGGTAGATATTTCGTTTCTACAATGCACGTAATATGTGCCTTACACATGTGTCTGCCCAAATATGGGAAATTCAATGCCAAAAAAAAGATCGATTTATTTTTCGATCTATTTTCAATCGATCTAGAATCCATGCATGACCAAAGGAACTTCTTCTGTTTCTCAATGGAGACACACAAATTTGAATTCATTTTTCATTTTTTTATTTTTTCGTTGAATTTTTATTCATTTCGTTGAATTAAACTAAATCATTTTGTACGTAATCTGCAAAATTATTATAAATACGTAGAATTTAGTAAAAGGTTTTCAAAGGAAAAGCAAACTGAACGTAAATCCAACTGTGAAATGTGATTTTATTAAAAAATTAATAATTCTTATTAAACTCAATAAGTAATCGAAATTACTGGTCAAAACGAAAATCATTATGAAAACATCGAGGTCTATAATATGCAACAAAATATATCATCACCCCTTACAATGAAGTTCACAGTCCACAAGGATGTGGATGTTTGCATCGTTGTAATGAGACATAAAAACGTAATTTACAAGAAAAATTGGGGAGATTTGGAAAATTACAAAAATAGAGAATGAAAAGAAAAAATAAAAATGTACTTTTGGCTCCAAACCAACGTTGCAAACTTTAATATCATCATTTTTGACATCGTAACGTCTGTATTCGTTAAAAAATATTAAATGAAAGAAAAATATAAAAAATATGAAATAAAAGAAAAAATAAAAACATATTTTTGGTTCCAAACCAACGATCCAAACCTTAATATCATAATTCTTAAAATTATAACATCTGTATTTGTTAAAAAATATTAAATAAATGAAAATAATATTAAAAAAAAGACTTGAAACTAATGAAAAATTGATTGTGTAAGGATAGAATACTTAAGGATAAAAAACATATTTTTGGTTCCAAACCAACGATCCAAACCTTAATATCATAATATTTAAAATTAAAACGTCTGTATTTGTTAAAAAATATTAAATAAATAAAAATAATATTTAAAAAAAGGCTTGAAACTAATGAAAAATTGATTGGGTAAGGATAGAATACTTAAGGATAAAAAACATATTTTTGGTTCCAAACCAACGATCCAAACCTCAATATCATAATATTTAAAATTAAAACGTCTGTATTTTGTTAAAAAATATTAAATAAATAAAAATAATATTAAAAAAAGGCTTGAAACTAATAAAAAATTGATTGGGTAAGGATAGAATACTTAAGGATAAAAAACATATTTTTCCTTCCAAACCAACGATCCAAACCTTAATATCATAATATTTAAAATTAAAACGTCTGTATTTGTTAAAAAATATTAAATAAATAAAAATAAATTAAAAAAGAGACTTGAAACTAATGAAAAATTGATTGTGTAAGGATAGAATACTTAAGGATAAAAAACATATTTTTGGTTCCAAACCAACGATCCAAACCTTAATATCATAATATTAAAAATTAAAACGTCTGTATTTGTTAAAAAATATTAAATAAATGAAAATAATATTTAAAAAAAGGCTTGAAACTAATAAAAAATTGATTGGGTAAGGAAAGAATAGTTCGTATGAGATAATTATCATAGCATGTCAAGTTGTTCATTTCGCCTATCATCGCCTAGTGTCGTTTTGATCCGAAATACGTATATATGAATACACCTGCCACTATAATATGCCTCAGGCTTATTATATATCCCTTTCCAACGCTACGTTTTATGCATTACGAATATGTACATGTACATATCTATAGATACAATATAAACATATATATCGTTCTAATATGTCTCGTACGTATGTCATGAAACGTGATGATTAACAACCTATCTCTGAAGATATATATATAAAGATATGTTATACGTATTACGAATAAAATACACACATGTACACGTATCGGATCATTTTAATATGTACAATAATGTGAGTATTTCCATCATTGTGTGTTTCGTTATATCCCGAAGAACAAGAATAATTAGCAGTGCCAGAAATGCCTACTTTTCATTGTAAAAAATATCAAAAACATTTCTTCTCTTAATGGATACGAGAGATTGTTAAAGTGTGTCCTTGATATTAGCAAAAAAAAAAAAAAAAAAAAAAAAAAAGAAGCTGTGAAAGCCTGAAAAAAAGTCCATTTTGCCAGATGTTCAAACGATATTTATTTAGTAATTAATAATGATAATAATATTACCAATGACAGTTACAAATAAATAAATAAATAAATGACGTATTGGGATTTTATGAAATATCCTTTTGAATGCTTTCAATGATGAGGCAGTGTTCGAAATGTTGTTGCTGGAAAAACATTTATTTTTTTTCGTTTAATAGAACACGTTTTAATTCGTGTTTCAATGAGCCATCAATATGGGCACGGATAATAAATAAAAATAAAAAAATATTGAGGTTTGAGGATAAAACAGTTTGGTTCGTCTGGTGGTAGTGATATTCACGATATTTTCTCAGCTCGCTCGAGCAAATTTTCGCATCGGTAAGCCTCTGAGAGAAAGATAAAGAGGGAGAAATAAGTACCATGGAGTTTTGGTTGCCTCTAGTGAGACTGTAGCGAATCATAGCAGCGTAGTAAACAATGCCCATTGTCCGGCATATCATTTTCACTCATCTGCCATTTCCTCGGGCTTTTGAGCGGTAAAAAAAGGACGAAAGGCTGGGGGTGAAGATTTTCAGCTGGTGGAAAATCCTTGTGGCGAATTGTTGCTATAGTTATATATAGAGATGTCGTTATATCTCTACTCTTGCCTAACTTTTCAGCCTCTTCGTCTCACTTCCTTTTTTTCTATCTTACTCCGTGGATGCTCTCTGCCGTTTTGCAAGGGTTTTCACTAAGCCACAGCCATTAGAGCCACCGTGAAGCAAAAATGAATGCTGTTCCCTTTCCCTTGCTTCTCTCCCCCTCCCCCTCTCAACCTTGTTCTCATCCCTTCTTCTCCTTTTACCTTCCCTATTGGAATTTTCCACCTTTTCCCTATTTCTACGGAATTTCCGTCGCGCCTCAGTCGAGCTAAGCGTGCTCTTCTATGTATATCCTCTTCGCGAATCATTTCAACACGAGATACATATACCCGCGTCTTTCTTGTCTCCTTTTATCTCACAATCACTCAATCCTCTCCTTTTCTCTCTCTCTCTCTCTATCTCTTTTGGTGTCGCTATATACACCAAGAGTTTCGTCTATTCGACCGGACAACGCTAGAAGAGCTTCTACAATGCATCCATTGTTATCGGTCACCCAACCCCCTTCTCACAACATCGATGTCCCCTCTCCTTCCCTTTCCTGCTTCCTCTCTCTCCATCTTTCGCTCATTTTGCGGCAAATACTCGTACAATACTGAAAGTGTATACGCTATCTCATGATATTGCTAATCGTCGATTGTTTAAAAGAACAACCTGCACATTCCTCCGTGCCAGCATCAAATGAACAGGGTCTATTTAATCTTTAAACACGTACCTTCGCGACTTTATTCTCTTGATCGTCATTCATAATCCGACCCCGAAACTTGAATAATAAAAATCCAATTTAAATCGATTTAAATATATAGCAATATGAATTTTTGTGCAGGTTTGCGATTAATGTGAACAAAAACTTGTACAAAACTGACAACAAGACGATGGAAGATGGAAATTCGTAAATGCCCCTAATTATAGAAAATGACCAAGAAACTAACGACCAAGAAGTGGGAGTCAATAAAACTTCAGACTTAATCTTGAAGCCCCCCCCCCCGCCCTCGGCATCCCTCTTTCCCTGACACTGAAGAATCCTCGTGAATGTTATGCTGCTTAACTCCTATTCCGATGAATCATATAAAAGCTCTGTCTGCCAAAGATTCTCCAGTTGTAAGGAGTCGCACATGAAAATGGACAGACAGACAATTTTTTGTTTTTTCTCACAGATTTGTACATATAACGATATATAGATATTGAAAGGACGATATGAATCTACAGCGTAATAATAATAGCTATAGGCATTGTGTATTGGTTTGCAAAACGAACGGCAGATCTGGTGGTGGTTCTGATGCGCGCGTCATGGTTTTAATGTTCATCCAAGCGTAAATGGAACAACGCGGTATACAAGAGGCTTGATTAAAATATTAATTGAGATGGAAATAACGGTTGGTACCGCACCATCCGCGCCGCTCGACAACGCTCCAATGGCTGTACCACCAAACTAGAGAAAGAGAGAACAAGAGAGAGAGAGAGAGAGAGACGTAGACAAGAGACCATTCAATATTGAGTAATGTCACGAGGCTTAAAAAAAATAATACAAAAAAATAAAGAAATCTTTATGAAGGATCGAATAGTTTTCATTATTGTTTGGGTCTGCATTCGCGATAAAAAAAAAAAAAATTGTATTCAGATGATTTTTTCTTTCACAAAAATTGCTGTTTACGGTTCTCGTAAAAAGGGGATTGTCATTTAATCTAAAAACTGACAATTGTCGTTTGTTACATTATTTTTTTCAATTTTCTACTTTCGACATTGAAAAAACTTTTTCTATTGATACTCGAAAAAAAAAAAAAAAATTCGGCAATAAGAATCAAAATAAAATAACGTCGCTTCGTAATCTTTATGTCCACTCTTCCTCTCTCTCTCTCTCTCTGGTTTCCAATATAAAAAAAAACGGTACCATTCCCATGGAATTAATTTTTATTTTTACAGCTCCAAGAATCGATTAATTAATCACGTTTTAGTTGTTGTTCGGTTTTCGATTTTTGTCATTATTCTTATTCAATCGTTTCACCGACCACCAATTAATAATTGCTTTGAAGCACACACGCGTCAAATATACTCATCCAAATGTATGTATTTAAATACCTGTTATGGAATTGATGTGGTGGGCTGGTCTCGTGCACGCATCAGGGGTTGCGAGACACCCCAGGGGAACAATCAGTTCAGTATATTTTATTATACTTCATCAAATATATATATATATATGTTTTATAACATTGAATTTTTCATTGTCCATTCTTTGCCTCGTGTACGAACGACAATTGTGACGCCAATACGTGTACAGATATACGATTAAATACACTCCAATGAAATACTAGAGTCTCAGCACCTTCAATGAAAACTAATCTCATATATACAACCCATCGTATTAGCACATGCTTTTTTTTTTTTTTTGAAGGGGGGCTGAGTTTTTTTTAGGGGTGCACTTGAAAAAGCAAAGGGTCGACTTCGGCCTTTCTGTCTTTCTCGTACACACTCCCTACCAATCATCCTTTAAACTACATGTATATTATCCTAAGGTACTATTATGGGGTGGAGATCCAATTGAATCGAGAGTCAAACGAGAATCTTCGAGATAATCTCATCCATTATGGTCCACAAATCCTAATGGAATTAACCCTTGAAAATTTTCGGACTTTTTGCCATATGCTCATACTAAAGTTTATTCATAAAATAAATAAACGTTTTAACAACTTTATTTTCTTGTTATTAGTCGACGCTAACATTGAGAATTCTCGAGGTATTTGTAATTGTTGAAATATGTCGTCTTATGGATTAAGTTGACTGGAAGTTCAATGACTACAGTTTTGTTTCTCGTGTATCTAATTAAGGTCATTGAAGAACGAAGGAATAAGTGGTGGATCAGACATTATAGAGAGATACCGTTAAAACCCGAAAATTGAAATTTTACCGCGCAGATTAATTATAACGTTATGCGAAAGTTTGAATTTCCGGTAAAAAGGGAAAAAGCATCGACATGTTTATAGTTAGCAAATCTAACTTCACTTTTCTATGACTCCCGAGTCGTCGTTGAGGATTTTAATTCCTAATTTTTATTTCTTTAAACCAATCATTAATTAGGGTTGTAGCTAAAGTATTAGAAATAATGACTAAAAAAATGTTAATCATCAATAAAAATGAGAATTTCTCAGAGCATATTTAATGTGAATTCGGTTTCTATTCACCTCCAGAAACCAATCGTACCTCCTTAACATATTGAAACAACAATTAAGGGTTTAAATCAATCAGTCCGCTCCGTGTCGAAATTTGCAGAAATCATTATTTTTATGATCGTTTGACCGATCAGAATACAATTTCGAATTTTCAATTTTCCTATTCTGTGAGATTAAATGTTTAATTTCATAACGCTTGGCTTTAAGGATCTTAAGCCAATCATATAAAATCATAACATAAATTTTATAAGCTTTGAAGGAAAAACTTTTTAAAAGTTGTGCAAATAAAGCTCAATATTATTTATTATTCATAACATAAATAAGAGTATTGTCCAAATGTCTGTTTGTGTAAAAAAAAATGTGTTTTTTTTTAAATAAAATTATTGTAAATACTAATTAGAAAAATCTGGGCATTTGCTCCAGAATAAAGAAGCGAACTAAAAAGTTATTATTGCATCGAGCTCAAAATGCAGTCTGTACACAGTTAAAGAGACAAGTGTGATTCACAGACTGCCAGAAATACACGCGAGGCATATATTTACGTTTGGTAGCAGGAGAAATACTCTCGGCGTTCGTCGAGGTTTAACCTGATGGCTAATTACGAGTGGCCACTGGGTACAACAGGGATCGAGTGACTGAGAGAGCTTGATATAAAAATGTGACCGAGAGAGAAGCGAGTAGAAAATTGGACGCGTGTATTAATCGAACGGTACCAATAAAAGGCATCGAAATGGGTCTTCCAAAAAAAAAGGAAAAAAAAAAGAAAAAAACAAAAGAAAAGCAGATATAGCACATTTTACGAAAAGTATATAGATCGTGTATAAATCTGGTCTAATACATAAATATTTTTTCAGTGACTCGACCACGCAAGACGCGAAAGGGCTCAACTGTCAAAATTTCGCTCTCGAATTCCTCTGGGCTTCGCCTTTTTGATTTTTTGGCATTTCACTGCTCATTTTTTTTGCATTTGCTACGATTTTCTCGGATATATTTATATATGACATGGATTTCCATATGGACGAATAAATATACACGGTGTCCGATTTTAGACGATCCACGAAAATATCTTCGAAATTTGACAACTTCTGAAAAAATTAGTCAGACTTGAAGAGGGACATCTGATGGATTCTCCGGAATTGACCTTGCAGTTGACCTTGAAGCTGCACGTTTTAGGTAAATTATCGAATTTCGAAGATATACGCGTCGATGGGGTAAAATGGGACACCCCGTATAGACGCACATTGATTACCACGTTGGTTCAAACCCTGTAACACCGTGTGCGGAGATTATCGAGTCCAAGAGTAGAAAATTTGCAGTCCTCACTTATCGAAATACGTGCAGAGATGCGATATGTTCCTACAGTAATGTATAGGACCTTCTATGACAATCCGAGAAACTAATTCCGTTGTCGATTTCGAAAAATGCAACAAAAAACAAATAAAAACTCATGATTATTCGTTTTGTTTGTTTTTAAAGCCATTTCATCGATCATTGTTCGCGAATTTTTAATCAAACTTCAAATTTTTCGAAAAATTTATTTATCCCGAACCCGCACAATTTATTATGAATTATAAAATATCAAAATATATCTATTTATTGAATATTAAATGTTTATTAAATATGTAAATTTCTATATTTATAAAAATCGACACCAGTCTTTTCTTTACTATTGAATGTTCTTCGTTTTGCAATAAAAAAGTTTTAGTATTCAACATTTTCAACGTTTTTTTTGATAACGGAGAGAATGGTGCACAATGAAGTCCCGTTAAGTGAACATTCGATGATTAAAACTGTACAGAATGAAAAAAAAAATCGTAAAAGTTTTGATATTTTGTCCAGACTAAAAAAGTTCTCAATGAAATGTTGATTATCTGATTATTTATTTAATTTTCGATTATCTTAATTTGCATAAAACGCTCTACTTTTGTTCTTCGCATGAATTTTGACGTAGTGTGAACGTTTGAGCGACAAAGGTCTCTCTGCGTATCACTTTATCAAGAAAACCGTGAAAAAAACGCCATTTTGTATCTTGACAGTTGAATAAAGACTCGAAAAAATTTGTCGTCGAAAAACAGATGTAATGAAAAAAAATAGTTGATATTGAACGTCGTGAACGAAGCCCTTTTGAATATTAGACGTTGGATAGAGTTTGGATATAGAAGTGTGTGAAACGGGGAGATTGGGGTCGCAAATGTGTTCTCGTCTGCGGCCCGCGCGTGGTGGACTAGCTGATTAATTAGAATCTCCTCCGACCCCGCCCGCGTCAGTTTTAGTCCTCCTCTCGCACTCACGTGTTCGTATAAACACAAGTATACACACGGAAACTGGCCTACGTCGGGAATGGTAGGCAAGCTAGACTCACATACGGAGTGTCCCGAACAACACCCTTAAGCTCCCGGCTATAAATAGATTATGAAATTCCGAAGAGAAAAGTCTTTAGCCATTTTTCTCTGTGATGCATCGTTCACAAGATATTCGAAGTTTAACGCCAGCCAATCCGAGGCGCTGCGCTTGCCACGCCTCTTCTTGCGATCAACGTGTGCTCATTGGCGGTGTCTTATTTGATGAATATCTCATGAACGGTGCATGGGAGAGAAAAACGCTCAAGAACTTTTCTTTTGGAAATGTTTCACTGCATCAATCTCGCAAGGTTTGGATGCGATTTTCCAGACCCCCTTTATAGCAACTTTGATCTCGATTTCTATTAGTGTGTAAAACGTGTTTACGACGTATAGATCGAACGGTGGTCAGCATGAACAGAGAGACTAGGAATTAACGACGATGATGAGATTCGGGTTGGGAGATTCAGAAGCTACTGAGACAGCCATTGATAACTACGGTCAATGGACGTGTGTGGGGCTTCTCTGACCAAAAGGTATGATTGATTATATGAGATCAAGGAATAAGCTTTATATTAACCTCCGTTTCTCACGATAATTATCAACCAAGAAGGTAAAAAAGTTCTTCGTTCATCAGAAGAACACACTCTATTTACTCTGCAGTTTGCAGGATAACTGCTCACCAGGAAAGGGTCTGACTAAAATGATTCACCCCCAATATGACTTGAGTTAAAGGTTTCGCTGTTGTTGTTGTTGTTGGTTATAAGCGTTGAATAGATGGATAAATGAAGTTCATCACAGCTGAATTCTTGTGTGTACAGCAATGGACTGAACATGTATATATATAGATAAATGGTTAGGATGGTTTGGAAGCTGAAGGGTTTTGGAAATTCGGTAGGATATTGAAACGAGCGCGGTTCATGCTCATCCCTCAGCATCACTGAAGCGGAATGCGCGCTCGGCTAATTAACGATATTTCACTGGTAATTAAACGAGAGAACTTTCGACTTGTATCTCTATGCTTCTCCTTCTCTTAAACTCTCTCCTCTCTTTATCTCTCATTGGTGAAGTGAGCCAAGACGCTGTTGATGTTCTCTCGTAGTCGACGAGAGAAATCTGAGCATCACGAGACCAAGGATCCTCCAGACCGCACATTTTCTATGCCCTCGCTCGCTCGCGTTTCTCTACCGGAAGTCAGGCAAATCGGGGTAGTCAGAAAATGAGAAAGTAAGAGAGGCTCTAGCTGTGTCATGAGAGAAACAGGAGAAAACAGAGAAAGAGAGAAGAAAGAGACAGAGCTTACTGGTAAAACGTAACTACTGAGTAAACCACTATTGGCTCTTCCTTTTAGTCTTTCATGAAGAAGCCACGGGAGAAACCAATCTCATCCTCGCTATATCCTCTGTCTTCTTTCCCTGTCTCTCATTTTTTTCTCCTTTCTCTCTCTCTTGCTCTGTTTCTTGCTTTCGCTTCTTTCTCTTTTTTCGTCTTTATGTTTATTCAATTTTTATTTTCTATTTTCTTATCCATCCTACACTCCTCCACGTCCTTTTCTCTTTGTTCTTCATCTTTTCGATTCTGGTTCCATTTACTGGTCACGTTCGCGCTTGACCTTTCTTCCCTGACCCTATAAAAATGTTCCACCCTTTACGAGACTCCATATACATAGGAAGCTTTTTACTACAAAAAAAAATCATATCTGAAGATCCCTTCGACGTAATTCATTCGTCAATGGATCACGTATTTTACGATTCGTTCGTTCCATCCTTCATATCCTACGAATTAATGGATAATCGATTATTCAGAGCGAGCATAAAACTGAGACTAATTAACCGTTGCAATTAGCACATCATTTTCAAACAAGATTCACAATGAGTATATCACGAACCTGCCTATACCGTGAAACAATGTCGCAGAAAAAAACACGAAAGAATAAAGAACCGAACAAACAACCACACGCACAGGCATAGACAAAAAAAAAAGCAAAAATCGCATATTCTTGATTTTTTTTCCGCATTTCGTTATCGACGCTTTTCGTACGCCTGGATCTCTGTCTGTTTTTGTCTTTTCTCGTTCTTAATTAACTTTATTCCCTTCGTTTTATTTCAACGAAAATAATAAACAATGGAAATGAGGAGGAAGGGAGAAATAATAAAATGGCAAATATAAATTACAGAAACCCCTTAAGAAAGAGTGACTCTACGACGAACTTTTGAGGGATTTCTCAGTTTAAGTTAAGTTTAAAAGGCTTGGTTCGAAAAACCAACATTTTGGTTTTTACACGAAGATATGAAAAGAATAACGAAACCAAAGTATTTTGAAATTTCGTCTGTTCATAATAATAACAATATTGAGTTTTATTTGCACAACTTTTAAAAAGTTTTTTTACAAAGTTTATAAATACCTTATTGCTGCTTTTTATTTCACTAGTGTGTTCCATTTTGCCCCAAGATTGTCAAAACACGTATAAATTCTTCATGGTAGTGGAGACCTTTGTAATTAGTATATAATTTATAAAGCACACGGCCTAACCACAAACGAATTTTCTTTGGCTTCGGGTAGTTGAGAGTGGAGAACTCGTGTCTCGTACAGGGCCGCGCCTAGCGTTAAGTATAAAGATCGGCCATTTTGTAAAGACCGGTAAATAAGTTAGCGAGCAATGTAATTCCCGCAATCACTCAATTCAATGCGCGATTTAATGAAATATATTAACTTTCGATTGGAAATTAAGGCTTCTGTCGAAAGTTCGTTGACAATGAAGTGCGGAACAGAGGAAGGCAAAATCCGAGAGCGACTGGTAGTTGATTAAGAATTATCGAATTCCGTTTGTTTCGCCAACTCGTTATGGAGCTTCGAGGCAGAGAAGGACGAAGTTTAGCTCGAGTTGAATGGAAATTGGGCAAAGTCCTGCTATGACGGCCTACTCTTCTCTTTATACATTTATATATATATATATATATATGTGTGTATGTGTATATAAGTTATATTATAGAAAAGCAAAGGGTGGTTTGTTGACGAAAGTCGTTTACCGGTGATGATGACGTTGTGGTTCGTAAGCGCGGCCCTGTCGGCTTATCTCACTAAACCTCGTTCTCTTTCTCTTTCTCTTTCTCTCTCTATACTTCGTTCCCGCAGAAGGGTGGTTTTAATTACCCCTTCCATTACTGTAGCAAATACCAACCCCGTTAGTGGATTCATTTAGTCACATTTATACCCAGAGCAGCGTTATACCGAGATCTCACCACAGGGGGGCATTCGCGCTCGCGCAACTCACTATTTCAAACGTCAAATCTATATATATATATGTATAAAATATACCTATACGTATATGTTGCTTTTCTCTTTACTCTCATCCTCTCGACACTCGATCCAAGCGGCCTCAATGCAACTTACATATACTCCCCGAGACTCCCTCCACATATGCAGCTAATTACGTACATTTGCATTCAGCGAATGACTTTTGTATGCACCAACTCTCCGGACTAATGCAAACGAGAATTATTCACTTTTGTGATGAAAAGCTCTTGTTAACATCCTGCATAAGGGATTATTCTTTTGTCCAAATCTTGTTCGAATTACGAGGAAAAAAACACGACGTTAAAACTCGTGAATTTTCAACCACATTTTATTATTTATAGTTTTAAATATTACGATAATTAAATTAATACTGTGAAATTTCACATCCCGAATTTTGTGCCGATTCTCTTATTTTGGCTCCGGAGTTATAAAATTAAGAACAAACAAGTGAAAAACTTCGGACCGTGTCATAAAAAAATTGTTCGAGATATAAAATTATCATTACAGATTCAATTATGACAAAATATGAAATTACGATTTAAAAGTATATATGAAATGTCTAATTATTGATAAGTCAATGAAATTGATATGGAGAACTATTTTCCATACTTTTTGTTTCATTATTTCTATAAAACTTTGATGTTAAACTGTCCAAAATAAAGATAACACGATGAGAATGAAATAAGTAATACGTGAATTTGAAAAAATGTTGAAAACAAAAAAAAAAATCGCGATATATGATCGTCTTCAGCGATATCGGTAGCAAGTTATATAAAAACACGAAAACTGTGAAGTCTGTCGAAAAGTTTTTGTACAATCGTAACACGGACATGTCTCGCATCGCAATCTCCTTCGCAACGATTTTTCTCGTCCTCACTAATTCGATTTTCGTTAAATCAGCCAAACGTACGATCCACAATGGCGAAAAGTCTGGCGAATTAATATTTTTATCCAAAGTGGACAGCTCATCAAATGGCCAAACGGTATTTAAATTATCTCTTTGTGTCACACATTATTTAAAAATTATATAATTATATTTGAATTAAATTTTAGTTATAATTATAATTATATTGTAATTATAATCATAGTTTTATTTCAATGATAATTATATTTATAATTAGTGTTATTAAATAACTTTAAATAAATTTTCAGTTTTCTTATTCACTACACTAACATCATGTTAAGGTAATCTATCAGTCTCGTGGTCGGTAAAAATCCTACTGCACGTTTTTCTCAGCGAGGTTTGATTTTTCAAAGGAAAGAAAAGTTACACGTTGTTCCCTTTTCGTCAGAGAACAATGTGTAACTTTTATTTTTCTCTAAATATCAAGGATGCCTGAGAAAAATGTGTATCTGTTTTGCAGCTATCTCTCTCGCACTCGTGCAACTAATAGATCACCTTAAATACCTACAAATAGTTTTGAAAAAAAAAAAAAAAAAAAACATCGATCGAAACTCGATGTTTACGATGGGAAAAGCTCATGGGAACAATATTTAAAAGAATTCGTGATAATTCCATCTTTAACCATTATTCGAATGACGAAAAAACTATAGTGTTGGCTTCGTCTTCCCTCGATTGGACTCTCAAGAAATTCAAAGATTTCGCACGAAAAAGCTGCTGTTAGGTTAACATCGACGATATTGTCATATTTGGTAGAACTTACGAATAACATCTGGGAGTCACAACTCGTACGAGGTCTGAGTATGAATCACATCTCTTTGCTTCGCTGGACTCGGCGGCGTTTCTTACTTGCGTGTAGATATTTTTAATTTTCGTAACAGTAGGGAGAAAAGATTGCCACTTGACGAATTGGCACGTTCTCGTAAAAACTTTTTTTAATCCGTCCTTCGAACGTTCAGACATGAGAGTAGAAACAATACACGGGCATTACGAAAAATAAGAAACAAAGAAACGAAACACGCGCACACCACACATAGAACAAAAACACGAAATCACGCTTCCGAGAACGAGAATAAACTTGACACCCCGAGATTCTTGTGCATACACTCCGACGAAAAAAAAAACAAGCATAATGATAATAGATCATAATAATGATGAAACAGAAGGAGGCAGGGAGGAAAGAAAAAGAAAAATTTATGGAGATCCTCGAGGCCTCTACGAGCTGGAACACGTTTTCTTGGTGCTCTAGCGAGTAAAAAGGTGTTGGCCCGTGGTACTTCCGCTTGGCACCTTCGCGAGTTCAACGACAGGCGTCACCGCGTGTAACAGTACGCTCCAGTGGCCCAAAGTTGCCATATTTCACCACCCGAGGACGCTCAACGCGTGGCGTTCTACTGTAACATTCTTCGGGCGAAACAAGATGGCCGAGGGAATTCATCCACGTGTGCTATTCGGTCTTTTGGACCCATTGTTTTCAGTGATAAAGACGTATCTCTTTTTCATTTTTATTTTCTTTTCGATAGAGAAAAATGAATAATTGCTTAGTGATTAGTGAGTGGTAACGATGGAGATTCGATAAGGTTTTGGACATCGATTGGAATCATTATCGTTTGAGGTTACGAGAACAAAATTTCAAAATTATGTATTAATTTCCAGCCCTGCAGCATTTTAACTGAAATAAATATTTTCTTTTTATAATTTCGGTCATTTATGGCTGGGATTTCATAGTTGACAGGATTTTCTTAAGGGGATGCCCAAATCCGGTACTCACGATAATTTCTCGTGAAAGGGACGAAACCAACGAAATGCCTTTCCTTATAATAAAAAAAAGTCGTATATATGTATACAAACACAATATTTTTTTCTTAGTCGAGTCGTTCTTCGCGAACCGCACCCGACCGTTGGAACGACTCCGAGATTTCTTTTTCATTTGCATTATTACCGGTAATGAAACTGCAAAGTCCCGAAAAAAAGTAAAAACGAAAAAAAAATGTCGCTCGTTCTTTTGTAACACAGAGGAATTGTCTGCCCCGGCGGTCCATTCATTGATTGGGCGGCTTAGTGTATGCGCCCATTTTTTTCTCTATTCCTTTTTTTTCTGCTCCAACGAAAACATCGCGGAACTCCGTTATCTTCGTCCAATTTTTTTATATTCATCTCTTAACTCATCCACCCCCCTCTCCCTTCCCTTGCCACGAACCTCTTCCGGGCATCCTTCATTCTCTTATACAAAATATTTGCGAACAATTTGCTAAAAGTTTCACCGATTCTCTGCAAAGTGCACTTGTTGGAAATTATGCCTTATATAGCTATAAATATTCAACAACAATAATAATCGTAATATTAATAATGAATACGATAGACGTTACCGTGCGTCACAAATCGAAATCCAATCATATTTAAGGTACTTCTCTCCCAAGTTCCAATGTTTTACGAATATCACTTTTTTTTCTATTAAATTTCTATTAAAAATTCCATACGCAAAATTTTTCTTAGATTTCTGAAATGAACGTTCCCATGAACGAAAAAAAATTTCTAAATATTAAAAAAAAAATCACCAAATGTTTACGATTTAATTTGGAAATGAGTGACAACGATTTTTCGTAATCGCGATTTTCAGGGGATTATATTTATTTCGATAATCTTCATTTAGTTTTCAACGCGAACCTGTTTTTTTACCCTTACAAAGCAGCCGCCATTTTTACCAAATTTATCCCGTACTTCATGAGCGTTTTCACTCAAACGTTTCACTGTTTTTATTATCAAAATACAACGTCCTTTCAGAGTTTTTGACAGTGCAATGGCCGCCTATGTACTTCACTGAAAAATATTAAAAAATGTTTGAATTCAGCCAAATGCGTCAAACCTTTTTGTCAACCGTGCAGGGACCAATGATCCGTTTCGTCTTTTTATTTTCACGACCCAGTCGAATTTATGAATTCTTTGTAACAGACATTATGCACCTAGAAAATACGGCACTTCGCCCAACGAATAATAAATAAATATGACGTTTCTAACTTTAAACGTACGATGTACATACAACTCGAGGCAGAGTAAGTCGGAAATACTTCGCGAAGAGCTGAATTAATATAACGCTCGACAGAACTGTCCCGGCTCAAAAAAATCTACGATAGTGCAAGAGCGATGAGCTTTAAATCGTTATCGTCGGAATATTAATCTCGGAGGCGTTTTGCTCAGGCTTTCGTTCTCTTTCATATTAAATATTATTATTATTATTATTATTATATATAAAGTGTATTCTACACGTAGAATTCAGCGAAAGACAAGTGGAGAAAGAGCTTCGGAAGAGGGAGGGGAGAGATAGGACGGATGTAATAATACACTCGTGCTCTTCGTTGTGTATATATTGTGTACGATGCATACGCTATAACCTTCACAATAACAGAGTTCTATTTGAAATATATATTTATATATAGAAGCATAAGAAGAGTACTGTGGCTCGGGTCGCACGAACGTGGGAGATTGCAAAACATGCCTAGATTAATGTTTTCTCATCCCCGAGTGTCGGACGGCGCGAAGCGTTGCTGTGTACCGCGGTGGCCTCAGTGATGGCGCTGTAATACCCTTTTCCTCGAGGAATATTCAGTCGAAATTTTCACGTAACAATATCTCATTCGCACCAACCACACAACCCCTTCTTCCCTCAACGCGAACAATGAAAAGTAACGAATTACGCGTTGACAGTCGGTTTTCGACGAAATTGCGAAAATCAAAGAAAATACTGTGAAACAACGATTCACCTGCTTTTTCATAACGGAAACGTCACTACCGCAATGTGCAAAACGTATTGCACGAAATCTACGCTTGCTCGAACTTTTATTAAATATTATATTAAATCAAATTTGACAATTGTTTCAAACGTCAGCTCTCGAGGCCAATGCCAGATGTCAGGTTAAAATTTTTTTTTAAAATTATATACGACAATACTACTCACACGATTTGGTTGGAAATTTTTCTTACACTGTGGCGTACTTTATAGAATTTATGCAGCATTAGTGACTTCGAAAAACAATGTCTGAGAAAAAAATTCGTTGAATGACAACAATTTATTTTGTTGGATGAAAATTATGGTTAATTCACCTATTTTTACGTCCAATAAAATGAATTTTGTTCTTTCATCGAAATTCTTGTCTCTATGTGAAGTTTTATTATCCTGAAAAAATAATTTATCCTGCAAGAAATTTTTTTTCGTGTCTTACGATCGAAGCCATGCATGCAGTTTTCTACTAAACTGAATTTTATCTTCAACTCTAGATTGGCACATTTTTCAAATCTTATCACCACGTAACAAAGTTTTTTTTTTTCCGAAGATTTTTTTTCGTCCCTGACCTTTCGTTATACTCAGTCTTTTGATAAAATAATAGCACGTTCCCAATGAAACGTCTTCCTGTCAACATATCGGTATTTACAAAAATCTCTGATCGAATCCTCCCAAGTTTGTGGCAACGTCCTAACCTAAGATTGTCTCTTATTTTTGAACCTGTTTTTTTTTTTTTTTTGACATCTTTTCAAACGTGTATACGATCGTATGTAACTGTGACCTTAAATAAAGATGTTTATAGATGAGAAAAAAAGAGTTTTTGAATTGAAGAGAGGAAAAAAAGTCAATTAACGTGAGTCCGGAAGGATGAATGAATTGGAGCGGAAGGAAAATGTGTATACACGCGTGTGTACATATCGATATATCTATATATCTATATATCGACTGTTCTTCATTTCTCGTGCATAATACTATAGCGATCGAGTGATCCAACGAGAGAGGAACGAAGAGTGAAACAACAACGCAAGGACGAAAGTATACGAGAGACCATTGTTTACGTTTAGCGCAATCACAAATGCTACTCGTTTCGCGTTGGTTATGTATACACCGAACGAGCTTCGATCACTCTATATGTGTATACAAATGTATATGAGAATGTACCAGTTAGCACACGTTTGTATAGATGGACACATATATCGAGTAAATGGAAGATAGAGGCTATTGTTTCATGCGATAGTTCAATAGTGCAGGAAAGGGAGTGTTGTAAGGGGAACGGCATTTTTTTTATCAACGTAAGTTTAAAGGACGTTCAGAGGTCATTCTACAAAACTATATTGAAACGAAACGATATTATCGGCGCTACGAGTTGGCTTTTCTCTTATTATGGTTTGGGCTCTTAGAAATCACATTTTTAAAAGTTATTTATTTGTCATAGTGGATCAGCACAACTATAGAAGCAAAAAAAAACGTAATCACTCTTCTGGAAGTCACTTTGAACGAAATTAATCCTCGAGACAACAACGAACGTTGGTTGCTACGAAATGACGATCGTTTGACAATCCATGATATTTCGATACAATTCTTATTGTGTCTCGTAGTTGCTTTTTGGTTCTGAGACAACATTTGCAACGTTTTTAGACGATAGTTTTTTTTTATTATTTCATAAGTTATGGAATATAATTGAAAACTGAAAACAACTCGATAATTTAGTGTCTCAATGGACATTTTTTTGTAGGTTATTGTTTCAAATCAACTGTCGTATTGAAATTTTATTACGACTGTTTCGTAGTTTATTATATTTAGAGAATCTGGAAAATAATTACTTGGAAAGACGATTTCCCAAGAATTCACTCATGAAAATTGAAAAAAAAAAAAATCAATACATCAATTTTGTGAAATCCTCAGTTCTCTTGTCATCGAAACTGATTAGTGTCCCGTTCCCTTCAAACCTTCAATGAAATTCTGAGTTATTAGCAATGAATTTCAATGACTTCGATGTTAACCATTCATCTTTTATTATTTTGTCATTTCTTGCAATGACATACGAATAAAAAATGACGAAATGAACTGGAAGGAAATAAAATGATTAAAATAAACAAAACGTTAAGTAAATGTCAATACAAATCATTTTATTTTAACATTTTCATTATTTTTGTAAGGTCCAAATACAAATGAGGGATAAGAAAAATAATGACAGAAAGTGAGAAAAGTTTGAAAAGATCTGGGCGTGGCTAAAGAGACTCGTATTAAGCGTGTCTAGTAATACTGCAACCCTCTTCATTCGCCTCTTACATTAACACCTTTATCTTGATATATATATATTTATTCGTATGTGTAAGCACACTGTATGTATATTTATGAGAATGGACGATACGAAATATAGATATAGAGCAAAAAGCAAGGCTGGCTTTTGTATGAACATGGGATTAAGTGAATAAGAGGGAAGGGAGAATACAGTGTATCATATTATGAAGGGAAGAAGAACAAGGGCGGTTCCACTGGGCGTTAAAATTGTGTCGAATGAATGGCGAATCTTCATTACATTAAAAAATCGTTATTAAAGAATTAATTAATCAAAACTGTACATAACTGATTTATATTTGCTACAGTTTTTTTTTTTTTTTTTTTTTTTTCAATACAATGGCAAATAAAAAGAAAAGCTTTTCTTCGTGTACGCAATTTCTGCTGTTAACGATCTATTGAATAAAAAATAATCCAAGAATCTGTATGGAACGTTAAAAATTGCAACGCTTGTGTATTTTTTTTTAAATATTTCGTGTTCTACGATCACAGATCGAATTTGATTCTTCCGTGATCAAAATTTGGATAATTTATGAAATAATAATAATAATAATTTAGACGATCGCTTTGTGTTAATAATAAATAAATAAAAACTTGACAGAACTTTAAAATTGTATAAATACGTTGATAGAAAAGATTATGATTTAATCTCAGATGATAATGAATTTTTCAACTCTTTTTATACAGAGGTACGAAAGAGTAGAAGAAAGAGAAATAAGAATAAGAAAACCGGATGAGTCGAGGCATCATCTGCGATTCTATGCATAATAATATATATGTATATATGTATATATATATTTAAAATAGAGAAAATGCGGTAGAGCGTGTGTCTGGGTTAGCCGTGGTCGACGCTAGAGGTCTCTGGGGGGTGTGTAAAGGAAGAGGATGAGGGAAAGAGAGGGGGGAAGGGTATATAGAGAAGAGAGGCGTGCATCAGGGCAGACAGAGGCCGCATATAGCCCCAAGCCATGTAATTCATTACTAAAGCAATCTCACCCTGGCACCCTCTCTCTCTCCGGTACTCCCCAACCCCCATTCTGGTCGCAACCCCCGGCCAGCACATCTATTCCCTCTCCGCCCCTGACCCATCAGCCCCTTCGTTATTTTTCTCTCTCTTACTTTCGCGTCGCAGCAGAAGAGCGAGGCGCGTTTGCGAGAGCACACCCGCGAGCCGCGTTATAATATAAAAAAAAAAGCCGAATATAATAGAGCTCTGACAACAAAACAAACGTGAAACACAAAGAAAACGCCTCCTACCTAAGAGCAACAGAGATAGTCAAATTTACGAGAAAAAATGTTAGCAAGAGAAACAAATATCGCGCGCGCACCTTCTCATAATTAAAAAGATTGCGTATACTTTCTTTTTCGCTTTTCCATCCCCTCTACACTCCTCCTCCTCCTCGTCACAACAATGGCGTTCATCATTTATATACAGATATGTTTATACATTTTTTTCTTATTCATATATTTAGGGGAATAAAAAAATCGTCGGCGATTTTATTGCGAGATCAGTGATTAAAGAATATACACAATACTTATATTTTTGTACTACCAGCCTGTACTTATTTTCTTTCATCTTTTGTCGAGCTTTAATATTCATTGAACTGTACGACTGCTGGCTAATTAATTGATAATCCATTTCTCCAGTTGTCACATTCTCTTTACGTATACTTTTATATCTTTCGCGATATTAAAGAATGAAAAATAAAAAAAAATATTTGACGTATGTAGATTTGTTGGATTTGATTTGATACATTTTTTGTTTTGTGAGCTTTTTTTAAACGAAAATTTTCCAGTTTGTAAGGTGTTAAGAGAGACGCTTGAAGGCGAATATATTGGAGAGAGCGATCATAAAAAGATCGCGTCACTATGTGAGGGGCACTCGTGGCTGCCCTCTTTCGGAACACTTGAAAAGTACTCACGTATCGTTGAAAATGTTTGTTCGCACTTAATGATTCTTGTAGGGCTTATAATAAAAGTTTTACACTCGTTCAGTACTGTGAAGGCTGTAAGAGAACGTCAACACTCTTCAACGTGACGATGAATACTTGAAAAAGTCGTGTTTTGTGGACGGAGAGAATAAAAAGTTGAAAATTATCGTTACAGAAGAGAAATTACGGATGACCTTCAATGGCGGACAATGTTTACTGTGCAGAATGTAAATTTTCATGGAAATAGAATAAAATTTGATTTATATACGAGATTCATTGTTTTATCTTCAGAAAAATTGACTTTCTGCGGAGTCGAAATTGACCAACGTTCAAGGTCATCCCTCGTTTTTATTCTGCGGTGATAATTTATATATTTTTTTAATCTCATATGAATCGGAAGTTCTATAAAAATCAAGTTTAACCACGTTGTTAGTTATAACTGTGCACAAAATTAATTTCAATGAAATAAATTAAAAGTGTAGATTCAAAAGAACATGTTTTTGAAAAGCTTATCGAGCTGGAAGTGATCGACTTCATCCTAAACAATGTGAAAGTTGGGGTCACGTGTAACTTCAGGGTCTAGCGGAAGGGATAAAATAATCGCAAAAAAACTGTTCAAAAACAGAAACACTATTCGTGTATACTTAATTATAACAAATATTTATACATGTTCAAACTATGTTGTGCACGAACTCACGATCCAATTGTTTTAATACATAGACAAAAACTTTCCTGTGGTGCTAAACATCAACACGAAAATGTCTAAAACATTTCGAAACATTCGTGTATGATAAAAAAAAAGAGTTATAAACCTTTTTCCCTATTCCTTCATTCTTGAAGACTATTCAACTTGAAAAATTGTCGGTGCAACATCAAATTTTGCTTCCATACACTTGCAAATGTTTCTGTGTTGTCAAAATATGTTTATACACGTTTCTTGCAAATTTGTGTATGTTTAGAAAATAATTATTCACACTTTTTTACATTCGTGTAGTCGCAAAACGATTTATGGCTTCATATCATTTGGAAATTTAACACGTTTTTGTCCATACACGTTTAAGTTGACTTTGTACATTTCTTGCAACCGTTTTACACGATTCTTAGCACCTCTATTTAAACAAAATTGTTTATACACGTTTCCATTAGCCACAAACAGTAAAATAGAAATTCTCAACACTTTTCAACACTAGTGCACTTCGCGAAATACTTGTTAATCGTAGCGTTTTACATCTAAAAATGATTAAACACGGCGAAACTGACTCAGTACGTTTGATTTTCACTGTTTACACGTTTCTCAACACTGGTGTTTGAATGAAAATATTTTTATACGGTTCGATGAGCTATAAACGTTGCTTAAAATATTCTACACGTGTTTCAACACTAGTGCACCGTTAGAAATACTAATAAAAATGTTTCTATATATTTCAATGAACTATAAACGTTGAAAAAAATGTTTTACACGTTTTTCAACACTAGTGCACCGTTATAAATACTAATAAAAATGTTTCTATATATTTCAATGAACTATAAACGTTGAAAAAAATGTTTTACACGTTTTTCAACACTAGTGCACTGTTAAAAATACTAAAAAAAATGTTTCTATATATTTCAATGAACTATAAACGTTGAAAAAAATGTTTTACACGTGTTTCAACACTAGTGCATCGGTAAAAATACTTCCACACGGTAGCCAATACTTTTGACCATCAAGAATGTAGACGTTTAAAATAATCTTCCACGTAGTTTATCTTTTGTATATATAGAAATATGAAAGATATAAATATAGTGTATTTAGCGTCAAAATGAGAGAGATGTGAAGGCGTGGACCAACACGGTGACAGAGGAGGGTGGAGAACCGCCCCTGTTAAAATGTTGTCGGCCAATGAGACGACGGCAAGGTATCGTCAACCCCCGCATGCACAGGGGTTGTTCCGGAAGCTCCGCGAATCTCGTATCAGTCTCTCCGCAACCACTCGGCAATCTCTACGTCCCGGTGATAAATCTTTCACCCCTTAACAGATTTGATTCCCTCGTTAAAACGTATCCCGCGCGTCTTCTCGATCGCCAAATTCGTCGGAGTTTCAAGTTACGAGGATTGTACGAGACAGTTTTACTCAAACAGGAAGTGAAGAAGCTTTTTGATTTTTTTTTCTATCTCGGCGATAATATTTCGTTTTTTACGACGATATATTTTTGTTGGAATATCGTCGAAATAAATATACTTTTCTATAGTTTAATAAACAAAGGGAAAAATATGGCTGGACCATATTTATCACCGCTTGGACCTCAAGCTGATTTACTCACAGAATACATGTTCGGACGGCGGCGTCAGGTCAGTGTACGTTTTTTATTTATTTTTTTCTCTTTATTTTATAATTCCCATAATTACCGATTTTTCACGTAGCTCGAAAACCACAAAAAACTAAAATTATATTTAAAAATTCCTATCCTTTCTTGCGATTTTATTCGAAATAAAATTTTCATTAGTGCAATAAAATTTTATAGAAAATTAAACAATCGAATCGACGAGTGAAACGAACTTTTACTTCAACTTTTTTTTTTTTGCTTCGATTCTTTTGAAATTCCAAGTATTTTTTAATCTCCATTTTTATCAGACCCTCTCGTTTATTTAATTCTCTTCTGCAGAGACGCAATCGAACTACGTTCACGCCACAGCAGCTTCAAGAGCTTGAATCACTTTTTCAAAAGACTCATTATCCCGATGTCTTTCTACGCGAAGAAGTTGCTCTTAGAATTTCACTTTCGGAAGCTCGCGTTCAGGTAATAATAAATTACAATAATAATATTAATAAAAATAACGATAACAGCAAAAACCAATAACATTAACCTGTCAATTTCAATACGATAATATTATCTATTTATCTTGTTACGAAAAAACATGATTATTATTTTTTTTTTTTCATAAACAGCAAAAATGAGGAGTTCAAAATTTTCAATCTCTAATTTCTGTCACTTTTTTAGTTCACTTTATGTCGATTTTTCTTTTTTTCATGTGCACTCATAATATTTTTCTCATAACAGATCGAATACGAATTTTGAAAAATTAAGTTCCAATTAAATTAAATTTATCGACACATTTAAGTCGATAACTGGTTTGAAAATTACGTTTCGATGTTTTGGGTTGAATATTTTTAAACAATAATAATATTATGAAAAAAACACGAAAAAAAAAACAAAAATAATTACGCGAGGAAATGTGAAAATCTGTTAAAAAGCAAATAACTTAATTATTATTTTTATTGATAATTATTTGGAATAATATTTTAATGTTGATTTATATTAGTTTTTAATGTAAAGTATTATGCGCCTCAGGTTTGGTTTCAAAATCGTCGTGCAAAATGGCGGAAGCAAGCGCGTCTCCAATTGCTTCAAGACGCTTGGAGAATGCGATGTCTCGGTCTTGGTAGCGCGGCACCGCTTCTTTTGCGACCACCCCCGGCGACGGGTTCGAGTTCTGAGGGCCACGACGCCTCGTCGCCCCCGCCGACGGGTCTTGGTTCGCCGAGTGACAAAAGTCAGGAAAATGGCACGGGACCAATGTCGATGTGTCGAGATTATAGGATTTTGCCACCTCACGGGTAAGCCGATATTTTTGATTCATTGAAAGTGACGTTATTCGGTATATTTATTGTTTTTATTAATCAATTTGCAATTTGTTTTCTTTTTAAAGAAAAAAAATTGATAAATTATCGTGAAAAATCAAAATTCCGTTGTCGTTTAGTTTACGTGACTATCATTTAAAAACTATAATCATTTCGATATTTTTATACACGTGTCTTGATCCGTCATTTTATTGGCCGAGTGAAAAAAAAAAGTTATGGAAATATGACTGAATTAGATACGGACGGTTTCTTGGGACGAAAAGAGAGTTAAAATTTTAAAAACGCCCTCAGCTGTTCTGATTTATTTCGAATATTCATATTTTCCGTTGTAATTATATCGTAAACGCCACAATCGTGGTGGATTATTAGTTTAAAAAAGTGTAAACTATAGAATAAGATCGTCAACGACTCGGGAGTCATAAAAGTGAGGTTAGGTTTGCAACCCGCATCAGCTGTTACGCGCGACCATGCCATGCCATGTCCGGGCTGTTCCCTTTTTTTACAGAAATTTAGACTTTCGTGCAACGAAGTGATCGATCTATACGGCGGAGTTCCGAATTTTCAATTTTTTACAGTACAATAATGTCTAATCTACCGGATTTTCAATTTCCAAATAACTTAATTGTATTTATAATTAAATAGCAAAATTATGATCAATAAACTTCCGATCGACTTTCTCCATAAAACGACACGCGATTTCAACTAAAAACCCTCGAATTCTTGATTCTAGTTCGTAAAAATGAAATCGTTAATACAATCGAATGTTTGGGAACAGGTGAATAAAGTGTTGGTCTCTACGTAATCTCAAAAATTGACGTCAAAATGTTGAATAAATCGTAACGATCGTACCTTGTCAAAAATTCCATAAAATAATTCCACGATCGAACGAAAAGTTATCTGTTTATCGTGAAAAAAGTTGATTGAATTTCGATGATGGCCAGATACTCGGTGGGGTGTGACAAATCACCAGAACGTGTAAAGTGCGGTTGCGGTTCGCCGGGTCCAAGAAACTCGTCGAGTCCAGCATCGAGTGTTGAACAAGAAATAGGGGTGAGAGAATCGAGACCGCCACAAGAATCGGAGATGGATTTAACGATCAAAGGTCCAAATCCATCGCGGACGTCGCGCATAACCTCACTTTATCATCATCATTTGCCTAGCAACGATCCACGACAGCAAAATCAAATGAGTCCTGGAACGCCGATAAATCGTGGTTCGATTAACGACGAGCCGCTCGACGTAACTCTCAACGGTAATCGAAACAACAATTGAACCACACTTCTATTTATTTATTCTCCGTTCGATTACATTCAACGAAACAAACTGTAACAATGATAATCCGAAACGTTGACACACACTTGTTAAGAGAAAATAATAAAAACGAGGCGATTATAGAAGATGTGGTGACGAGTGAGACAAATATATAAATATATATAAATCAAAGAGTTCAAAACACGTGTTAACAAATTACCGAATGACAACATTGCAAAATTGCTGACAAAAAAGTTTTTTCTCCCTGACGGGGCGTTCGTGAGATTGACTAATAAATAACGGTCGATCGGGGGATATCGATACGAAGCGAAACGCGGCGTTTCCCCCACTGCGTGTTTTCGCCGCACCTGATTGGCTAACAAAGAAATTGCTTATATAATATCTCCCAATCGGTGATTATCGTATAGAAAATAAGTGTCCCCAGATTTTTTTTTCCCTTCACAAGTCCGAGATCTACTGTTTCCGTTAATTTCGAGCACACCACTCTTTGGATACTCAGCGTGAAAAAATTTTCTTGTCAGCATATTTATTCGCGAGTGTCGTAAAAAGCCTGTAAATACCGCAACACATTGCTCGCTCGCCCAATCTTTCGCCAAACGACTCCAGTATATATTGACGAATAATTATAATAACGAAACACGAATTATATTTAATTAGTACATATATATATATATATATAAGAAAATATATTATATCGTAAGATAGTGAACGACTAGTCTGACATACGAACATTCATTTGATCGAGAAAATATGGACGAAAAAAATATATATATCGAATGTTTGGATAATCGATAAAAAAAATGTGTGTGGCGGGAGCTGACAAGATAATAATAACAATAATAATTATAATAATAACAATATGATAAAATAATAGTGTTGTAAATACACAGTTATTGATATCGAGCGATGATCCACCATTTTCGATGAAACAAAAGCTCGAACATGTACAAATTCCAAGTAACTTATGATTTGTTTATTTCTTTCGTATTTCGTCGTTTAGTTTTTCTTTTTTTACAATCACAATCTATTTTTATTGTTGTATCAGTAAATTCCACGTTTTATTATTACAGAAAAGAGAAAAAAATACAATTTATTTGAAATTTTTGCTTCTTTTTACTGTTTGCAAGTGCAAGAGAAATCAAAGCTTGTTTATCGACCAGTACAACTAAAGTCTTTTTGTCTCTAGAATTCACTCTCTTATGACTATTTCCCCTCTGCTTGGTACGTACTGGAATATATATAGAGTATAATAACAGAGGAGAAAAAAAAAGTATCATTGTGGGACAGTATAGTCTCTCGACGTGACGAGCCTCTACCGCCGATGCTACGACTTACACAAGTAACCAAACCGCACGAATCGTGTCCCTTCCACGTTCTTCTCTCTTTCTCTTTTTCTTTTACTTCGCGTCTCTCTTACTCTCTCTCTCTCTCTCTCTATGGACTCTCGACGCAAACGAGCGTGTGTATGTTCCAAGCCGGTGCTCAATTCTCCAAGTTTAGTTCTCGCGAGACCGTCGTGAAGCGACCTCGCTAAAGCTTCCCCATTCGCAGTATATACGACCCATACTTATTTGGCCGGAGAGTGTTGTCCGAATGGAAATCGCGAAACAGGTGAAAGGCAGACTACCAACGAAAAACCAAACTCCAGGTATTTTTCATATTATTAAAGAAAATATTGCGATTCTAATGTTTTTATTTCTTCGTTAAATAATCGGGCACTTTGGGAAGTTATAAAATCTCAAGTTTCTTTCGTATTTTCGTATTTTTGTGATTTCTTTGTTTTCCTCCGGTTATTTCATGGCTTTTTCTTTATTATTCTTTCGTGTGACTTTTCCTCGAACTTATCTTCGATTTTACGAATCACTTTTTCGTGTTGATCAACGAAACTTTTGTACTGTCACTTAATTTTCAAAATCGTTGCGTAAAGTTTGTTCTTTGTTTTTATTTTTTTTCAACGGAAGCGACATTTACTGCTCGCGAACACTGTTCATCCGTACAGACCGGAAGTCTCTTATCATTCTCTGGTTAGGGGGGCCACGAATCCGATAGAGTGATTGAGAGAGTACAAAACAAAGTGAAACATCGAAATAATACACGTGTGTCATCGTACACTTTGCTCTTAAATCAATAAATACTATTTTTACGGTTGGAATAGTGACATGAAGAAAAAAAGTAAATTGTCGAGTACAATGTGTGAAATTTCGTTCGTATAACATATTACGTTTCATGACGATTTTGCATGGTGGATAAGAATGATGAGACTCTCTACAGTCGCGTCTTCGAACTATAAATCAGTGTGGAAAGAGAGAAAGAAAAGTTTATAGTTGAAGGTCCCGTTGGTCGTTGGTGTTTACTTTAATTACAGTTCATCATGAAGCTTGAGGTTTCGCTTGCATTAGTCGCCATAGTTCTATTAAATGCTGGACGGGTGGCGCTGCAAACGACCAGTCCGACAAATACGTAAGTTCTTTATTCTTTATTTCCAACTCTCTTGTCATGATTTTTATTCTCTGCCTCACTTTTAAATCGTAATTATCAGTAGCAAGACATGACTGACGTTTTTCAACTCGATTCTAACGATTTTTACGAGAAAATATGGTTATTATTGATTCTGCAGTATTCTCGAACACGCAATAACTATTTTCGTGCTCTATCCAAAGCCTCGAATCATATTGAACTGTTTTTGTGGCTAGAAAGTTAGTTGAAGCCTCACAAACATTTGGAACCGACAAATTTCAAAGTAAAATGAAGTTCGACGTTTTATTTTCATTTAAAAAATTCATTTTTTTTTTTTTTTTCGTATACGATCGTAGGTTTTACAGAACCTTTGAATGCATAAAAGGCCATTATTGTCATCGTACGAGCAGACCTGTAGTATCGATCAATTCGAACGTTTTGAAATCGAAAAATGAGCATACAACTTTAGCCTCGTGCCGATTAGTTTGCGATCGTGCTGCGGGACTCTGGCCAATTCCTACAGGGGCTTCAAACTACAGTAAGAATGTGAGTGGTCTTTTTAAAATTATTTCCACATGAATTGTGGAACCATTAAAAAGAGCCGGATGAGCTAGAGATAAACCCAAACAAACTCAAACGCTTCTGTTGTGAGCTCACACCACGCGAAATTAAAAAGCGAAATTTTGGTGAAGTTTGTTGAAGAAGTAAGAAACGCGATATTTTCAAAGATTTTAGTCAAAATTTAATTTTCTGCTGCAGTTTTTCGTGTAAATGAATAAGAAATTAACAAATTTTTGGTGCAGTGCGAAACCTAATATTTTTTTAAAGTTTCGAAACAACATTATCAACCCTTTCCGTCGCGAATGAATAATAAATAGTTGACCGTTGAAATTTGTTGTCTATAAGAAATTTCAACACCTCACTCAAAGTTTCTACCAGTGAGCAGGTTATGTTTGTGTAGGACATATTAAAAAATGCATCAACAAGTGCCGATTTAGACCTCTAACGATACCCCCCTTTTTAAAGTAAGTTGAGAAAACATCTTTTATGATGAATCAGATTTTTCTTTATCACAAATGTTATATTTAATTCTACAGTATGTTAGAATCGATCCTCAACACATATATTTCGAAGCGAGTGACGTACCGATATCAATAAGATCGTTTGTTTCGGAAATATCAGCCATATTTACCAGTAATATACAATTGACGTGTGGGCCACAATGTAAAAGAGTGAATTCAACGATGACTGTACTAATGAGTGTAACAAATGACAATGACGAGCTTGATTGGAACACCGACGAGTCTTATAGACTTAAAATCGTAACTAAAGGTTTTTATGCTTTTCATGGTTTCGATAATGTGCGAAAAATCAAAAAGGAATTCCAATATTTATACTTTGATCAAATATCTGCGGATTAAAAAATTCCACAGCAAATAAAATCAGCGCAACAATTTTGGCGGGAACGATATACGGTGCTCGACACGCTCTTGAAACATTGTCACAATTGGTAGTCCAAATTATTACCGAAGATGGCGCTAAAGGCCTCGCCGTATTGGATCGCGCAAGTATTTCTGATGCACCTGTTTTTCCTCATCGTGGTTTACTCATCGACACAGCAAGAAACTTTCTGCCTATTAACGACATACTACGAACGATCGATGCTCTTGGAGCTACGAAAATGAACGTTTTGCATTGGCATGCTACTGACAGCCAAAGCTTTCCACTGCAAATAAAGAGGAGACCGTTGATGTCACTGTGAGCTCAACTGCAGATATGATATTTTTATGATTAGTTTCCCAACGTTGTTGAACCAATATTCCTTACAGACTGAAGCATCCCTACCTTGAATCGAAACATAGATTTTCTCCTCTCGATATTGATTATTAGGTTAAATTACCGTCCTGATCAAAAAGTTCCCTAGAACATGGACAAAAGACTTTTCCCTGCTCTGCCATCCATTGAAATATGAACTTTCGAGAGATCAAAATTATCCACCAGATGAATTCTGTCAAAAACATCTCTGTGAATGTCAAACAACAGGGAATTCCTTTGCATTTCATCCTGAGCACGAACCTTTTCACCACCCAATTATTAATTCGTAAGGTACGTTTTGACCCGAAGACACAAAATCTGCATCTAAACCTATCATGATTGCAGATTTAAAATATAAAATCCTGCGGATATTTGGTCTTCGGATCATCCTTATTATTCCCTCCAACTTACATACTTGAGAAGAATTTTTATATTATTTATTTGTAAACATTTATAAAGAGGGATAGAATATAAAGAAATGATATACAAGCTTTTCGATGATCAGATATGGGGCCTATTCAACCGAAAAAATGTACAGTCTCGAGGACCTTGGTCACGTGGTACTTTATGCGAAATACCGTGGTGTTCGAGTGATTCTTGAATTGGATTCGCCTTCGCATGTTGGAGCAGGTTGGGAATGGGGAGAATCGGAAGGTCTTGGAAATCTTGCTGTTTGCGTGAATCAACAACCCTGGCGTGATTATTGCATTCAGCCACCTTGCGGACAAATAAATCCTTTAAATTCTAACACTTACGATGTACTGCACGACATCTATCGCGACGTTCTCGACGTCATTGGGACAAAGAGTATCCTACATTTAGGTGGAGATGAAGTTTTCATCAACTGTTGGAATTCCACAGCAGAGATTACTAACGCCATGGAATCCTGTGGTATGGGAAGATCGATGGATGATTTTCTCGAATTGTGGGCTAACTTTCACACAGAACAAAGAAAAATATTGGACCAAATAAAAGGTGGCGCTAATGATACCACCATTCTCTGGAGCTCTGCTCTCACCAGCCCGGAAGTTATAACTCGCTATCTTGATAAAAATCGCTTTGTCGTACAAACTTGGGTCGAAGCGAGCTCACCCATTCCTTATGATCTTTTGAGACTTGGTTACCGTTTAATAATGTCGACGAAGAATGCTTGGTACCTGGATCATGGCTTTTGGGGCAGAACTCAGTACCACTCATGGCGAGATGCTTACAACAATCGAATACCAAGAAATGTAAACAATTTGTTCCCCATTTTCTCTTCGATTCGTTTTTGATGACTTATAATTTTTGGTTTTTTTTTTCTTTCTTTTATCGTTTGTACCTATTTGTAGAAAGGAGTGTTGGGTGGTGAGGCCTGCATGTGGGGTGAATACGTTAATGGAGGAGGCCTCGACTCAAGAGTTTGGCCACGTGCAGCAGCCGTTGCAGAAAGATTGTGGAGCGATCCTGTAAATATAACGACCATGGATGCTGAACCGAGGCTACAATCTCAAAAATCACGACTCGAAACTCGAAGTATTTTTGCAGACGCTTTGACACCCGAGTGGTGCAACCAGCACGAAAGAATGTGCTTGTGATATATTCTTAGTCATATTTTCATATATCCCTCCTCCCACCTTCTCCCTCTTTCCATTCACTCCCAAAGGCCATGCTCAAAGTGCCATATAGGACAAGTATTCAGGAGACTCGGATCGAAGACTTATTTTTCACTTTAATTATATAGATGCTAATATTCTTACATGTTCTTATAATAAAGTTAACAAAATACCAAACAATAAATAACGTTACATCTTTTCCTCTACCTACACCCAATTTCTGAGAAAAACTGCACGGAGAAAACGAATCTGTTTTGTCAAGTAAAATTTTAAATGTCGTTTTGAAATATCCTTTAAATTTTGTACATAATATGAGAATTCAGGTAAAACTTACTGTGAGGCATAGTAATTTTTGGGAAAGTTGTAAAATATAGTAAATTATATAGTAAATTTTTTATTATATATTTTTTATATTTTTTTTTATTATATAGTAAATTTTGTCTCAATTCTCATATTTCTCATAAAGAACATTTTTAATATTACTTGACGAAACCGATCCGTTTTCTCCGTGTATAGAGCCAATGGACGCAGACTCCAAAATCTCAAGTTATCTTGGATTTTCTATGTTCACAAGACATCCTGCAAGACAAATACAGCGTTAATAGATTGAATTATGTGTTGAACGTTACATACAACTATTGGGAAGATTTGACACCCATTCAACGAGTGTAGCCCTATATGCTTATGGCCCTCAACATCCGCCACAAAGATAGTACCGAAAAATTCAATTTTTATGCTAGCAAGGTTTATCAGGGGCTTGATCGACGCGGAATCATTTGTTTTCTGGGAAGTATTAACGTTGGAAAGTGAAAATTAAGATTTGCTTTAAAGATGAGAATGTATTTATTTCTTTGAAAATGTATTAATTTTTTTTAAAATTGTATTTACTTATTTGAAAATATATTTTTTGAACTATTTTTCATACCACTCAGCTCTGAATTACTAAAATCGCGTGTCCGCTCGTACGAGTTTGAGTTAGGCCGCGCCATCTCTCCGTCTAAAAGTAAACTGCCGTTGTCATTAGTTCACAGATACTGACTTATCAACAGGTTTGAATATTCGGTTTTAAAAAAAAATCCCCGTCAACAGAAGTACGGAAGACAAGTTAGTAGGAAAATAGGCGGCGCCGGAGGCGGATCTGAGATAGCGATAGCGAATTGTTGCAAAAATAAAAAAAAATAAAAAAACGTCATAACGTCAGAAGGACAATTGCGGCGTAAACGATGTTTGGCGTTTGACAGTAGTGCTTTTTTTTTTTACAACAACAACAAAAACTTAGAAATGTTTAGAAAAAAAAGTAATACGAAAGTGATGTTCAATCAATGGCGAGGATTTAAAGTGTGGTGCATCGCGTCTTCCATCCAGGATTTTGGATTACATTGACGTGTTTTACGATGTCAAAAGGACACGGGTGAACTCAAGAAAAAACAAAACAAAAAGATATATAAAAAGTCATTCGATCTCAAGTGTAACTCCTTTGTAACAATTCTTTTTTGTTACTCTTATTTCTATAATTATTATATCTAATCGTTTACTTTCCTACGAACCCATAGAAACACCATAGAACCGAGGTTATGTTTTATCAACCTCCTGCCCCCAATCGTTTACTTTGCCATGTCTCCCTACGAAGACTTAGACACAATTTGACTGAAATGAAAAAAAGCGTTGTTAAGCAATCCCAAATTTCAGAAAGTACCTGAAATTCATCATCTTCACGCAACTTCGTTCTCGTTGACAAATTACGAAAAAAAAAACAACAACAACATCAAAATATTTAGATAAAAATCGAAAGGAACATAAAAAAAACAGATTATGGATATAATCGACATAGAAAGCCTCGAGACTGGTACAAGACCTTCCAAAAATGTATCTTCGATGCGATGCAATTGCATCAGTGCTAATTCCATTTGTTACGTTACTGTGACCATTGCGACGTTGGCTCTTCTCGGCGCAATAGTTTTCATCTGTCGCGATTATATCAAACTTTTGCTCTTCTGGATAGAACATCAAGACACGTGGGTCATCACTGTCATAGTCGTTGCGCTTTTTACTGTCGTCTCGTTTCCTATTGTCGTCGGTTACTTGTTTCTCATCATAGCCAGTGGCTATTTGTTTGGCATTCTTCGAGGAATCACAATGGTCATTATCGCCGCTAATCTTGGAATAGCCATCGCTCACGCCACTCTCAGTGCTCTTTCCTCCAGATTGCCTATCGGCGCGCTTCTCAGAAGCGAAACTGCCAAAGCTATTCTCAGAGTCATTGCAGGCCCACAAGCCTTTCGGGTTGTTCTTTTCGCCAGATTAACACCCATACCATTCGGCCTTCAAAATACCATATTTGCGGTAAGTTTTCTTTTTCCAAACATCAACAGACAAATTTTGACTGAAGAATTAAGTTTTTCACCAAATTTCCATCGTTTCATTTCATTACAATGTTCTCTTTTTGCTGTAATTGGACTAGTTTACAAAAAATCACTTTTTTCTAGTGTTAAGTCTGAAAATAACACTTTTTGATGTGTTTTAATCTGCTCTATCCAAATTTCTGGTCATAAATAATCGATAGTACAACTCCACTCTTTGGAAATTTACTCGATAAGTATTTGGCTGATTAAAAACCATCTTTGCTTTGATATCCATAAAATGTTAACTCAATAACACGCTCATTGCTATGCGAACTCACCAAAAATGCAATAAAATGACGTTTTTATTCAGCAAAGCCCAGAATTCATTTGCAGTGACTGGCTATAATAATTCAGAGTCATGTTTGGGACTCAAATCCTAAAACAAGGAGGAAAATTAGGGCATTTAAAAAAATTAAAATAATAATTGATGAACTAATATTGTTTGTTGCCTCCCAACGATGCAAACTGAGATACTATGGATTTTATAGTTTCTACGATTAAGAAAAAAGTTGTTATTGAGTATAATTCTAAAGAGTACAGATATGCAGCCAAAAATTCTATCAGGTCAAGTTCTTTGAATTAATTGGCAGCATCGTTGTCTGAACTACATTGTCAGGAGCATTGTTATTGTTTACTTTTTATATGCCAAAGATACACGAGCAGAAATATTTCTATATGTACGAATGATCAAGTCCTTCAATGACAATAAGTTGAAGAATTTCTTAGAGAACAAATCATGCAGCAGAGCTAGCAAAGCTTGTTAGAAAAAAAAAACTTTTTTGCACTTTGAACTCGATTTGTTTTTGCATAATTCAGATCTAATGCGTCATTAACAAGGATAGCGTCTTTATCAAGATTCAAATGAAATTAGAGACTAAAAACACTCTAAGAAACTAATTACTGAACTTTGAGACGTGAAACTTAAGCAAAAAACTACAAGAAAAACAAAAATCTACTGCTAAATAATCTTTGACTTATCCTTAATACGAATTAAAATTCGGATTAATTCTTGAGAACTACTTTTTGTTGTTTCTCTGGGAATGAGACCCCGATAAAGATCATTGTTGATCATTTATTCGTTTTTGGCATTAAAATGACATCAAGAAGAGCGTTTATATTCATTGACACAACATTTTGTAAACTAGTTTTTTATACTGAACTGATTAATTGGCTATCATTTATTTATATTGTAAATTATAGTGATTATTGAATATTATTTAACGATATTTAGTGTCTCTAGGCCTTTGACACTTTTTGATTCAATTCATTATGCCAATTCCAAGTATTTTACTGTTTTCGAAGTAATGTCATTTTATGAAAAAAATTATATCGTGAAAAATAATAAATTCGTAAAATTTTAGGTGAGCAATATAGGAGGTTTGCGTTATCACATTGCCAGCGCAATTGGGCTTTTTCCTGCTCAATTTATCAATGTATATCTTGGCAGCAGTTTGCGTTCGATGCAAGATGTACTAAAAGATAAATCGACTGCAACTACAGGCTACGTTGTCTTCTGTTTTCAGGTACAAAGCCAATTGGTTATGAAAAAGTTACCAAAACTCTGTTTCTGCTAAAGAAACAAATTTCGTTCTTTTTTTTTTTTTATAAATAAAAGACTTTTTAATTCTATCATTTTTCTCGAAGATTTCGATTGTAAATATTATTTTTTTTAAAATAAATTATTATTTTATTAAAACTAATGAATTTATTTGAAAGAAAAGAAATAAAAATCAAGTCGTACGATTCGAATTAGTGCATTATTATTCGAATGAGAAATCGATCGTTGAAATCTATTTCAGATACTGGTGGGTGTATCGTTGATGGTATACGTCGTACAGAAAGCACGAAGAGAACTTCATCTCGCACTGTTGGAGGCCGACCTTGCCTCGATGGCCGATACTCCCCACTTTCTTCACGACTCTAGCTTGCCGGACTCAAAGGTATCGCTGACGAATCTCATTGCATAATTTCAATATCGCGTATTGGAGAATGAAAAAATTAAAAGGTCAATAACGCTTTTTTTTTTACTTTTCTTTTTTTGTTTGCTGGAAAAAAATGGTGAAAGCCGATAAATCGTTCAACGAATATGAAGACTGTTTGAAATGGAAGAGGGAGTCGAGGAAGGGTGGGGATGAGGAACAAAAAAATCAGGGAAAAAGTTAATAATTATTAAATGGTACAACAGATAATGGCCAATTCGAATTCGAAAAATTAAGCGATTCGACGCAAATTTTTATTTATTTTCTAATCACTTTATTCCCTCGAATATTATGATACCAGTCTCGATAATTAACCTCGAAAAATTATCTTTACACGATATTTCATTAAATGTTTTTCTCGAATACTCGTGAGCACGAGTCTCGAAGATATTTTTACCTTTTACAATACCCTGATGCGAAAGTGTTATAAAAAAAAAAAAAAAAAAACTAACATGAAGAAAAAAACGTGCCAAACTTTGAACCGCTTCTGTATACATTCTGTTGATTTTGCATTTGAATACTTGACTTTTTTTCTAACTCGTTTACAATTATATTTCAATTATCTTCCTCGTCCAATATAATTTTTATTTTTGTTACAATATACGAATTTTTCTGTTCGACTACATCGAGTCTCAGTGTAGTGAAATAATGGATGTAATATTTCATATTCTCGAGTTATATATTCGTTAATTAAACGTTTTCGATATCTCAGACTTCGAAACTACGTGTAAATATTTGAAAAATTGACAATTTTCATGTGATTAGGGAAAAGAAAAATTGTTATTATTGTTATTCCTTAACTATTATCAATTATTGTCGATTAATTGAAAACGTTAGCACTCGAATTGAGTCTTCCTTTGTGAGGGAAGAATAAAACAATGAACAGTCAAGCGAAAAATATATTCTCTCAAAATTCAAAGGGGTTTACAAAATTAAATAGAAATTTTGATAACAAATATTGAAAGTTTGAAATATAAGCATAACAAATATTTGCCTTTTCAAAGACTGTGCTAAGAAAAAAAAATTCAAAATTCTAATTGGAGACGTACTTTTGTCATTTTTTTTTAAGCTTTATTTTTTTTTCACCCCTCTGTTTAACGATACATTTTTTTGTCCGCAAAGCTGTAAAATAATTCCCTTATTAATATTAAGAAGAAAAACAAGAAAGAAAAATCTATACACATATATATTTTCTATTTACAACGAAATGTATATAGTAGAAAGGAATATTATGATCTTTGTGTGTTCGTTCCCGTACGCTGGATCGATGTTAATTACAAATAATTGTGAATACGAAAGAAAAAAAAAACAACTGACACTATTGACAGTGTCTCACGTTTTATAAAATTTATTTATAACTCACGCAAGGTTGTTAACGTAAATGAAAATTATGGTAATAACAAGAATGTTGTTTAAAATTTGTAAAACTGCAATAATGTACAAAAATACAAAATATAATATTAGAAAAAAAAAAAAAATGTAATATTTTCTCATTCGTCAAAATCGTATAAAAATCCATTCTGATTATATTTAAAGTCGAAGAATCAGTCCATAAAAAATCATTAATATTTCGTATACATTATTTTTTCTCAAAATATAAAAAATCTTCACAAGCCTTTTTTTTTCATCAAACTGCACCAAAGTATACTGTTTCCTTATCTTTCAAGTGCTTATCACGAAATTTATCGAATGATGATTTTAAAACTTCAATCGTAAAATCAACGTCTTGCTTGGTGACGCACATCGGAGGCTTTATCCTCAGCACCTAAAATTTCATCGTTATTTATATTCTCGAACGAATGTTCCTCCAAAAACAAGTGCGAAAGAAAAATTGTTATTTGAAATAAGGAACTCACGTTAGCATCCAAACCTCCTTTGCCAACCAGAACTCCCATATTTTTTATGTCCTCGAAAATCTCAAGCATGTGAACAGTCGACAAAGGCGTTTTTGTGGCTTGATCACTCACCAGCTCGAGACCTATCATTAAACCTTTGCCACGAACGTCACCAACGATATTTGGATGATCGAGCTTAAGAGTGCTTAAACGATGCAACATATATGTTCCTACTGTCAATGCATTTTCCTGAAGTCCTTCCTCTTCTATTACCTAAAAAAAAAAAAATGTACACATGAATTTTTTTTTCTTAAATTTCATTGTACTTTTCGTGAAAATACATAAAGATTTTCTTTTTTTTTTTAATCATTTCTTTTCATATTCTTGGTTGAGACTTTAGAGACAAAATTCATCCATAATAATTGCATGAAACGATCATTATTTTCGATGATACACAATAGCTCGAGAGGTCAAAAGATTACAGATGTAAACAAAGCTCTGAGAATATTAATGATCGATGATTTCCGGTGTAGACATCTCAAGTCTTTTTAAATTGTGATTCGATTCCAATATTTTTATTTTTGTGAAATTATTCATAAAATAATGCACTAGTTTGAAAATTGTATATGTTGTAAAAAAAAAATAAGGAGCATAATTGTGTAGCAACAAAAAAGAAAACTTACGTCAAGAACAGCTGATCCAACTGCACAAGCGACTGGATTACCACCGAAAGTATTAAAATGCAAAGCTTTGCCGAGTACAGCAGCAATTTTTGGTGTTGTTACGACAGCACCCATTGGAAATCCATTACCAATTCCTTTAGCCATTGTTACGATATCCGGTTGAACTTGATGACCCTCAAAACCCCAAAAATGCTCACCAGTTCGAGCAAAACCTGTCTGCACTTCATCAGCGATACAAACGCCTCCTTTTTCTCGTACGAAGTCGTAAACTTTTTTTAAATAAGATTTTGGATATTGTACAGCACCTCCGATTCCCTGAGTGAATAAAAAAAAAATCCTTTTTTTTCTTTCTTTACATAATATTTGTCGTCTTTGTTTATCATTTCAATTTTTTTTCATACGAACTTGGATACTCTCCGCAATAAAAGCAGCTACACGTCCGTTTCCGGGCAAGCTGTACTTGAACATTTTTTTAAACTCCTCAAAATAATTATCCGATGCGAAACAATTTTCTTCGGAACAGTCGCACTTTTGTAATTTACAACATACCGGACAATCACGACATTGGGAACCACCCCAGAGTCCTCTATATGGGTCAGGATTCATTGCCTAAGTGTTTCAAGTCTAATTTACTGTTTGATAAAATTTTACAATTTTTTTTATACGTTTGTTATTTTTTTTTTTTCAAGACTTTCAAGTTTTTTTTCTTTCAAAATGTACGTAAAACAATTGCATCGAAAGACTTTTAATTTGAAGTATAGATTGAAGTTTTGGTAGCAAGTGTTTCTTCTTTTTTGTTTGTTTTGTTTTTATAATTACATGAATATAACCAGATGGTTGAGAAATTGGATATCGCCATGGCGACAGAGCTGTTGAAGGAACCGAACCAATGCTCGCTCCATGATAACAATTTTGTAAAGATATTATATCCTGAGCTCCTGTGTACAGTCTAGCCATGAGAAAAGCCAAATCTGTAGCTTCAGAACCACTGTTTACCATGTAAACGACACTCAATTCATTTGGCAATTTTGATCTCAATTTTTCAACATATTCATAAGTCCTTGATTGCATGTATATTGAAGTTGTATGACCCAGTCTTGCCAGTTGTGTTGACGCAGCAGCCACAATCTTTCTGTAAATTCAAAGGTTGCCCATCAATTAAACGGTCGATGCTCTTGCACTGTATGAATACATAATATTGACGGCTATTTTTAGACCCAAATCCTACGACTCACGTCGCTGTTGCTTTATGTTTGTTTTTTGTTAAAACGGTGTCATGGAGAAAGTATCGAATTAAATGTTTCTTATTCCAATTTTTGTTCGTTCTTTAATATCAACTTTTCTATCAATATTCATGAGAAAATACTTGTATCATTTTTATTACATTTTTTGTCATTTACAAGTCAATAATTTTATGTTAAATGAAAACTTTTGATTTTTTGGATCAAAGAGACATTGGATTTGAACGAATTATTGAGTATTTAGTTATTTTATGTTTTGCCTTTTATTTTGCAACGATTTCGAATTTCTACCAATTATTCAATCGAAATATAGTGTTGCGTATTGACAAATTCATAATGAATTCTTATATTTATTTATTTTTCACACACTCTAGAGATCTCGTGTATTTTATGGTGTACGTGCCTTCTATCAGCTTTTTCTTCATTATGAAATACTCACGGATGGCAATGACCAACAGAGACGGTGACAATACCACCAAACATATCGAGATATCTTCGACCTGTGTGATCCCAAAGCCACTGATCACGACCTTCGTGTATCAACAAGGGTGTTTTGTAGAAAGGTCGATGACTCGGTGATACGTTTTTGTCTCGAGAATTCTTCACAGAATCGTAACTCGGTCCCTACAATTCAAATCAAATATCAATAAAATCTTTAAAAATTAAAGAGAACAAAAAAGTTTCAATCTGTCGATAGTCTTAAATTTTAAGTGAAATTTTAGTCATTATATTTTTATTATTTTTGATTACACTGCATAAAACTTACGTTGTAAGTCGACGGAATATGATTGCATTTTGGCATCTGTGGCAAATCGAACGTGCTGAATTCTTTGAGGTGCATCCATCGTGATTTAAGATCTTTCAAAATTTATACAATAATTTAAACCATTTTTTCAGTATTAAAAAAATGTGTAGAACATTTTTCTTTTTCTTGGATTTTTATATGAATTTTATCAAAGAATATTTTTTGATAGTAAGATTTTTTATACTCACTTCGTGATAACATTGTAATTCGATTATATAAAAATTAATTTTTTTTTTTAATTGTCTATTTTTATTTGCCCTCTTTTTGGTTTTATCTTTCAAAGTTAGTAAAAAAATGTGTAACAAATTATTGAGATAAGAAATGACCGATTTATCGACCTCTTGATTATTTTTCTCGTTTGTTTACGCCGATGATCGAAATTTAAAAAACTCTCGTACGATCCCCGACGACCGATCCAGCGGAACGTTCGTTCGAGACTGTGTCACAATCGTTTAAAACCTTGTAAGCAAGTCTACGGAGCTCAGTAATCGTCAGGAGAGACTGGAAAGTTGATCGGTTGCATTGAATACGTAATACACACTCTCAGCTGTGAATTATCTCGGTCGAAAAAAAAAAAGTTCGAACGTCCATTGATAAACATACGACTACAAAAATTAATTCATTTTTCAATCAAAATGATCATCTTTTCAGTCATCAGTTTGAAAATATGTATTAAAACTATTTCTTGTCAAATTCAATTCCATTGATTTAATGGAAAATTTAATTTAGTTTTATTTGCCAAAAATTCAACGTTTCTAAAAAGAAATACTTTTTTTTTTCAAATTAGCGAAATAAGTAGTCAAATTTCGAAACTCATATTTTCCTTTTACTACAGTCATTTATGTACAAAAATTACACTTTATTAATTAAGAATCTCACATTCGTCAATTATCACTGATTTTATGAATTTCTTGACTCTCTGATTCTTCTTTGGGAGGTTTACCACCAGAAATTTCTTTAGTATCTGGTACCACTCTCGTGAAAGTGAATAAAATCGGTATATGTTCGAGTATCGGATTTTTTCGTTGCAAACAACGGATCCAAGAGAGTAGAGAATCTTTGCTCGACGTTCCCGTCGCGCAAACGGCGAAAATCGTCGCGTCTTCTTCCTCGTGAACCGAGCGTACTGCGCCGATTGTATTCTTCGGATCGTCCCAAAATTCCACTTTTATTTTGGACACGTCTGTAAAAAAAAAAAGAAATAAAAATCCAGATTTCAGATCAATCCACGTATTGACAGGAATTAAAAAAAAAAACAAATGAAATTTCCGAGAAAATTAGAAAATTTCACGAATCTAGATTAAAAAATCGTAATTAATAACAAAAGGAAACTTGAACGGGTAAAAAAAAATTTTCACCATCTATGTCGATATCCTCTTGCTTGATAGGAGGTCGAGCGTCAGCTCTGAGCATAAAGTAATCGATGGGAACATGAGCGACCCAAACCTTAAAAGGGCCTTCGACGTAGCAAGCTTCGGTTTTTGGGTGTTTTTGTAACAATTCCTCTTGTTCAGGGCTCATGCCAGAAACAATCCAAGTTTTGTCTATGGAGTCTGCGATTTCTTCGGTTTGAAAAATCGTTATTTTCGTTTGTACATCAACGCTGGAAATTTTTTCGATAGCCAATTTGGCCAAAGTAATAGCATCATCAGGAACGGGACGAGGAGTTTGCCACGGATTGGCATTTTTAAATTTGGGCATCCAGTACATCATGCGCCAATATTTGCGTAGCGGAATGCCAAATTGTCCAAATATATTTAAGAGCATCAGTTCCGTTTCTGCGTCAGGAATCACTCCGTTGGTTTCCATTTTTTCCAACAAATCAATTATCACTTGTTGCTGTTTTGGATAATACATAAAATCCGCTAACATTGGTGAAGAAGCGATGAATCGTCCTTTCGGCATAATGTCTATCAGTCTCTTGTAAATTTCAAGATCTTCGTTGACACCAAATTCATCCATGTAATTCATAGCAACTTTGATAAATTCTGCGTGCCCTCTTCTTGCTGGTTCTCTCGTTTCGTACGTGTGCAAAACATCTATAAAAGTTTCCTTCTCTTTCTTCTTAACGTCGTCGAATGACAGCACTACCACAGCCTTTGGCAAGTCTTTGGCGCCTGCCAACAAGTTTCCAGAAGTTTGAAGCAATCTTTTTGTCATGAAAATTGGCAAAACTTGGATTTTGTTAGCATGGTGAGAACAGCGATTTAATAATGACACTGTGCCTCGCAGAACGGTGTACATTTTGCTGCGTGTTTGATTCATTACCATTTTTAAATTGAAATAAAAAAAACAGTGAAATCGATTTATTCTTCGATTTTCAAGCTCGATCGTGTTTCTACGAAAAGGAACAACAATTATTATCAAGTTTCACGTACCGCAACAAAGTCGAGAAAAAGTGAAGTCAGCCTAACCTTTCATTGTTGAAAAATAAAGTTTCTGAACAACACGCGACGAGGGGTTTTTCTTCGATTACGATATTAATCGTAAATTGCTGAAAATTGGCTTGCCATATAAAATATCGATTCAATAATTCAATCCAGTTGAATAATTATTGTTGATTTTCTACCATGGATGTCACCATCTTTGCCGAAGAATGGAGAATCGGGTTTTTTTTTTAAATCCACGCAACTCACGTGTAGTGTCGAAACCTGGAAACCTACCATGACCTCACAGTGTCGAATCGAATGTAAATGTCGGAAGATGACAGCAGCGATCAAAGACCAATCGTTTCTGCACAATATTTAAACTAGTAGATCACTTAAATCAACCGCAATTTTCACATTGAATCGTTTGAATATAATTAATTGATATGAATCGTTCATTATTTTGGTGGAATTTGAAGTTTCGTACATATCGTCGATAAACTCAAATAACTAGTGCAATTTTTCACCACAAGGAACAGCACCGCTGCTGTATAAAGTACAACGCGGAACATTTGCTGGAACTATACATACTATACATATATACACAATAGTCGTAAGCAGGGGAACACTCCTTCGTGTCTGGTCTGAAATATCAAGTGTTCGTAGACAACAAAATTCATTCATTAAATCATGGTAATTCAAGAAAAAATGTCGGATTCTGGAGCCGAGGATGTGGAAAGTGAAGATCCGCCAAAGCCAAAAGAGAGAAAGCCTTATTCTCTCGAAAGTATCCTTTACGTTATTTACAAACGATGCAAAAAAATGGAAACAAGAGTTTGTTCGGAAATTCTCCATATGTCGAATGTCAGGTCTTGATTACCCCTAAATTTTCATTTCACAGTGATTATGTTAATTTCCTTGACGAATTCCGAAGTTTTGAAGATAATTAAAGAAGCTCAACAACAACACGGTCTCCGTCATGGCGATTACCAACGTTACCGTGGCTATTGCTCCAGACGTTTGAGCCGTCTCAGAAAGGTTCTCAAAGTGCCGCAGGGTGACCGTCGTCATTTCAAAAAACGAAATGTTGTCAGCTCCATGGTCGTCGACGACAAATTTCTTCAAATCCCTTTAACTATGGCTGAACGTGCTTGGAGTTATGCGATGCAGTTGCGTATTGAATGCAACACCGAGCCAAGGAAAAAATTCCATTTGATTGCTCGACTCAGAAAAGCTGCCACTTATGCATTGCAATTGCAGGAATTGATTGAAGTGAGTTTTTTCTTCATTTGGCTAGAAAATGTTATGTTGAAATCCGAATTTTTAAAAATTACTTGATTCAAGTAACAAAATTGATATCTTTTTCGTCCATGAGTGATAAAAAATGATCAATTCAAAAAACAAAATGTTTATTTGAAAAAGCATACTTTAGTCTTTACAATTCGTAAATTTTTGCAAGGATACAGTTTACTTTTTCGCAAATTCGTTGAAATTTCATCAAAACCGGTCGTCCAGTTTTTGATATGTCATGTAACCAAAATATCGATTTGAAAGACGATTTTTTTCCCACAGTTACATGGAGTCATTGATTTTTGGCCCATTTCCATAGATTATAAAATGAAATATCATCCTATGAAATGAAATCATTTTTAAAAATCGATTTTTCAAAAATTGCAAGCTTTTAACTAAGAAGAGATTCATAATAATTATCAATTTTTCCTGCAGAATGTCTATTGTGATGCAAGAACGAAACTCGAAGCGCAAGCTTACGTAGCCTGGATGCAAGGATCGTTGCAGTTTGAGTTAAAGTTATGGAAAGAAGCGATGGCAAATTTGAAGAAGGCGCAAGTGGTATACGGTGAATTAGCAACGGCGTTGCCAGAATTGGAGCAAATAGTGTACAAAGCTCGGGTGGAAGAATTGTCTCCGAGTTTGCGATACTGCGCTTACAACGTGGGCGACACATCAGCGATCGACGATTTGATGCAGATGAGAGGTCAATTGAGCGGAGAACTGTTAGCAAATTTGGATTCTTTGATAGCTCAGACGCGTGAGAAACAAAGCAACACGGAGGAGATAACTTGGCGCGGAAAATCTTGCGGAATGGTTCCGCCTCGAGCTGCTGGTTTATTGATCGCAGATTCGCAGTTGAATCAGACATTGTCGAAAGCTACAACGACTCAAGGAAGAATCGATCTCTTGGAGGCTCATTTGATCGATTGCAAAGATGTGATTGGAACAGTGCGAGAATCGTTCAAGAGCGAGTTGAAGAATCGTGACGGTGAGAAAGCCTCGACGATTCAGCATCTCATCGCTTATTTACAATACATCAGATTGTCGAGAACTCTCGAGCGTAATTTGGCCCTGGTGGACATAGCCGAAAAATCGGAGAAAGCAAAGCCTCAGGATATCGTTCGTTTGTACGAGGCTGCTTTGCACAATTTGGTGGAAATGTCACAACTGCAGGACGACGAGGCTTTTCTCCAAGAGCACGAGGCAAGGACCAAAGGCTATCGCGCTTTTCGATGCTTTTACATGGCTCAATCACTCGCCAATTTGCATCGTTGGCGCGAAGCAATGGCTCTTTATCAACGATCTCTTTGTCATGCTAAAGATGCGCTTAAAAATTCTTCACTTTTGCCTGATGCCCTTAAACATGACCTTGGAAAATTAGAATCTTCGATCGAAGGCGCTCAATACGCTGTTCATGCTCATAGCGTTCTCGAAGAAGGTCAAGAGGATGAATCCGGCACGATCAAACATACGAAAAGCAAGAAACCCTTGGCTGAACGACTCCACGAATATCGCGAAGATCCTTCTCTCACTACGAAACAACCGAATGTTTACAACTTGCCACCACCCATGCAAAGCATTCCCTGCAAACCCCTCTTTTTCGATCTTGCATTTAACATGGTCGAATTCCCAGATCTTACTGATAACATTGGTAATCAAGGAAAAACTTCTGGACAAGCAGGCCTTACAGGTTTCGTCAAAGGATTTTGGGGCTGGGGCAATAAGTAAAACTTTTTTACATTCTTTTCGAGAATCCGCAATACCGTTTGTATCACTGTAATGATGCGGATATTTATGAAATACATGGAATTGTGAAGGAATCGAAAATGTTTTTTGTTTCTTCCAAAGTGCTTTAAATTTTAAATTAAATCTTGAATTAAGGTCATCTATCAGTTTTTTGGTTGTCAAGAATTCCTTCGGCACGTTTTTTTTCTTCGAAAAGGCTTGAAATTTCAAGAAAAATGAAAGATACACACGGTGTCCCTTTTTTTACTTTTGTTTTATGTGAAATTTCAATTTTTCGCAAAATATCGAAGTTCCTCATGGTACATGATTCGAGTAATTTGTTGAATGATTCCGTCGTGAAAAACGTACGTTTCGAAAAAAGTTGACAACTTTTCTAGATTTGAAAAAGTAGAGCAAGTCTGGAATTTAGTGGTTTTTCCTGTATAACCGACCGTTGAACGAAAGCAACTCCATCTGGCGGATGTTTTTTGACAAAAAATTGTGTCGCGCGCGCTTCTTCACCCAGGTCAAATGACGCGCGGTAACCGATTGTGATATAGCGACTCTGCGACTCGAGCCGCGAGCGATGACGGTCAGTTGAGCAAAGTCCTTCGTACCGTAAACACATAATCGTGCGATACTCAAATTTTGATTTCGCGTCCGTTAGAAATCTAATAAAGAAAACTATAAGAAATAATTGTTGATCGATTCTATCGGTGGTTGAAATTTATTTGCGCGTTCGAACGCGATTAATACGATTATATATTATCGTATATTTTTGAATAAATATGGCTTGCAACCGAGCTACTAAGTCTGGATTCGCCGCCGAGGCACAGCGCAAGGTAAGAATTAAAAAAAAAAACACAGATTTTCTCTAATTTTATGAAGAAATTTTTCCAACGATTAAAAAGAACAATCATTGTGTTGTTTTTGAATCCTTTCGAATGTTTTTTCTCCGTAAAAACTTTATATCATTCACAACTAAATCGCTGCATCGTAAATCTATCACGAGTTTCATATTTTTTTGCGAATTTTTGCGACGCACCTTATGTTTTTTTGTTTTTCGGGTGAATACTTTCCTTTAATGTGAATCATATTTCACCCCTGACCTACTCTACAACCCTTTAGATTCACACAGCCACCCATTTCCTCCCGGTCCCAGTTTGACCCAGTGAGCCCGGCCGAAAACCTCCCCCGCGCTACACCCTCCTTACACCCTCGTATGCATTTTATACGTGCGGAAAATACGCTTCGCTTAAACTCAATGAATTTACAACAACAAAAATCTAAAAAATATATGGCATTCCAAGAAATTTTGAGATTTTTTGCATAATGAATTTTTAGTTGTATTTCCTTGTCAAATTATTTTATTTCAATTCCGTCGTTTGCGATCGTAATTTGTTTAACTTATGAGAACTTATCGTTTATTTAAACAAAGACGGATGAACAAAAAGCTTATGAATAAGATTCATTAGCGAGATTTCTTAATTGATTAAAATTTACGTGGAAATTTTGCCAATGATCACCGGCGAAGATTAGAAAAATGTATTTAATTCACAATCCGAGAAGTCTGTGAATTATAAAATAGGAGAATAGTTCACCCCAAGAGGCATAATAAAAGAGTTGAAAGAAATGATAATGCGCAATAAAATGTATTTTACAATTTCCCACAAACATCCGTTGAATCCGGAACGAGAAATAAGTAATCGTGATAAAGACATTTTTTCCCCACTTATGCGGGATGATGTCATCGACAATATTCGACACGATGACAAAATCGTGAAACAGCTTCTCTTTATAAACACATCAGTGTAAATTTTTCGAGGTTTGCTCATCCATCAAAAGCGACGATAAATCGAACGCTCGAATAATACTAATTTAACGAGACTTATGAAAGTACCTACCCATACATACATACATATAAGTATGTATAAATGATTATTCCAAAAGTAGGGAGGAAAAAAAAACAACACGATGATTTACGTTCAAAGGTAACAGCTGCTAGCCGGCTCTACGAATCTTCTTGGCCGCCACTAGCGAGCTCTTGTGGAGAATTTTAAAAGATGAAAAAAAAAAACGTTAGTTTGTTGTCTGCGACGAAGAGCAGGTTCTCCGAAAAAGAGGAGAAAGGGAAAGGCCCTGAGTCTGGGCTCGTAAAATCGCTGACCAAACTCCCCAAATATACGTCCATGTATGAGTGATATTTAAATTCTACAGGTTCGATCAAAAATTAAACGCACCTCTTTACGAAACAAACGAATAAATTGGTTTTACTAGATCCCGTTACGTTAACAAACATATGTTAATTCGCTGTCTAATACCGAGTAAGCTTCTTGTTCTCGAGGTTGAATGAATCGATAACGTAACTTTATTATACGTATACACTTCTAATATCCACACTAACGTTACTTCCACACACTATCGAAACATATAGCTCGTTCGCTCTCGAATCCAAGCCCGGAAGTTTTCTCTTGCTAACTTTTATCACTTTCACAAGTTGACTATATTTTTGCATCGATTTTCCTTTGTCAAATTCATTTTTCAATTTCGTATATCGTAATTATTAAATTCTCTAATTATTAAATTATTTCAGTATTTATTGTAATTGAACATCATGATTATCTCACAATACTTCGATGCAAAATGATTCTCATTATCGTTCGACTGTCTTGGTTACTTACTGTTGCGAAAGAAATTATAACTTGAAATATCGGAACGTTGTCAAAATCGTACAAGTCCGTGACAGTTTCAAAGTCTTGAGATTATGAAGGATCGAAGTTGAAATGTATGCACGAAAGGGTTAAGTGTATGCATTCGCCCGACTTTAACGGAACCCGGTGCCCGTTACGGTTCGCATTGCTTCGTGAGCGGTTTTGTCACACGCGTCTTTTCTCCTTATTGCTATACGTAATAACGGATGGTACAAAAAAAGAGAGCTAGCGAGAAATTAATAGCGATACCGTTTTGTTACGTTCGTCGTTGTAGTTCAATGCGTCGTCGCATTGAGAGCGCCACTTTCGCGCGCATCATATGTAAACCTGTGAAACAATGCAATGCGCAACTTAACCAAAAAAGTCTCGCACTTATCTGCTCTCCGCTCTCAAGAAGGAGAAAGCTGTGCGTGATGTGTATGCATAATATTGTCTAAACCAATTATTTTGATTGTTTTCCATACTCTTTACTCATCGATGGAGCGAGTGTATGAAGTGTATACACGAACAAAAGATAATTTAATCATTGCACTTTGCGCACTTATGGCAACGTTGACGATAAGTCGAATGTCTGTCACATAAAAACATCGCTCACATCATTTCGCAATCATCAGTTCCTCTTTAAATTTATTTATTGTTATTTCTTCACAACGATTAATATTTGGTTTAAGAATCGATTCGGCACAAAATAAAAACTGAGTTCATTCGTACACGGAAATAAAATAAATACGTTTTGTTAACAAAAAAACAGTTATTTTTTGTAAAGTTTTCGAAGATTTATGTTCTCAACTATAAAGAATCTTCATGCACATTATTCCAATCGAATTTCTCTAAAAAAAAAAAATCTAACAGTTTCATATTTCGACTGTAAACACGGAAATAAAACGTCGGTCATATTCGCCCGAAAATGTGGATCTCTCAGTCATTTCGATGGATATTTTAAATGATAAAAATTGATTATTGTTTCGTGTAAAATGAGTATCATCGAAATCTTGCGCGATTTTATTCGCAAAAGGCATCACCGAATGACGAGTCATAAAATTTAGTGGCTCGATCTAAAATTGGTGGTTTCTCCAAGTGACGTCACCAGAATGTGCACTTTCTTGAATCGTTTGATTATTTATTTTTCTTTCACAAGTTACTTGCAACGAACTACTCGTCGGAAGTATTTACGATGCACAGTTTATAAGCATACGTTTTCTCTCTCCCGTCAAAACTTTCATGAAGTTCGAGAATCGAAGTAAAACTCTTGAAACGTTGTGTGTATGTAAAAATGTAGTAAAAAATGACGAGAAGAGAAGAGCAGGAAGAGAGGGCATAGAAAAGTAGTATGGTTAGTAACGCATGGCCACAGTATACACATCGATAGGAACCGCAAGCCGTGAGTTCTTATCGCTTCTAGACGGAATTTACTGCTAAACGAAACGCTGTTTTTTTTCCGGCTTCTATCGCGTTGAAAAGTTTGCTTCTTTTTTTAATTCCTCGCAAAAAATCAACCATCAAAGTAAATCAATCGAGAACAAGACGAAGAAAAAAAACATAGGAGTGGTGAACGAAAAAGCTGAGTCCTGAAATATTTCCTGTGCACATATGTGTTTATAGGGCACGAGTTTTGAAGAAATAGGGGGAGTAGAGGGGAACGTCGAATAACTGAAGAAGGCAACGTTTGTTCACGTTCTAAAAATAGCCTTATCCTCCAGTCCAGAAGAGGAAATCACGAACCCTCTACAAACTTTTTTCTCCACTTTATAATAACAATAATAATGCTCGCTATAAAGAATGAGAGAGAGAGAGAGAGAGCGTAGAATAAATATCGTCGAATTTTTATCGAAAAGATTCCGAGATTATGACGCTTGTAAAAATGACATCGACCTTCAACGCAATAAAGTATGTGATTTCAAAACTGTAATCTGAATAACGATGATTATTGTGCTGATGAAGAGTCCAGTACAAAAATAATCATAAAAATATATTCGACAGAGAAGCAAAGGAAAAAAGTTTACAAGACAAACAAAAAAGTACGAAAACACGTCTCGATGTTAGGGATCGTGAGGGAGGATCGTGGTAAATCAATTCATTGACATATGGGAAGAGCTCTGAAATTCCAGAACCCACGTGCCCTACAAAAACGTATAGTATTAAACCGCAGATGGTGAATCGAAGCATAAAAAAGTAAAAAAAAAAAAAAAGGTCGCGAGTCAGAAGTGTGCGAATTCTACCGAATACGGGAAGAACCTTCGACTCGTCTCTGGTGGGCGCTGCTGTGCTCCTGCGCGTGATGTATACACGCGCTTTTACCGCCATGAGTCACTCGCATAACTCATTCCTTATGTCATAAATATATATGTATATATTGTCCAAACCGCCAATTTCGCACGAGAACCGTTCCCTAAGGAATTATCTTCACGATAGACTTGAGTGGTTTAATATAGATCAAGAAAAGGCTTCAATGGAATTTTCGATGATGCCACAACGTGAATGTTCCTCATGCAAAGTGATGAAACATCCTCTGTAGGGTTAAACTCGATTAACTTGTGGCTGGAACTGCCCATCGCGACAATTTACATGTTTTACTTCAAAGACCAATATTTATCAAAAAATGCATTCGTTCCGCTAAAATGTAGACACTTCTTGTAGAAAATAAATAATTTTTCATCTTCCAAGAATTATTTCTTGAAAACAACAATGGGAGACAACCGAAAACTGATTGAGAGTGGAAAGAGCATCGAAAAAAGTGTAGTAAGGGTCAGTGTGACGCCGTGCGCTAGCGAAAAGCGTTGAATTTGTTTTATTTACGATGTGATGACACAACTGGATAATTTTCTTGCCATAGAGGTTATGAAGTTATTTGGCAAAGGAATTTGCGTGATTCATGTGTGCGTTAAAATTTTTCATTAACTGTCATGCGGTTGTAACTTTGAGAGAAAAATGCTCGTTCACCTCGCGAATTGCACGACTTTGGGGTTACGTTGAAATATTATTGCTATCCTCGACCTCCTTTGCTCTCTCATAACAATCTCTCGCTCTCTTTCGTTCACTCATTCTTACGTGGATCCCACACTCATGTAATGCGTGCCCTAAGCACTCTACTTCGAACTATAGAAAGCCACGTTTTTGACATTGTCTTTCAATCTGTCAAATCATTATTTTCGTAATTCAAAATGGTGGCAGATTGAGTGGAGATTGAAAAAATAAAGGATTGAAAATTGTATTGACGATACAATTGTACGAAAGTTTCTATTTTATTGAGAATTGATTTATTCCATAAAGATAGTAGGTGACGTAATTGAGTTTACGAGAAACGTGACTACCATCGATAAAAGCTTGAATTTTTGTAGGAGTGCAAAACAGAGAAAAAATTGAAGGATATGCAACCGGCATTGAGATAACGCCGAGCCGGTTCTTGTTTTTTTTTCTTCGCTCCCTTCAAACAGCGCCATCTACCGATCCTCACCGTCCTTTGTTTCTTTATTTTTTTTTCTCTCTACTCTCACTCTCGCTCTCGCAACACACAAATACGAGTTCACGCCCGGCGACGACGTTCTTGCTTTTGCGGTTATCGCTCACAGGACACTTCTTCGCCGCGCGTCCTCTTTTCGTCTCTCTCACTCCTCCGAGTTTTCTCGAGGCCCCTCTTAACATAACCATATAAGGACGCAAACGAGAAACTATACGAGAAATATCTGTTTTGCCTTGTGCACAACTTCGTCGCGAGATACTGTCATATGGGTCATATATACAATGGCAAGTTTACAAGATTCACGCGAGTTTCAATATCGATATTTCTAATGGAACTTCCCCAAACGGTGTAGTGCATGGAGAATTCCGTTGATTTTTTTTTTCTTCACGTTTTCACTATTGTAGACATGTTCGGTTTGTTGATAAATGCACGACGAAAATTCGACTTCATATATATCTTTGGAGGAGGATCGTAATGCATAAAAACATAGAAAGTTATAACTTACGGCGTAAACGTTAATTCCACACTAAAACTTGAATACAAGTGTATTTTCGCATTTTTACCAGTTTGATAACGAGTTTTTTATGACAGTAAGACGCTACACACAGACCGAAGATGTGTAATGTCTGTTTTTGCACTTTATATGTACGGGATGAAAGGGATAGAAAAAGATAGAGAGAAAAAAAAAGATAGCGTAACATTGCGCAAAAGTGAAACGACCTTACACAAAGTGGGTCAACAATTTTATTTCGTAGTCAAAGTTCCAGTAAAGCAGGCCTTTGCTTATTTTTTCCAACTGGATACTATCAATCGATTTAACGTTGTAAAATCTCTAAAAAATTGACATTTAAGGATTGAAAATTCGTTGAGAAATATAATCCAATCCGAATTGATGAATTTTGTTTTTCTCACGTGTTTACTATGACGTACGATATATCTCGAATATTGCTATAATTGGAGTGATTGAAGATTTGCACATCGTGACCAAAACCTCCTTCAAGGATGCGTTCCACTTACTCGATACGTCGAAAAAAAAAAAAAAACAGAAAAAAAATGTATATCTTGTTACAAATCCTATTGATTCTCCTTAATTGATCGACGTGCGGTACGTTCCTAATCCGGGTGTTTTCTCGCTTTATAAAAAAGTCTATATATACTTTATCATACGTGTACAAATGTTCGTACTGTGTAATTGATCAAACGACAAGAATGAAGAATCGCCATTGGCCAAAGTCGAAGATCGATTAATCAGGTCATCAAGCAGAAGGCATACACTATTTTTTTTTCTTTATTTTATTTTTTGCTAACATGGAGCCTCGATATTCAGCTGCGTGATTTTTTTCCAGTCAATTGATGCGAATAACGTACGAGGGGAATGAGAATATATGAGACGACCTTGGAAGACAATTGACCTCGACTAAGTAAACACTCTTGCGAAATATCTTTCTTTTTTCTTTCTCAATCGTTTTTTATCCTAATTTTTCTATTATTTCGATGAACAAAGGAAGAGAATTGAGAGTCGATCGGGTCATTCAAAAGGGTAGGGGGAAAATGAATCAATCTTTAGTCAACTGTAACCATTTTTTCCGTTACGAGTCGTCACGAATACCTGAAGAATTTTTCGTCTCCCGAACCCAACTGCCAGATCTCTGGGACCCGAGCACATAAAAGGACAACGACCTCGCCCTCGGATACTCTCGATGAAAGGGGGAGGGGAGCCCCAAAGAGAAAGAATCTCTTGCATGGCTTGGAAATATTGTAGAGGGCGTCCGTATGCATGCCCGAAGGTTTCTATCGCGATTCCTTCGAGTCACGAGAGAATTTTTTTCGTTACGAGACGGCGTCTCCTGAAACCGTTTCATTTTTCTTAATGAAACAATCCCACAGGTCTCACAGGCAACAAAAAATAGTCAAGAGATTACTAAACGTGTAGAAAGATCGAAAAGACTAACGAGAAAAAATAGGAAACGTCAGATATTCCAAAATGTCAAAAATCTTTTCGACATGATTTTATTGAAACAAAGAAACCTCACGTCAAAGTTCAATTTCGTCTTCAAGTCGAAGCCCGACCCTTGTTCGTCATCGTAAGACATATGTATGAATACAAACCGAAGGGGATTTATGCGCTTCCTGCATTCCGCGCTCGTCCATGCGGGTGAAAGTGAACCAAGGATGGAAATTCACCGCCGGGGACTCACGGGAGCATGGGAAACTTTTCGAACACTCTGCCGCGATGTACTTTAAAGCGAAACACTCCTACAATCGTTTATTTTCCTTGCTCCCTTCCCTCCCCCCTCTCTCACGATTTATCATTATTTTCTCCGCTCGGAATCGAGCTTATGCTAAAAAGACCGATCTTCCGGATCACTTGAGCTGCGACACGTACACCATTTTGTTTCGCAATTACTTTTCACGTGTATAACAAAATACCGTCGTTACTCGCCAATCGTTTTATTTCGTACAAATTGTGGCACTTGGTGGATTTTGGAGAAGGCTGAAAAATTCAGTCATTTTTAATCATTAAGATTGTTCTGAGAACACAAATCGTTCAACGAATGAAATAGAAAAAGATAAAGTGGTTTTTCTAGATTTTTTTTCAATTTTTTCGTTATCTTTACTTCTCACTTTCATCTCGAAACAGTATTTGATAAACTGTTGATCCAATGCTTCAGAAACGTCAAATATACGGCCTTGAACTTTTTTTTTGTAAAATCATGTGTTAAATTTGGGATTTGAAACGAATGTAAGCGAAAGTCAAATTATTCGACGACGAAAATATTTTGTTCAAACACAATATTAAAGAAATTTCAGAATTATTATTTTATTACTGGAAATACCCATTTTCGAAAATAGAGGATTTTTTGTTTGTTTTTCAACGATGCAATGTTGAAGATTATTATAAAAGACCAAGACAAATTGTTCACGAAAGCAATGTTGTGATCGACTTTTGGAAAGCAACAGACAATCGAGAAGGTCGATGACTTGGGCATGGGATCCACTAGCTCAATCGCTTTTGTATACATATATATATATATATATATATATAAAATGTGATGTAAACGTATATTATACTAACTTATTTATATATATAATAAAAAAAAGTCATATAGTCGCAGGATGCGTTACTTTGTGGCTGTGGGATAATTAATAAACGTGCTGCTAACGTTGGTAACCCTATATAGGTGCTGACGAGTAAACTGATCCGAGTTTTTGCGGCCTCGGCAACGAGTCTTCCCCCATCTATATTTCACGCATTCATATAAAACACTCTTTCCCGTGTTTCATAAGCATATAATACTATATTTTATTTTTGCTGAGACAGTTGCGCACTTTGTTGCCCCGAAAACAACGTCCGCATTATATTATAATCGAATATGAAATTATTTTCATTTTTCATCCATGAGTATTGAATGGACTGATAAATTTACGACAATTTTTGTGGTTATTATACAAACGTAATAAAAAGGAGCAAACGCTCTCTGATGCTATAATTTATTTCAATAGAAATTTTTAAAAGAATTTCGATCATAAAGGAATTAATTGTTCGAAAAATGTTTGTACGTGATTAGCCCGTAATAGATTTTTTTGAAGGTTAGGCACTGTTATTTTTTCATGATGGAAACACAAAAATTCTCGAGTAATGAATATTGAATTGCTAAATTCTATTGAATTGAATTTTTATTTATTTAATAAAATAACTAAAGATAAAAGGAAATTTTTATCGTGTACTTGTAACGTATGTTGATTTTTTGTTTGGTTCGCGGAATATCGTTTTGATATTGTTCTGAAGCATTCTGAAGAGAAAGGATTGGTGCTTCGCATATCATCGATAAACTTAATCCCGATAATCTTTCATTCAAAACAAATATCGTTATCGCGCACAGAACGGTGAAATCATTATCGCGAACTAAACGCATAACTCTCATGCTTTAAGAATGCGTAATTGTCTATAAAATTGGAAAAAAAGCTGTTGTGTGTTTGAATTTATTAACGAAAAAACCTTTTCGCTTGATTTTTGTGCAGATTAACAGCAAATACAGCGAAAAACTCGCGGAGGAATGTTTGGGATGGATACAAACGATAACGGGAGAGAATATTAATACCAGCGGAGACATGGATAACTTCTATGAGCTACTTAAAGATGGCACTCTTCTGTGCAGGTTCGTAAAGTTACTGATTGAGGCATATCGATAATGAAAATGTTATTTTTCTGTTTTTTTTTTACAAAATATATCGAATTTTTTTGTTTATTGAGTGGAACATGTTCGATATCTTTGTGTAAAATAATATTTCTTCACAGACTCGTAAATTTAATCAAAGAAGGATCGGTAAAGAAGATAAACCAGTCGTCGTTGACCTTCAAATGTATGGAAAACATAAACGCGTTTTTAGAAGCAGCGAGAGCCCTCGGTGTGCCACCACAAGAAACATTCCAAACGGTTGATCTTTGGGAAAGACAGAATCTCAATTCGGTCGTAATTTGTTTGCAATCGCTTGGAAGAAAAGCTAACAATTATGGTAAACCAAGTATCGGACCCAAGGAGGCTGACAAAAACGTACGTAACTTCACGGACGAGCAACTGAGAGCTGGACAAGGTGTGATAAGTTTACAGTACGGTAGCAACAAGGGTGCTAACCAAAGTGGCATCAATTTTGGAAACACGCGACACATGTAAACAAACAAGTGAAAATCCCTTGATTTTATTGTCCCAAACACTTTACAATATCCTTTCGAATCGGCCTATTTTTTTTTCCCCACTATTCTTCATCCTTTTCTTTTATTTTTTAAATTATATATCCTCGTAATTATTTCATTACCTTATTATGTTCGACGACTCGACGATGATGAGAAAAAATGGATAATTATCGACGTGGAGAATTTTAATACATTCTTCATTATAATGGGGCGTTAATTATTCACGTGAAAACCGCCGAGCGGGCTTTTCAAAACAGACGTTAACGACTGACGAGTCACAAAAGAGAGTTGGGCACACTAAATTATAACCTGAACACCCTTTTTTGTTTTTTGCATCGAAAAATCATTGATTCGTGCCTCGAGTGTTCGATTATTATTATTTTTTTTTGTTTTTGCAAATATTTACACCATGTTTATTTATTCAAACTGTATTAATTGCGCATTTGAGTGCTCAGCTCCGCATGAAGGGTCCACGTATATTTAGTTTACAATGTAACTAAATAATTTATTACGAAATAATTGTCAATTCCAATGATTCAAGTTCTTGAATTAAAAGGCCAAATTTTTTGATATAAATATAAAGAATAAATTACGAATCAGTGTTCGATAAAATAAATAAAAAGCATTCCAAACAATATTCCATTAGGATTTTTTGTTTCTTGCAAACGAAACAAACACGTACGCTCTTTTTCTCACTTTTTTTTTTTTACAATGAATTTGTTCCGCGATTGAGAGTAAAGCTAGAAAATGATTCGAAATATATGAGAAATTAATCAAAACAGCCACTGCTTTGATTTTTTGGGCCTTTTGTCATTACGAATATATCGTAAACAGAGATATACGAATTTTTTTCGATCTATTGTCGTTTTTCTTCTAGCTCTCAAATTATTCCGACAAAATTATTTTCCATGAAAGAAAAAAAAAAACGATTAATAAAACATGTTGCACATGTTACGATTATATTATTTGTATTATTATTATAAGACGACGAATTATACTATATCGAATGTTTACAGTATTTTGTACAAACATTTTTTTGGTGGTTATATAAAAAAAAAAAAAAAAAAAAAACAAATGAAGAGAAAACCCACACAAATAAAGATATATAACACACAAGTTTATTCGCAAATGTATGACAAATATAATTGTGTTAAATAAAGAAACTGAATCGAATTACATTTCATTGTGTTTTTATTTGACAAAATTTTATACAGTAAGCTACGATATACATATTTGCTTTTTTCTTTCATTTCTTGCTCATCTATCGTTGGAAAGGATAGTAATTAAGTCCAGAGTTGAACTTCCATTGGTGTTTTCTTCTTGACTGATATTTTGAAAGATCCACCATCTTTTGTACGCTCGGTCTGTAAAATTATTCAATTTTTTACTATTGATCTTTTGCTTCATAATTCATTATCATGCTAATTTGGCAGGCAGATTGATTCAAAATTTGACTTATAAAAATAATAAGAATTTAAGAAAATTGCTTTAGTCAAAGGGTCACACGTGTTTAGGACTCTTCAAGTTTTGGGACATGGAAACAAATTCCGTTCGCAAATTTCAATGTTCCCAATGTTTTGTTCGAAATTTTGAAAGCATATTTTCTGTAGAGCCATTTTTTCAAGATATTGAAGTATCAAATTTTTGGCAAAAATTGGTAATTGATTCTAAACTGCCACAAATGACTCATTTTTTTTGAAATTTTGAATTTTTGGAACTTTTTTTTAGGAACTTTGAACAAAAATTCCTCAAGAACCTTGATTTTTTTTTGCGCACAGGACATACGTAAGCCTTGAGTAATGCAAATGAATGTAAATTAATAAAAATCTGTCGAACCTGAAAGCAGGTGGCAACATTTCCTCGTGGAAAGTACAAGGTCTTGGTGGATCTTCTTCCCTCTTGTATATTCTCGTTCTTATAATGTCAATATCTCGTAAATACTCCTCTTTTATATCTTCCACCGACAATGGTGGAACGTCAAAGTGTAAAATGAAATAGCTGATAAAATAATTAAAAAATTGAAAAATTTCTGTTTCTTATCTTCAAGCAAGCAATAAAATGAAAATATTTGTGAGATCCATACTTTGCTTCTTTGTAAATGTGCCCATGAGTTTTGGTTTTATACGGTAAAGGCTGCAAGCCTAAATTATCAATTTTCCTGATAAAACCGCCCTTGCTGAATATTGTTGACGCGACTCTCTTTAACGTTGAGACAACTTCAGGCTAAAATCATTATGTTAGTGTTGTGCGTAATTCATTTATTTATTTACGTGACAATTTCATGAAACCGAAAGAATAAAAAAAGAAACGTTTATAATTATTGGTTTTAAGATCGTTTTTCAATTTAACACAAACATTTTTCGGGCTGTCTCTATTTATCGTGACGCAATTGTCAGTTGATTCGAAAAAATCAACTATTTAATGTAGAAAACAACGACGGAAAAGTGTTTTATCTCCAATGAAATAAGGAGTGGGATTCATACCGGTTTATGATCCGGTAAAAAAAGTAAATTCGCTTTAAAGGTTATGTACTCGACGTAATAGACGTTTCAATCGAACATGAAATTTTGGTGGTCATTGAGATTATTAGATTCCAAATGACTTTAATGTATTTTTTCTTAATCTATACCAACCAAAAATATCAAAGGATATTTTTGTGTGGTATTTATAACGAAAGACTCGTTTTCAATGGATTCAAATTAATGATATTTTCCGTGACCATCATTACCCCATTCTTCTATTCAAACAATCATTATTATTTTTTTTATCTAAAAAACTCACCCGTGCCATGACACGAAGTAAAATTGGCATTTCGTAGGTCGGCATTTTTTTAGTGTTATTCCGAAGAATTAGCGACACTAATTACCAAAATGTATATTGTTACTATTAGATATAAGGAGTAATTTAGTATTTAGACTTTCACGTTCACGCACATTTATATCTCTCTTATTAAAGAGCACCAAAGAGCAACTAATATTGAGAGTCGTGAATTCTTCAACGTCTGTTTAATTGCCGACCGTTGCCAAGTGAAATTCCATCTATTTTTACCACACTCAGTGAATGGTGCTTCGGCCGATGGCGCTTCATACAGTTTCCGAAATGAAATTAAACCGAGAATTCGTATGCCGCGCCACCACGATGTGTTTATTCTTTTTGGTCACTTTTATTTTTTGCAAAAATTATGCCCTCTGTCTTGATTTTGTATGACAGAGCATATATCTCAGAGTGAAGCATCACTCGCATCCACTCGTTAGGTTTTCTCTCGTACTCTCCCTGGGCTTGGTGTACAATTTTATAACATATATATTAGAGATATATATTAAACGGCTGTGGAATCTATGGCTATAGTGGGTCTGGGTCTCGCAGCCAGGCAGTGACTGATTGCTCATAATAATAAAGGTGTTCAGGAGGCCTGGATTATCGTGGAATGTTCTCTTAAATATAATCTTCGCTCTAAGTTATTTCTATTCCATAAAAAAACAAAAAAAAACAGTAACCAATCCAAATCGTTCAATTATCCAATTCCAAACATTCGTATTTCAACGTAAGTCCATTTTTTTTAACCTTTTTAACTTGTGCGATCCAGTGAAAGAAGAATAAAAAAAAAAACCGAATACTTTTCGAACAAAGGGCCCAGTGTGTTTCTCGTGTAAGCTTTTTATGAATTTTTTTACCCAAATAATTTTTAATTGTTACGTTTGGTCGAGAAATTCATTTGCTTCAGTGACATTTCGACTTTTCTTCTCGTTTCTTTTCGTAATTAATAGTATTCTCGATCTTCTTGGAAAAAACACTTGTTTTACTCGTTACAGGCTTTTTGGAATACACATTTTTCAACCACGTTGGATATTTACATATATGTGTATATATATATTTATATATATTAGAAAACGTGACATTTATAAAAGTTGATTGATTTATAAAATCAACAACATGACGGAATATAAACTTGTCGTCGTTGGAGCTGGAGGTGTTGGCAAATCTGCTCTTACCATACAATTAATTCAAAATCACTTTGTCGACGAATATGACCCAACGATAGAAGACTCTTATAGAAAACAGGTAAAATCATGTTTTTTATAAACATTTCAATATCAATTTCGTTTCGTACAAATGATCTAAGTCGATTCTCTTTGTTTTTCGTTCCATAACTTTTTCATGGCAATATCTAAATCGTTGTTAATGCAATCGATATTGTCCACGCTCTTAGATTTAAGTTTCATCGAAAAAATGATACTTTTTTTCTCTTATCACGAAGTTGTTATTAATTGGAGTAAAAAAATAGACATTGTAAAATCTTTTAAAAGAACCATGAAATGAATATTGGAATCAAAGCAAGAATTGTAGAATAAAACTTAAATATTTTGTTGTAGAAAAATCGAAATTGATCGATTAAATTCTCTAAACGTTTCTCTCAAAAAACTTGTAAAAAGAGTTTGAAGTTTGAAATAATAGAAGTTTCGTTCTGGAATAACAGGAACTGAAAACAAATTGACAAACAGATAAAAAATTTGTGTTTATAAGTTTAGAATGCAATAATTGACTAAATTCAGAATAAGGAGTTGAGTCGTGTAAATTTTGGTGAATTTTGTGTTTTCATGAATATCGAAATTATCGCATAATTTAGTATTTTTTCAATTTTTTGCAACCTTTGTTCTTTTGGTGTTTTTATTATTGCAACATTTTGTAGAATCGGATAAAATTGGGGGTATGAACTCTCAACGATTTTTTCAAACGTCTATAGATATATTTTGATAATTTTTTTGAACACGAAATCTCTTAATCTATTTATAAAGCACGGAAAAAGTATTTTTATAATGATTTCATAGACAATTGGCAGTAGCTTCTCAGTCTTTCCTACGTTAGAAAAAGAGAAAAAAAAATGGCAGCCTCTTGTAGTGAGACATGCAGGAATGCTATGAGATGACTCATACTCACAGAGCACAACTGCTTCAAATCATCACTCTCTTTAGACGAATTAGAGACAAACGAACAGAATATTGCAGTTCGTAGAGTACGTTTGTGCGAAAAAAGAAAAAAAAAGTGAAAAATTGTGTACTACATAAAAATGATACAAGATGTATTTAATTCTTACTGCCCACAGGTTGTTATAGATGGGGAGACGTGTTTGCTGGATATTCTAGACACAGCTGGCCAAGAGGAATACAGTGCAATGAGAGATCAGTATATGAGAACCGGGGAAGGATTTTTGCTTGTATTCGCTGTTAATTCTGCTAAAAGTTTTGAAGTATGTATGATTTTACAATTGAAATTACAAATTGAAAAAAAAAAAGTAAATGAATATTTGTTTTTTGTACGTCAGATAAGTTGGGAGAATAAGTTTTAAATTTTGCACATGTTTTTAAAACAGTTTTAATATCATGAAAACAAAATTCCTAAGGCATTGAATAGTTTCTCAAATCGCGTTTCCAGTAAAAGCTGAAAAGAGGAACTGGGAAACAGAAATCTTATTGTAATTTGAACATATTCTAGACTATCAAAGAAATCCTTTTATAGAAAGAAATGATATTTATTTGGTCATTTGTTAAAAGGAAAGCTATTCAATAGCTGGGGATAGTTTTTGTAGTAATGAAATAAATAAAATATGATTTTTCGCTCGCATCCGTTAGAGCCTCGAGATTTTTGAGTCTTAATTCGTTCCAACTGTTGTAGGAATGTTAAAAAGAAACTTAATAGTTTCCAACAATGCTAAATTTCGTGATTTGAGTAAATAGGATTTTGTTTTTGTTTGTTTGAACTTTGAAAAATTATTTTTGTCTTCCAGGATATAGGAACATATCGAGAGCAGATAAAGAGGGTGAAGGACGCTGAGGAAGTGCCTATGGTTTTAGTTGGAAATAAGTGTGATCTTCAACAAACATGGGCGGTGAATATGACCCAAGCAAGAGAAGTAGCCCGCCAGTACGGTGTACCATTCGTGGAAACGTCGGCAAAAACGAGGATGGGTGTTGACGATGCATTTTACACTCTGGTAAGAATTGAAAACCGAAACAAAGTCATACATCTTTTTTCTTTCTTATTTTCGCACAATTTTGACTGATGCAATAAAAACGAATAACTGTAGGTCAGAGAAATACGGAAAGACAAGGAGCATCGTGGTAAAGAGAAGAGAAAACGTATGCGAGCTGGAAACTCTGGTCGCAGGAGACCCCGATGCTGTCTTCTTTAAATAACGCAATATCACTGATAACGAAAAAGAAAAGAACAAACAAAAAAAACAAGAAAAGAAAAAACCATTACTCAACACAATAATGCAAGCGTATAGTGTAAAAAGCCTTAGATTATGTCAAATTTATGCACAATTTGCAGCTTGCTCTTATTGAATATTTAAGAAAATTATAAGCACAATGTTTTTATTGTTTTTTTTTTTTTTTTAATTTTTTTTTTATATAAACCAAAAGAATGAAAAAACAAAATTCTCGTATAATTGTTGTATGATATTACATAAATTTGTATACCCATTGACGAATTCGAAGATTCGATAAAGATCGTTTATTCAGGGTTTGTATAAATATATTTCTCTCTTTCTCTCTATCTCTGAAAATCGAGGGTTAAAGCTGCTAATCGGAAGTTTAAAAAAAGCACAATTCAATTGTAGATATAGACGTCTTATGAAAGTAAAGGAAAAAAATGAATAAAACTTTTGATTCGCTTGAGAGCGTATCAAAGAAAATTGATCAAACATCTAGTTTAGTATCCAAGCGCAATGATTTAGCAATTTTGATCAAAATCGCAATGGGATACACCTTTTTTGAAACGTTGTCTAGCGTAGACAAACAAAAAACAAAGAAAAAAAAATCGCTGCCATGTTTTTCTTATCATCGGTACATGTACTGTCATTTAAAGTATAATCCCGCAAACGCAACAAGCGTTTATATCAATTTAACCTCTGCACAGTTTACAGAATTTCTCAGACTGATCCGATACAATTAAATGAAGAACAAACGAAAAATAATGTGAAGAAATTTTTTAAAAATCAAACTGAACTCATCACATGCCTGCCATTTTTTAAATATCATTTGCCAGTATCCTTTTTTTTGCCACATTTACAATTTTGAGCTTAAACTCTGTACGCAGTTTTCCCATATTTCGTAAGATTCATATTTTTTCGACAGAGGAAAAACGGAATTATAAAGAGTTCGTAAAAATAGAACCAGAGTATTGAGATTACCAATAAATTTGTTTTTAATAATTCGCAATTATTCCAACAAAAGTTAACTTTTCGATAAATGTTCACAAATGATCCGATAAAAATTCGTAGGCTAATTCAAATGTTATTTAACATTTCTTTATGTGTATAAACAGAAAACTATATACGTGAGAAAAAATGGGATTACTGCAAACCTCAAAAGTGGCTCTCAATCAATATTGCAAAATAATCATTGTCATTGTTGTATTAAATTTCTTATGAAAAAACATGAAAAACAAAAAAATTGAAAATTTCTTATGTAAAGTACGTTTTTAGGATATCACAAGCAATCAAGTGTCGTAATATTTTTCTTTTATTAAGTCTGTTGTACCGGGGCACTCGATAATGAGAGTAAAACAAATGATTTCTCTTCAAGAAAGAGTCAACGAAGACATGAACGCGCACTCGTATAACAAAGTTACTTAATCATAGTAAATTCGTAATTTCTTTTTCATTACGAATTTTCGCGATGATTGTAAATAGTTATAAAGAAGAAAAAAAAACCACAAAAACAAAGCGAACAAAACCGAAAAAAAGCACAACTTTTGTTTTCTATTCATTTTGATTCTCAGGTGGTGCTAAATGAAAGATTCATAACTAGACAGCCATTTTCAGGAAAAATCAAGAACGTAGTATTTTTGAGAAACAATCAGTTACTATAGGGTAGCACAAGATAATCGAATTTCACGTTGACATCACAAGTGCTATGCTGAAAAGTTGCCATCTACTATTTTATATATAAAATCATTTTATTAAAAATGTTTGAATTCTAAAAAAAAAAAACTTAAAAAAAACTAAAAAAAAAAGAAAGAAAAAGGACGATGAAAAGAAAATGTAATCTTTCTACTTGACTGTTTGAACCAGCCTTCTCAATCTCGGCGGAGCACTAATTTTAACAGGTTTAATTTCGTTAGTAATAAACAGCATAAGACTTTTCATAATAATGAGTGGATAACGATGTAAAGATCTTGTTATTATTATTATTATTTTTTTTGAGATAGTTATGATGCTCATGATAATTGGATCATTTCACATTCCGCATGGGCTCCTCCTCACGTGCACAAGATTACGAAAAAAAACAATACAAACAAACGAAAACATACGGTATTGAACGTTATGTTAAAATAGTGTGAAATAATTTGATGAATATTAATTGTGACTGAAAACAGAGCCGCGCGAGCCCGGTGAAATTTGCTAGACTCGTTGGGTGGCGAGACTTGAAATAAATCTCGAGATATTTCGAGTGTACCAATTGCTGCGTTCCAAGTGTAACATATCTAGTATATTTGTATATATACATAGTGGAACACGGGCCAAAATTTCATGATATATAAATCTATATATATATATATATATATAGTAATAATAATAATATAGATATAAAGAAAGAAAAAATCCAACGAGTCGAAAGGATTTCGCCAATGGCAGCCAATGTAACTGATCGTTGAGCCGATAACAAAGAAAAAAAAACGTTTATTCATTGTCCTTAGATATACTATGATTTTTTTTTGACTCTGCCATATAATGATGGCGTTTACAGATGAATTCTGTGACGAATCTAATGTAATGATTAGTATGTAAGATATCTCAATTAAATAAAGAAACGTTTATACATACATTAAATCATATTGTTTCTTTTTGTCTCCATCGATTGTTATGTTATTATATAGGTAGAAAGTCTGTTCGGAGATAAATAACTCGCGAATTTCATGTCCACATGGTTTATTGTCTCCGTACGATTTCAAACAATAATATTATGTTCGATTTTTTAATTATTTACGATGATATAAGTGACGAGGATCGAAGGGAACGATTACGAGATAAGATCGATAAAAAAAAACAGAGTTGCTTAACCTCCTTCAGTTTATCATGCTTCAATGTTTATTCATTACGGAGCACCTAAGTAAATATAAAATCGTCGTACGTCTATATGATTCCGTATGTACCTATATCACTGTCACTTTACTTCATTTTTTGTTTTGTATATACTTGTATATATAAACTATATTCTAGTCACATACGAAATAGTAAACGTAGGCTTGTGTGTATACAATCATATATATGGCACGTCAGTCTGTTAAGTTTAATTAATTAAACCACTTAATTATTATGTATTGTTAGATACTACAGTGTATTATCCGTAAATATTTGATGTTTTTTGTATTTCGTTTTTTTTTTCGTCATTATTATTGTTGTTATTATTATTTATTATTAATATTATCATTATTATTTTGCTTTGCTTGAACAATTTTTTTTGTCGTGTTTGGCATTGTCGTCGTTCTCTGATGGCCCTCTCACTACCGTATCATTTCCATATACTTTTGCTTGTGCTTACTCAACATTTCTGTGACAGTAACCAGCTGCTTTATTGTCGGCTGAAAATCAAACGTGTTCAATATTTATTCCGAGATTTGGAAACGAGCCTAGAAAATGTCGATCTTTAGGATCCCCTGACGGTTCCCTTTTCTTACCTGAGTCTTTGAAAGAACTTGAAGTTCTTTTAAATGTGAAACACAAATGTGATGCAGTGTCGCCAAATCTCTTGCTGTATCCGAGACACATGTACTTTTGCTTCTCGGATCGGTTCCTTCGGATTCAGGCTTTTCTATTACGTTCTGCAACGAATTAATTGAGAATTAATTTCGTCCCTTCTTTCATATTTAAAGATACAGATTTTTTTCAAATCTCTTTGGTATCGAGATTTTATTTTAGTTTTTATTGACAATACGTACAGACAATTGGTCCAGAAAAACTACCATTCGTTCTTTATTCTTCAGAATAAACGGATTAACAACTTCCATGTACGGCTCTTTTCCTCCGAACTCAACTAAATTTGCCAAATTTTGCAAACATTTTGCAACCATCACTAAAGATCTGAAAAAGAAAGAGGATGATTATGAAATTTAATTTTCAAACGATTTGAATAGGAATCCACTTTAAGGCTATGGATGAGTCATTCCGAATTTTTCCTGCTTTTTACACACAACTGATTATTTGTCGAAGGACATTTCGTTCAAGCAAACGTAATAAATTTATAGAATTATCGTTATTAGCATTATTATTTGTTAAAATTTGAAGGTTGATTTTGTTTACCACATTTTTTCAAATTAAAAGTTTTGGAATCTGATTTCATGGAGTTTTTTTTGGTAGAAAAACATGAATTCTGTATCTTTCAGGATTTTTCGTTGTTCTTACCTTGCAGCCGCTGGTGGCGGGGGTTCAGCAATCAAATTGAACGATCTTGGATTAAGAATGGCAGGGCAGAGCAATCTTAAAAATATGAATCCGCTGACAACTCGCGTTCTCACTAATCTTTCATGAGGCCATTTAGCTACGACTGCTCTTTGGAGACAGCCGCAAATATATCTGAGCGTTTTAGGGCATGCGTCGGGACTTGTAAAAATACTTAGAGTTACTTCGTCAAGAACCTAACGAAAGAAAACAATATTTTAGTCATTAATTGCGTGGATGAAGTCGTTCTCACGAATGAAATGTCGTTTTTGTTATTGCGTACTTGTAATAAAAATTCAGCATTGCTGCAAGCATCCTCCGGTGAATCCATTTTCGTGGGGTTTAATTCGCAACTCTGTTTGCTCTCAATAAGCTTAACTATAGTTTCGCGCAATGCAGCTTTAAGAAAAGACGTGCAAACGGATTTCATGTAAAGATCCATCAGCGTTGTTGTAAGGCTCGCAGCTCGAAAGAGCGTCGGTGTTTCGTCCTCCTTATCAACCTTTGTGATTAAATAAAACAAATAATTCAACAATATTAATCATAAGAATTAATGTACGAGATAAATATTATTGAAAATTATTTGAAAAGTACTTCAGCCTGATTCAAGGACCGCAAAAGATCAGCCTCTTTTCTCTCGTGTCGAAATATTCTTAGTAGGCTATTTGCCAGAGGAACTCTATCCAAATGACAAACGTCAGCTAAAGCTCGTACTACGTGCAATTCCGGATCGAGTAGCAATTCTTGTAGCGGACTGTATTCTTCCGGTGGCATTGCGAGATCGTGTCTGTATCTGTAATTGTTTTATTTTTATTTTATCAGTAATGAGAATTATTTATCTCTATTCAGAGAAAAATTTCTCGACGATTAATATTCAGACCAGTTTTTGTCAAGTTTTTAAGAACTCCCTCCTCGTTGTACAGTCATGAAATATTTCAAATATATCAATTGGACAAAAAGTCTCTCGATTAACTCGTGTTAAGAAAAATTTCATTACAATTCTCAATCTGACTGTACAGAAGGGGGGTATCTTCGAAGACCATAAACTGGCCTTAATCATCAATGATTGTACCGCAGTCGTAATCGCAATGCTCCCCACTCTCCAATAGGTGTGACCCCCGAGAGCGGATACCACTCGTCCATTTCCTCTCCGTTAGCCAAATTTGCAAGTTCAACGGACAGTTCGGCGACCTCTGTGTCCTTGCTTCGTTTTGTTTTATTGTACAGCGTGAGAGAGAAAGTCATCACGTCCGGCGGCACGTCTCTGTCAACAGAATTAATCATATTAATTATATATCACTCACTCGATGCGACAAAATACCAACAGAATCATATTTTTTCGAAACATTATGACTGAGAGTAAGAATACATTAAAAAGAATTGCTCAAATAGTCAAAAACTTAATGTTTGACATTTTGTTAATGTAAAATTTTGAAAAAAACTGTTTCTATGAGGAAATATAATTCGTGATTTGGTAGAAATGCGAATTTAAAAGGTCGGTTATGAAAAATGGACTTTTTGAAAATTATATTAAATGATGGATTTCGATGAATTGATCGAATAGGATTAGATTTATAAATTTATCAATTAATTTATTGATAATACGTACTCCAAAACGAATTCCTCGTCCCACAGAGGATCGAGGCCAGTCTTAACTTTTGTCCTGGCGACTTTAACGTTGTTCAGAGCCACTATTATAAAAGGATTAGGAACAAATTTGTACGGAAGTCTATGAGCGTCGAGTATGTGAAGATGAAGCGAACGTAGTTCGCGCAAACGCGCGACCTTAGGTGCTCTTGTCAATTGCGAGACGCACAATGGTTTTAGAGCGTTTATCCAGTCTTGAGCGTTTTCGGTATTCGGAGCAGCTAAATATGTTATTGTGGCTAAACACGGTAGGGCACGTTCGACCAATTGGAAACAGTGAGGTCGGTCAAAAACACTCTCGTGGACCTATGAGAGGAAAAGGACATTACAAAGTGTTAAAACATGTAGTGGTCTGATTATGATGACAAAATGAACTAAAAACAACCAAAGTTACGAGACAACAAAGACAATGGCGTTTTAGCAAACACATTAAACGGAAGATGTTCACCAAACAGCTAGTATTCCCAGGGATTCATAAACGACAATATTTTTTTGAATATTCATCAACTGTTAATGATTTCTTGGCTGCATTGAAGTAAAATTCATTCGGGATTTTAGTCTAATTTATTTTCGAGCATCAAAAGTTTGTTAAAATAAAATGTTTGGCTGCAAAAGTTAAACTTTGATCACTCATCGCTCAGACTATTTTTCATGCCATGGAAATAAAAGTTTACAACGTATTAATGACGTACCTGGTAAAGATAGGCGCAACTCAGGTCAATCAGACCTTTAGGTTTCGTTCGTTTAGGATTGTCGTAAAGATAAAGATGAGTATCGGAAGCGTCAACCAGAAGAACAAAATAAAGAGCTTTCCATTTTTTATTTTTTTCTGATTTTTTCTCCAAATATCCCTGCATTTTGATGCCCTTGTTTTTCTTAGCTCCCGATTGTTCTCGACATTCCCGTAAAGTGGCGTAAATTTTTTCGGCGTGTTGAACTTCGCGATTAACTCGGACGCTGCCGTCCGGTTCTGTAACCATAGCCTGGACGAGCGTGTGACCTTCGACTATTTGTTCCTTTCGATATCTGCGAGTAAATAACATTTTTATTTCAGTATTTAATGTTTTTTTGATGGTAAATAAATAAAATGATTATTTTGATGATTCACCGACCTGTTGATAACAGCGTCGAGACATTCAAAAGTTCTTCCTCCCATGAGATATCGTACGCCTTTCTTTTCGATTCGAAATCGTTGAATTTGATTGTTTATGTGGAAGAATAATGAGTAATCGCCTGGGCTATTGTCCGAAGGTCTGACCTGAAACGTTTGAGAAGTTGACAATCATTCGTGTATCGCATATTCATATCGTAAATTTGAAAAAAAAAATGGTTTAATTACTCACTAGAAAACTTCCTGGTCCTGCTTTAACCAGCATGTCGACAGCTTCGCTCTTCGTAACGTTGGGATGAAACCAAGAGAATACCGTATTTGGATCAATCGCGTCGTCAAGATCGTCGACTAATTCGCGAAAAATTAAACCCTGCTCGCCGGTCCTGTGCGCCGTAACCCACAGCCAACCATCGCCCATGTCGTTGTGAACGAAAAATATGTCACCTTTTTGAAATGTTAACTCATCCGTGTCCGGCATTTTTGTATATGGCAATATTGCTACGATACGCTTTTTATCGTTCACCGGCTCAGGCGGTGGTGTCGGATGCATAAGCCGTTCTCTCTTTAATAAATCGGAACAATGAGTATAGTAGGCTACTAAATCAGAGAGACTGTTGAATTGACGACCACCTGAAATAAAAAAAACATATTTATAGACTAATTTAGCGTCTTTGGTACTTAATTCCCTTCATTTTCGTTCGTATAAAGAACAATTCAATGCGTTGGCAGATCAAAATATGTATTTGAAGGTGATTTCTGCTTTAATTTTGGAGTAATACACTTCCCTGTATTGACATAAGTGCTATTAGGGGTCTGAGCAAACTTTAGCGGCTCGAAACTATTGACAAATTGAGAGCCTTGAATATTAGGCATGAAAAAATTTGTTTTACATTTATAAGAATTGAATAGAGCTGAGCAGTTTTTTTATCGAAAGAATAATTCATTTCAGAATGAACAGGAAGTTGAATTTGGATTGCATAACACTATAAAGGGTTTTTTGAATTTTATATTAGAATATTTTTGGTTTTCAATTAGTCAAAAATATTTTTTACCTATATAGTAGTCTCCGCACACGGCTGTTATGCGAAAGTGATTAATGCCTGTTCTTCCTAAATATGACAAAACGTAACTGCCAGGTTTTCGGTCACTTTCTCGCACCAGATAACTCCCCATTTTACTGGCATCCCATAATCTTTCTTCCGCCGTAAATCTATCCAGTCTACCATGATACCATCTGAATAATTGGGAAATGTGAATGAGAATGAATAATTTTGGAAAATGTTGAATATTCATAAAAATTTATCAATATATAGGCATTGAAAAAGTTGTTCTGCTGAAACTCGTTTTTTTCTTGGACTTACTGAATTTCAGGGGGAGCTGTCAAAAAAGTATTGTTACTACTGTCAGGCTCTTCTGCGTCTTGGGTATCATCTGGAATATTTTCCAAAAATGGATCAAACTCATTTTCCACATTAAGAGATTCGTTAGGTCCGCCATCTTCACTTCCCGTGCTTGGAGATCCGCCTTTGTTGTTGATATCGACCTGCAATTGCAAGCCCCTCTTAAGAGCCTTGGCTAGAACATCCTCTGAGAATTCTGAACTCTGTATTCGGCATGAAAACAGTAGCAAAGAAAAAGAAAATCAAAATACGAATGTAACAGAAATACAAGTAAATTTGTTAAGTACAGCGAATACACAGTTGTGGGGAAACATCAAAAAGAATGTGGTTAAGAATTCGACAATACGGTGGAATTTTTGAGCGTGTAACTGTGATGAAAATCAAGCTCGAAATTATTGATAAATGGATTGGATTTTTCGATTATAGAAACGTCGTCTTTTTAGTATTGTGTCTGTGTTTATTTAACTTTACAAAAACAAGTGTCGTTACGTGGTAAAGCGTCACGTTATTCTTTTTCCTTGTTTTCACATGACTCGAGCTCAATAATGACGAACAAAGGGGATTTAGCGTGAAAAAGCTCACGAACAAAAAAATAATAATCGAGTGTCGATATTTTGTTTGAATTCAATGATTCGAACGCGACGTTTCGTGTATATTGAGTTTTAACGATTGGGCATTATTTATAGTACGAAATGTTTTATTGTTTTATCAAGAATGTAATTTGTGTATAGTAGGGAGATATATATGTATATATATATATATATATATATATATGTTGAACTATACCTTTGCACTGTTTGACACGCTAGGTCCGCCGCGTACAAATTCTGCCATTTCTCTCGCATAAACACAAATTAATCCGGAAATTCACCCTAAAACCCTATGAACGTCGTTGCTGGTTGCCTCGAGCTTCATTCGAGTTTACTGACGAAACTTTCGTTTCAATGAGAAATTCTTGAAAAATCGTGAATACGAATTTGCCGATACAAAATGTATTGACGTTTCTCGACATCCATTTTATTACTGGCACACACCAAGACCAAACTAGCAGCTACCAGAGACACACGCTGCTACCCATTAAATTCATCCCTCTTGCCCGGAAAACGCGTAGCGGCGTTTTATTATGTAAAAATACCGTAACTTTACGAAGTGGTCAAATTACTTTTCAAGCATCGTTTATTGCGTTACCTGAAATTTTCACATTGTATATTTGTTTTCACAAGATCATAATTTCTTTTTTTTTGTGAACAATAGATTTGTTGACATTTGTGTTTAAAATGATGTTTATTATACTCGGTAATTCATCCGGTAAGATAACCGGCACTGAAAGTGACTTCATTAACAATTGGTAAAGATGAAACCTGTCCAGTGCAGTAAACAATATGTATAGTTAAAACCAGATTGATACTTTGGATGTGATGGCCGCTATACTAAGTCACATTGTCGTGACATAAAGTAAAAGCTGTCACGTAGCTCCGAGTTCTGCTTCGAAAGAATTATTTACCAGAATACAACATAGAAACAAAATGGTAAGTCCAGCTCGTAATCTATCATGTTAGGCAGAATTTAATAATTGTTATATGTTTTAAGATGCCATGTCATTACTGGAATAACCTCACTTTCTGTTTCGTCGTTTGTTTACCTACGGCTCTTAACGTGTTTTTTTTTTGGGTAGTCTGCCCTATTCAATTTTCAGAGTTTGCTCACGGTCGTGCTGCTCCTCATATGCACGTGTGCGTACGTACGATCTATAGTGCCGAGTCTTATGGACAGAAAAAAAGTCGGGTAAGTCAATAACTCTATATCCATACGTGGCTCAAATTTTCGAAACAAACGATTTCATCCATTATTTTTTCGTTATTGTTGCAACTATTTACACCAAGATATTTACCATTCTTTCTGAGCTGTCTGTTTACTACTATGAGTCTGTATGACCCAGGTAGTGACCTCAATTTTAACTGCTCATAAATTCTAAACAAAATGGGACTTTGCAATGCGTTTTTATAGTAACTGCAACGAGGTTTTTTCTTTAGCCGAGTGTATTTTTTCTAAAAATGGTTGAGGGTGCAAAAGTCTAAAAAAAAAAGTTTTATTTTCACAAGACGTCGGCGAATAATAAAACAAATGCGTTCCAGTCTGTCTAATTTTAAATATTGTATCAAAATATTTGTTCGGAAACTTTTACGCCTTCCAAAATATCATAGAGAGATAATCGCTTTAATTGAATTTTCTCATTTTCGGTCACAACAATGAATTGAAGAGAAATGATTGTTTTCTTTGAAAAATTTCCAGCTCGCAGAATCGATGCTAATTTTTGTAAATGATCATTATAGAAAAGTCAGAGAAAATCTGTAATTAGCAACATCAAAACCTGAAGCCATTGAATCGTTTTTACATTTTCTTCTTCTGAAACGGAAATACAGTTGAGCAGTGCAGTTTTGCAGTCATTCCTTATCTTTCGAACAGTAAAACCATGTAGCCAAGATCTTAGCGTACCTTAGAAAAGTCTGTCATCTTGAAAATCCCATAAAGGTCTCACTTTAAAAAAATGAGCAACATCTCACTGACAGGATGTTGTCCGATGCTCGATGTCAAGAAATTATGAATCCCCCACAGCTAAAAATGAAATTGAAAAAAAGCACGCACTTTAATTTATAAATCAATGATATAATTATTAAACTGTGATGACTCATAATTTTCAGGGTTGGGGGTATATTTTGGAAGTGCGCTCGAATCGGGGAGAGAAAAAGTCCGTACGTATCGATAGGATGTCTCGCCATGGCGGTCAGCATTCTCTTTTTTTCCTGAAATACTTTTCATCGTGTACTTTAAGGCAAAAAAAGAAAGAGAAAATTTGTACTAATATGTTGAAAAATATGATAGAAATAAGACATAAGGGATAAATAAATAGACTGTCTTTTATTATTATTACGATATTTTTTATCTTTTCATACTTCGATAACGAATACATCAATGATAAAAAATACAGCTCGTTTAAACTTCGTCTAAATCTATGAAAAAACAAAAAAAAAAAAAATATTTCGCACGCTAATTACATACAGGTTTAATTCGTCTTTGCCGATACGTTATTTGCCAGCGAAAGCTATGTGGTTTCATTGTTTTATTTTGTTTTCATTTTAAATTCAATTTGAGCACATTTTTCTCATTTTAGTCTTGATATATTTATATATAGATTTTATTTTATTCGCCTATTAACAACGCTTTTTCAACATAACGTCATCAGTATCAATATATTGAGCATCGTTCGATAATGTTTACAAGTTCACACATAGGTACATTCAGTACAATTGGTAAATCTTTTATTTTTTTATTTTTCGTCTCTTTGTGTAAAATCCTTTAGCTCGCATGGATTTACAACGATGAACTGTACATTTTAACTATAGGTTCGCTAATGTTCCTTTCAATAAGACTGGGGAGATATGATTTGTGCCAATCTTAGCCAGGAACAAATACACAATGGGGAACAATAAGTGGCAAAATTTTTCATCTTTTTTTTTCTTCTCGTATTATCTAATGTCGTTCAGAAATATATATTTTTTCATACACGTCTCATAATTCCGATACGTTCGTCAAACCGAATGTGACGGTGTGACATTGATGAGAACAAAATAAATGAGTAAATTAGTAAAAACACAAAATATCTGTACAGCGTTAATTAGCGAGGATCATCTCGTCTCAATCGTGATATAGTTCGTTTAGTCTTATTTTATTATATTTAAATTAATGTAGCATCACACTCACTACCGATATGAATATATTTACCAGGATATGGGTTTTTTTTTGATCTTCTTATCATTCAATAGGAATTCTTGATATACCCCTATTCGGATTTTTTCTTCCCTTATACATTAATTAGTATTCTAATTATTTGTCTGCATTTGATTATGAACGTATGTATGAATCAAACATTGATAACTCCAAAATTTAATTCTTTTTCTTTAATCTTCTTTTTTTCTTTAGATCTTCTTTGTCAGTAGATCTTTTTCCATTTGTTGAAGTTATCACCATTTGAATTTTAAGTACAGATATACACTACCGTTCAATAATTTAGACCAGTTTTTTAATCCCTTATATTCTGTACTAAAAATCTTTGTATTTGAACGTTTTCGAACAAAAATGTAGCTTTACAATTAAAAAATATTTTAATAGTTTGAAAATTCCTCCATCGAACGAGATTATAAGAAAAATAAATGAAATCTGATATTCAAGATTTACCAAAAATCAGTTCTTCAAGGCGGTACGAGGATTTGCAAGTGAAAAGAATGTACCACTTTGTGATTTTTTAAATATTTCGAGCAATTGTATGAAGATTTTTTATCGTGAAAAACATTCGTTCTGTAAAATGTTCTTCATCGTTTTTATTTTAGAAAAAAAAATCAACATAAATTAAAAAAAAAGAAAACAATGATTGCGATGACGATCTATCGATTCGTCAAATTTCGCGTGAGTGCGAGAGAGATGACTATAAAAATAAAAAAAATCGGTTGCAAGACTGATCCATCGTCCTAATTCATATAAACGTATTTTTTCAATTGATTCAACATTTTTTGTTCATTTCGTTTCCTCAATTGTTCAAATTGTGCATTCTCTTTCCGGAGATTTTAAGTACTACTGTTCGGCCATGTTTAGAATGCTCAATCACATGACAACAGAGTACTTTCAAAATATAATTTAAATAAATAAATAAATAAATAGTTTATTAAATGAAATTCATTCTAAACATTTGAACGGTAGTGTATATAACTGTTTTACGAAAATTGAGAATATATTTATCTCCGTTTAGCTTTTAGCAACTTTTGTCACATTTGTTTATCATTGGCGTCAACGAAATTACCAATTGGAGGTTTGTGGTTTCGATATGCAAGAAACACGGAGATTTTATCAATTAAACTTTCGAACAAAATCATCAAAATTTCTTCGAATATTCTGAAGCTCGTTAAGAGTAAAATAAAGAAGAAAAAAAAATGTATATTTTGTTTTTGAACGTAATTAACTGATCAGCGAATAATGATTTTTAAAAAATTGACGTAAAATAATCTCTGTGAAGTCTGTGATAAATAAAATTTCCTCAATTTTGATTATTAAGACTCGTAGAAATGGAATAAATGGTTAAAAAATATTTTTCCACTTGGATTCCTCGCGTGCCCTTCAAACCAACGAAAATATCACAACGAAATACACCGTTGGTAATAAAACTTGAATTCGTTCAATGACAATGCTTATACCGCTGTTTCTTATATTTAAAACTTCGTTATGTTTCAAGGCATTCTTGTCTTTGTTCAAAATAACACGTGGTGTTTGGGTGCTCGTACTGGTGGTACTAAAATAGTATTTTTTCTTCGATGTCAAAAGTGAGGTTGTCCTTTGTCCGATCATCGGTGTACTCGGACGATTGTAATTGTACTTTGGTGTCGTGAAATACGACGATCTCTCACGATTGTTTTTTCTTGGGCTGGGCCGTGTAACGGGACGTGGCGTCGTCGTGGCTTGCTGTCGTTCTGTAAATTTGAAGCAATATTTTTTAGGCTTTCTAATAAATTATAAAAATTCCAGTTTTCCAGATATTCAGACAAACTTTATTACGCGAAATGGATTCAAATAAGGCAGACGTGAAAGATTTTTTTTTTTTTTTTAATTCGATGAATCCATAAATTTATTTGGGGAGGAATAAAAAAAATTTCTCATCCTTCGAACGGCTGTTCGAATTTCAGGCAAATATATTTCTTAATAATATTGAACTGCATGAGTGATTCGTTAGGAACTTTCAAGGTCAAGTGTCATACCGACTGAGTTGCCATGAACGGCGGTGAAAAGGCTGTGAAATTCAAAAGTCAAACGTTTCCACACCGTTCGTTGTATAAAAAAAAAAAAATTGATTTATAAACACGAGACAAACTGAGATAAAATGAATTTTCTCACAATTACAATATATTATCGATACTTAGAATTTTTTTTGTAAATCATTCATGAAGAGTGTCATTATAGAATGAAAAAATCGAATATATCGATCTCTTTAAGTGTCCGTAAGTGCGAAAACAGTGAAGCAAATTGTGTGGAAAGAATAAAAAGTTTGCTCAGTCGGTAAATGACGTAACAGTATAAATAGTAAAAATGAAAATAACAAAAATAATTCGTACCATAAAGACTGAGAACAGATTCAGCGTAGCCCATGCTGGAGGTAGCCGAGCAGTTATATTCGCCGAGATCAGATTTTTGTAAATTTTTAATTTTAAGTTCAATGGTAGTTTTCCATTCGTCATCAGGATTGGTGCGTTCGTCGATCACGTAGCGTCCACTATGTAGTTAGACGGAGAGACAAAGAGAGAGAGAGAGAGAGAGACATAATGTTATCGTTTTATGGTAATAATGTAACGTTTATACAGATTGAAATTATTCGAGTGGAGAGTTATAGAAGAGAGAGAGAGAGAGAGAGAGAGGAATTATTAGGGTCGATATCGTACGATCAATTACAAGAAGTGGACGTGCGTGTGGCGGGTAAGTACGGGGCAGTTGAATAGGATCGCTGAGAGATGGCGTTGGGTGATGATTAAACATTGTGGAGTATACGGTACATCGAGCACAAAGCACACACATCATAGTCGTCCGTGATGTGGCGAGCGTGTATCACACGATTGTATATGCAAACTGACGATACTCGCCGAATAGATTATTCCTCTAGACAGTTTACGAGGGAGACAGAGAGGTAGTTTGTGTAGCGCAATGCGATTTGCACGATTTCCCAACAGATAAATTGATTGCTCGGCGTATAGTTAACACGCACACGATCTTCGGACCGAACAACACATCGAAACGTGTACATAAACACAAACGAGCTTTTACATTGAAACAGAGGATGAAGTACTAATAAACAAAGGGTCGTTAACCTATATGTCAAAGCTTCGAATCGTGTGACAAACGCCCTTTTGTATCTTTGCACCACAAGATACATATATATATATGTTTATAAGTGTATATACACGTGGACACTGTAGATATATAGAGAAATATATACGCACCCGCTCATTATAACCTGGTCCCTAGACTTCGTCCACAAATTTATCGTTTTAGGTGACGCTTCGATCTCACAGATCAGCGAGACGTTCGTGTTCAGAGGCGAGGTCAGCAATTCATTTCTGACCTTTGCGCTCGGTGCAACTACGTGTGTGTTTTCCACCATTTCGCAATAGTCATCATCCCGATTTGGGGCAAAAATAAAAACACAAATTGATTTTTATTCAAGCACATTCAAGCACGAATTTTGTATTGTGCTCGAGATATTACTACCATTTCGATATTGAATGGTGAAGAATTTAAAAAAGAAAAAAAAAATACACACACACTCATTCGTACAAAACGTTCAATAGTGAGGGGAAAAAATTGATTCAATAGAATTCATATGATTGGATGATATTTCGTTGATTCAATCGTAATGTTCTCTGTCAAAATGAACGAGAACTTTCGTTTCATTTATTTCTTTTTTGTGTGAGTGTGTATTTTTTTTTCTTCATTCAACTATGTACATTTTTTGTACAAACAAACTCGACCAATATTTTTTATAGCACAAAATAAGATTTTAATTGGTGGATTTTTTGGTTGGGATATCGAAAAAACATCGGGAAGAAAACATCTGTGAACACGTAATGGCGAAAAGTAAATTGTTTCTTTTGTTTTTTTTTTTTTATATTTCTTCACACATTTACTTTCGATTTGATATTTGTTAAGAATACAATTTTTATTTTAGCTGAAAAATCGTTGAGAAAATACTGCGAGCTTTATATTTTTGTTGTTGTGAAATAACATGCGATTGAAAATGGAAGAGAAAGGGAAAAAGAATTTTTATCCGATTCAGTGACTACCCAAGTGGTGCGATAAATATATATATATATCAATATTCTATTTATTTTCATATATACGTACATAAAAGATGAAAAACAACGCTTGTTGTATCAATATGATTCTATTCTGCAATACTTTTCCAATAAAATTCCACATCTCGATATATAAACTTTTCCTTGTACGATAGGGACAGAAGTGAAGAGCCCACAAAAAAAAAAAAAAAACAAAATAGAACGTTTACGGTGAAATGGACCGATATGAAAAAATTATTTGTTTCTTTTTAACCTCGAGGTTTCCATTGTTACAACGTCTGGACTGTTTTTCAATCAGATTCCCATTAGTAACTAAAGGAAATTCATTATTTCTTCCAATATAATTGACTCTCGATAGGAGCGTTTGTTTTTTTCAAGCTTTGACGTTTTCAAACAAATTCTAGAAACAATCATATGACGGCATTTGATAGAAACGTATTTTACTCGAATTATATCTCGGTTTCAAATTTTCAATAAAAAACTTTCGCTTTAAATAATTTCGTACATCGCCGGACATATTGAGGCTCAAAAACCGAAGAGGAAATTCGATTTGGGTCGTGCAAATTCGAGCACCCGGCGAGAGTCAATTGCGCCATTGGAAAAAGCTATTTTGAAAGAATTTTTTTTTTCCTTTACCCATTCACCGGCATATTCGAACGAATGAAAAAAAAAAATAATAATAAAAAAAAATAGAATAAATAAAAAAAAGGAATAAAAAAGATGTATTTGAGAAATAAAGTTTAGAATCGATAAACTGGAAGAAAGAAGTTTGTGGATAAGTTTATGACGTTAAATTCGAAATGTGAAATGTTCCATGTTGCCCCAAAGTTTTTGAGTTATTTTCCTGTTTTGAGCTCGCTTGTTCAATGACTTTTCGTTTTGCTATATCGTACCGTTTATTCACCCTTTCCTAGTTGATTCGCCATGTGTGCCACTTTTGGCCAAGCACATGGAAAACCTCCGAAAATATATATCATAGAATATTGAAAAATGTGTACACATATATGAAAATAGTGTATGAAAAAGGAGTAGGAATTTAGTTGGTTGAAGGGGTCAAGAAAAATGTAAGGGAGTGACGTGTGTCGACTGTCAGGTTTGCTTGTCGACAGGGAAGAGCGAGAAGGGTCATTGGAGCAGGAGGGAGGGAGGGAGGGGTAATGGGGAGAGAGGGTGGAAAAAGTGCGAAGAGCTCAGCAGACGGTCGTAATAGAGATCGATCGATCTTAAGCTTTTCCATCTTACCTTTCTCCGTTTGACTCAACTTTTTCATTTCATTTTTACTTTATTTTCACTTCATTTTATTTTTATTAGATGCTACTTTGAGAAATTCTTTTTCTTTGGTTTTTTTTATTATTTTTATTTGACTCCGAGGTGTAGTAAGAATGGAATAATTTATATATCATTTTTATATATAAATATACGAGAATATACTCACAATTGACTCTCAAATAAACCCTCTTACTGATTGCCGGGGGCACTTCATTTTTCGCTATGCAAAGATATGCTCCGGTTTGCCTTCTGTCAACTCTGGTGAGCTCCAAACGTTCACCAGTCGCGTTGTGCACTGTAAAAATATCAATAATATACTTTTCTTCTGTTCACTTGGAAGAATTTTGTTGAAGGATCTTTGTTTTCATTTTTTTATACCAAAGGAACATTGATGAAGAATTTAAATAGTGTAATTGTTATATTAAAACGACAACATTTCATTGACGCGATAATGGTCTTAACATTATTTTATTTATTTATGTTCCCGAGTCTTTGCTTTTCGTATCCATAACGATACTTCAAAAGTCTTAACTAATAAAAGCTCAAGTCACAGCCTCGTTTGATGATAAAAGTAAAAAAAAAAAAGAAAAAACGATGTTGTACAAATTTACGTTCATTTCTCGACGACGAAATGCAGCAGAATTTTGTTTTCTTTAATGTTGGTTTTATTATTATTCTTTGTGCTCGTTGTCCAGCCAATTTGCGTGGAAAGGAATAAAATAGGGATGAAATATTCTTCTTCGTATTATCCTTATTATCCAAGATGAAAAACAGAGCCGAAGGGCGATGAATAAGGGTGAGCGAAGCAAGGGAAAGTAGAAAAGAAAGAAGGGAAAGAAAAAAGTAAGTTAAAGAAAAGTTACCTTGAACGAGTTCGTCGCGAAAGCCCCTCGTCAGGATGAAATGATTTTTCTCGGTTCTCCAGTATACCTGTGGCAACGGTCGACCGGAAGCTTTGCACGTCAACGTTGCATTTTCACCCTCCATTACGGATACCTCGCCCTCGGACGTACCGTCCACCAGTATATCCGGTGCGACTGAGTAACGAAAATATCATTATATACTTCTCTATTCCCAGGGGCGTCTATGTATCGGACAAATATTTCTATCTCATATTTATGCGGGACATGACCAAGTGAATTCGAGTGCAATGAAAAATGTAGAGAAAAATCAACCAACTGCGTCGATGGGATTTGTTCTTTTTTTTTTTCGCAATAAAAACAAATAAAAACTGTATTTTTCATAAATTCGTTGAACAAGTAAATGTATTTCTCTTGAATTTAATGCTGGCCAATGTAAAGGGACAAAAAGTTGAATAAAATACACCAAAAATCGAACAAAGAACTTTTCGAACGGCCATTTTGGTTATTCGTATAAAATACAATGTCCATTGAGTAAAAGAAAAGTGTTAATTAACAAATTTCTGCTTTTCTATTATTGTGGCATGAAACATGGGCCAAAAGGAGAACATAATGTGTTGCGGAGTGAACGAATGATTAGTTTCTACATTGTGTTTGTTTGTGGCGCGTTAGTGCAACTTGTAAATAAACTGACCCGATTGTCGTGCGAGGAAGAGAATGAGAAAGGATGAAAATGGGGATACATCTGGCTTAACGTCGCTGAGTTTGTATTATAGTTATATGTGATGATTTGTAACAAGTATTTAAAATAGAGAGTGCTAACGAACTTGTAAGGGTAACAGAATCGAGCTACCGCGTGAATACTGGAATGTTAAGGGCTTTGGATAGAAAGCAATTGATAGTTGGATATGAGATGATTAAACAGAACAGTAGGAAATGCGAGTATGAGAGTAGTATTTAGTACGATGGCAATAATGAGAATTAGAGAGGAAACTGCTTTCTAATGTAAGACTATTGAATGCGGTAAATGGTAGCTAAATAGGCATAAAGATGAAGGAGGATGGAAGAGGGATATATACATATATATAGAGGAATTAACTAGCCGCAGAGCAAAGTGAGAACAAAGAGGCGACAGGATGGTTGAGGAAGGCGCTTAGCGTCAATTGTATTAGGTGTGTAACAGGGTGTATGAGACAAGGCGTTAAAGAGGAGGGGTTGTTGGAGATGTATGTTGCGACATCAGGATTCACTTGGTCCGCGTCATTCCACATTGCCGTTACATATAGCAGGTTATATATTAGAAGAACAAAAGGGCTTAACCCGAAAAGCACTTTGATGCGTTAACGATGATGACTAAGACCTTTTGTTGGTTAGCATCTTGTTGAGGCTATTCGTGATTTGGACGATGAACGTTCTCGGGAACAAGAGCATCACGTTTGTGCATATAGGTATAGAGATAAACAGAAATTCTAAACTATACGTTGTGTTAAACCAAGTGCACAACACACTCGGAAGGAATGCGTGACGCGCAATTAAGCAATACCACAAGCGTGAGAGAAGGATGAGACAAGAGAATATCGCCTACCGAGTACGTCGACACATCCCAGTTGGCTCAACATGGGCCTGGTATTTACTTGGCACATGTAACAGCCACGGTCAGCTTCCTTCAATGAACGAATGTGCAGACGCCACGTCGTTGTCTCATCCGTCATCGTTGATGTATCTTGATGTTCATTGTTGTTATTGTTGTTAGTACCAATAGCTAGACTCTGATTCTTGCTTGTGACGTTTTCAACAGTCACGGTAAAACGATTCGAATGAGAGATCGTACGTTGACCCATCGAGAGTACTGTTTGATCTTCGGCACGTAGCCAAGCGACCTGTCCATCATAATAATCGTCAGTATAGATATATGAAGCAAACGATACGAGAGCCAACAACAGTGTACGTAGAGAAATGAAAATTGATGTATACGCGTATATAAAATATATATATCATGATTTTGCATCTCTTTCTATACATATGCATGTAAATGAGTCTTGGATTGTAAATAATGTACGCCAATATACTCTGAAATGTATGCATATCGCACCAAGAGGCCTATATAACATAGTGGGCTTTTCAACTATCGGCAACGATCGAAATTCTCCGGGTATAGTTGTGCAAATATCAGGCCGCCATCATTGAAACTCCATTTACATGCGGGGGCACCCACATCGAGAGTTTAAGTGAGAAAGAAAGAGACACCGAGAGAAAGCGAGAGAGAGAGAGAGAGAGAGAAAGTGAAATAAAGGGAGCAGGGTACACAGTGCCACCTCGTTTTCTCTCTATTGCATCGTTCTATCTGCACATAATACGTATACATATAACTCAACGAATATTATTATCGCACACGATCGTTCTTGATGCATATTCAGCCCAATACGATTCATAACTCCATGGCTCCATATATAGTTACCAGTCTCTGACACTACTACTATACCATTCTACATCGTCATCGTTCAATTTGGCTAGATCTATCATCGCGATCGTGCAGACCCTTACATAAACGCCTAAGATTGCGTAAGTTTCCTTGCCCCTATTCTCTATGCTCTCAACGGATGAGAGACTATTCAAATCTCGTCTTATGTCCCATACCGTCTGCAGAACGTTGATGAAGACCTACAATCACGCCACCGAACGGTGGCGTCATGGTACCACGCGGTTATCCAACCACCACAGAAACGCTAAGTAATTGCGAACGAATATATCAACGATTTAGTCTTCACAGCAGCTTCGATGTATTTTCAATTATTGAATATACCTTTGTCTACGTATATACGAATATAATAGATTCTTCAACATTGATTGGGTCGTTAAGAGCAGAAGTTGAAGAATATGAATCCTATTTTTATAGCTGATGTCTTGAACTAACGTCGAAAATTCGATTTAGCTTTACAAGCTGGAAACAAGCTGCATTTGTTCACGGTTCAGCTCATCAATTATAGCTCAGAGCTATATTTTATTCTCTTCCTTTCAATTGTTATTCCATAAGGATTTATAGCAACGCTTGGAATAAAAGAACATCGCATATTTCTTATAAAATATTTTCGTATATTTTATTATCTCATTTTTGTATAAAAGTTTATTCCAAACGCGTATTATATTTTTTCATCGTTGATATGCTCGATATGAAATAATATAGAATGGAAGAGTTCAACGAGGTTGAATATACGTTGGTAAGGAGAAGATTGTTGTTATCTTTATTTTCCTGTTACATATCGTATATTGTTATTATATATTCTTATGTCTGATGCTCGTGTATGTCTTTCGTGTTTGTAAAGGAAAAAGAAGCTTTAAGCTCATGGGGGATGGGGAAGGGGTGAAAGAAGTGCTGCACCCAAAGGACGAGTGGTTCAGCAACAAAAACTTTGAGTTATGAGTGGGTTGCTTCTCTAGTGGTATCTTTGACATCTTTGCGCAATAGATGGATTGACAAATATATAAAAGTTTGATGGCTACATGAGATGTTATCCACAAAGTGGAAATTCTCTTTTCCACGTAACCTTCTCATACATAAATAAATTCGAGGTTAGGAATGAACGTACGAGAGAATAGGAAGATATACACTTTTGAAGCAATAAAGTTTTCTTTGGTATGAAATGTGTTACTTAGACGAATGCTTAAGGGGGAAACGCCAAGAGTATGAAAAGGTTGTATGGCACGTTGGCAAAATATTGTTTTTCAACACTCTTTGTAAACAAGATCTCTCCTATTGGAGCGTTGAATAAGTTTAAGATGACGAGAACGTTGAGTATTTCGTAACAAATGTAGAAATCCGAGGTTTTGGAACAAGGTTTTGGAACGAAGAAGAAAGAAGAAAGATTATTGAAGTACCTTAAGGTAAAATGGGAAAGCAGGAGAGAAAGAGACTCTTAAGGATTTCAATTGCATGTTTGGCATACGCCAAACACCAAGTAGATATTCTTCACCCACAAGGAGAGAGTTCTCCGATACCGCTTCTTGTCCCTTGGGTGAATTTGAAGGAGCGAGTGTGGTTGATGTGTTCTAGAGACAGGCATATAGATGAAGGGAAGGAAATGGAAGAGAAAGGAAGATAGAGAAAGAGGGAGAAGCGAGGGAGGCTAAATCCGACAGCTACTCGACGGATTTTCTCGTGAGATAACTCCTCTTATTCTACTTCCGTCTCTCAGGGTACTAGTCCTTTTCTACGAGAAACACGAGATCAAGAGCAAATAACACTGGGAAGCTTCGAATTAGAGGAAATCTTTAGTCCCTTATTCACATGGCAACAAAGATTGAGTACAGGTTTTTAAAAAAATGTGTCTTTAGAATTAATCATCAAAGTTTGTCTTCAATCCGAGATCTTTTTTTAGTTTTCAACATTGAAAATGACTCTTCTGATGAAAACAACAACCGATTGCTCACGAGCTCAGCTTTTCCTACAAATTTAAAGCTCCACAAAAGATTTCGAGCTCACGAACAGAGTCGTGGGATATTTTGAGTCTCTCTTTTTTTATTTCATAAAATAGTGACGTACAAATTGGTTCGAGTGTTCCCTTCGTCGGTCCGGTAATACCATAAGTTCACTTTTAAGTGGTCGAGAGAAGATATCGAAGGAAAAGATGAGAGAGGTTGAGGAAAGGACAAAGCAGTGAAGAGACGCGGTTGTAGAGAGTCTATTGAAGCGATTAAATGCTTGGAGGAGCTTTTGCGAATGGTACAAATTTGCGCGAGGCAAAACCGCAAGGGAAGATTACAAGAAGAAGACTGAGGATGCAGGAATATACAGATATGTACAGACTGGTATACCTGTGTATATATATGAACGATAAAGGCTCAAATATATAACATTCCATAGACTTTATATATGCATAGAGAAGATCGCGACTGAGAGAGGCAAAATATGAAGAGATGCAGCTTCCTCTCTGATTTCGGTCGAATCCCACAGTGACGATAGAAAGAGGGATCTGGTTGAACATCATTCCCCGTTTGCACTGTGCAATCGTCAAATGCTCTGGGGATATATTATGCACAATGTCATATATTTCTACATACATACGTTTGTATGTATATATCTGTAGATCTATGTGTACGTGCAACCGTCAGAGGGTTCCATGTACTTGTCGTCACGGAGAATTCGGGCTGCCTCCAAGGTTCCTTTGATCTCACGACAAAGGACGAGAGATTCGAAAGGAGTCTTAAATCCGAGCATCTAAAAATATATATAGATTCGACGAATCTCTGCGTCACCCATATCGATGTCAACGTACTATAAAGTCGTAAACCACGTGTTTTATTCTTCAGGTATTAACGTACGGAGCTCATTCTTTTTCACACCGATCAATCAAATTTGTAATAATACTTTGTCGTCGCCACTTTTTTGTGCATTCTTTGTTCGAAAATCCTTTTTATATCCTGAGCAACGAAGCTGCTAAGATTTCAACAGTAACTAGTGCAAATGTTTTGTCTGACCAAAAACAGGACTAACTACTGTCCATTTTGTCATGTATTTACGTTTGAGCCTTGTTTACTTACCTGGACAGTTGATTAGTGGAATAAATTTAGGGTACTGTTGAGATTTGAATGTGTGATAACAAGACAAACAGAGAAAAAGTGGAGCTCGTTCTTTTTTCCCCAAAAATACGACAGAATTTATTGGAAATTTTCGTCAATACACTGGAGAGTGAGCCTAATTTTTTTTCAATTTTCACAAGGTCCTGAACACATGATTGAGTTGAACTAAAAATACAGTTGATTGAGTTGAACAGAAAATTCTTCCTGTGCTGATTGGGACGTCTACACGTTTTCTTCGTGCTCCCATATTTTTAATTTCAAATTCGAATGTAAACAAATTTTCTGCTGCATTTATGGCTCGTAGAATTTAACGAGACGTCCTCGGGTTTACCAGAATGTTGCAACAATTTCGCTTTATTCTGAAAAAAATATATTGTTATCGTGCTAGCAACCCTAAACACATATATCTGCACATATCACCTCATATATTTTGTTCTTCTTGTATTTATATGGATATACGAACATAAATATGCGCATATGTACATGTAAAATATATATATATATAGATATATTTAAACGTCTCCATGAACAAGAGGGTAAACAAATTTCAGAGCAGCTAGGAAAGTGTTCCATCGCGATTTTCCACCTACAATATATACTTGGCATGTATGTATATGAAGGTTGAAGAATTTTTTCCCATATCGCCCGACCGAGAAAAGTGTTGGCAGGCAAAGTTGGTGAGGTTATCCGGGGGGGTTGTGAAGGGAGATTGGGCAAGAATACGAAGGATCGTAAAAGGGAAGAGTAATACTAGTAATAATGTGCGAAAATGATGTTTTATCGGGGATTCAGATGAATGGATGAACGGATGAGAAGCTAAGATACATTTGGATTTGTGAGAGGGTGGCAGGCAGGCAGGCAGGCAGGCAGGCACGAGGGTTGTAAGAGTTTTCCTCTCCCCTGCCTCGTTTTCTCTTTGGGGTAAATATTCGATCTGGTAAATTTTGCAAAGAGTGCTGAAGCTCCTGGCAAATAGAAGAGACGAGATTTGAGAAGCGGAACCAATGGAATGAAATACGTGAGATTTTGATCGGGCTTGTGCGCGGCTTAAGAGTCGAAAAACAGAGAAAGGTAGAGAGAGAGAGAGAGAGAGAGAGAGAGAGAGAGACATACATTCGACAGCTGACACACATTATCCAAGGAGTTAGTACCGAAAGATTCCCTTTTGGGGTTTTCATATGTTTTCACCAATATATATATATATATATATGCACATAGACACATATATAGTAGATGCGATGCTTGACGTATGTTTCTAGTAAGGGATGAAGAAGAAGACGAACGCGAAGACTACATACACGCGGATATTTCGTCTTGGTAAGCTTTCTACAATATATATATATGTATTTTCTTGAACAACCAATATAGTAGCAAAGTACATACGCGTATGTATGCTAACACATATATATATATACATGTATATATAAGGATCAGTCTACCCATTGGTGTGATATTTCGAGAGTCCTTGGGCCACGAATCTACGTTAGCGCTAAGAGATTGCTCCCCATACCCTTTCATGCCATTTCTGGCCTCTACCGCCTCTTACACGTTCATTCACCTCATCCCCTTTTCCTGTTCCGTTCCATTGTAATCATGGAAACAATCATTCTTCTCTCTCTCTCTCTCTTCTCTTCCCCACCTCTTTCTCTCTATTTCTCTTGGTCGTTCTAGCTTTTCCTCGTTGTTCGTCTCATTTATATACACATATGTATATATGTGGTGAATTCAGCATAGAGCAAGAGAGAGAGAACGAGAGGCTTAGTCCGCTTTTCTATCTTCCAACTGCTCTTTTCTTCCTTGTCGCTCCAATGACCACACCGTGCACACTCTTTCCTCTATTTCTATTTCCTCTCCCCCACCCCCCCTCTTTACGTACATACTTCGATGGTCCATTGCCAGAAGAACCTGCAGTCGATGCTTAAAAAGCATTTATACGTCCTTTTAAAACCAAGTCCATCGATCTAACATCACGCGGAATCCAAACTCCTCGTTTAGCTTCACTCTCCATAGTTATCTTCCATGTGCTTATGTACGTTCTCTATGTTTGTATAGATTCTACCCTTTTCACTCGCCTCCACAGCAATCACCGATTTGTCTGAATAAGCCCTCGAGGCAAGTATATGCTCGCTCGCGTTTACCCTCAGGCAAAATACTAACGCTTCGGACTCCACGACCATATCTTTATTCTCCTTCTTTCCTTTCTTGTCTTTTCGTACTCTAATCTCTTCCTCACTCTTCACTTTTCTTCTCTCTTTCTCTCGATACTTGCATCGTTGCCCAAATCCTCTCGTTCATCGATGCCTAATGGGAACGAGAAAAACCGAGCGAAAAGACAGAGAAATAATAAAAACAACAGACTGCACGATATACAACGAAAAGTGCAGAGAAAAACGACCATTATGTTCGAATCATCATCGCAACCCCTGCGAAACTCTTATACGTGTAGACGAAAAGAGAGAAAAAAATAACTGTGAATACGGATCCTACCAGACATCAGCCAATGTCCGATGCAAGAGTTGGCCACAACTCAGACATATTTTATATAGAACTCTTGGACACGTAGACACGAGGAAACACCATCATCACCGATGAACCTCTTCCCCTTTTTTTCATTTATTATCTTCCCTTGTACACCTCCGTTTTACAGACACGACATTCCTGTTTCCGACATCCACCGTTTTGTTTTTACAGCACAATGTCCAACACTTTTTTTTCGCTGTATTTTCGCATATTCAAATCTGAAAATTATTACTTTTTCGTCCGTAATTTAAAAAAATTGCTTTTCATTGTTTAAACAGTGAAATCATTTGTGCACATTTTATTTTCTTTCAATAAAAATAATTATTCTATCCAACAATTTTTTTACCTGTCAAAATAAGACTTTTTTGACATTTTTTTTGTAAATTCTTGAATTCATTTCTGAAATTTGAAATAAAAATATGTGTTTACATACAATTTATTCAATATCTTGGAATTTAAGTCAAGAATTCATTTCACGAAAACATATAAATACTTCGCATTAATGTCGAGTGCTTTTTTGCATAACTTTCATATTTGATCATCCGGCTGAACAGCAATACGAAAGGATTTAACTTTTGCCCTCTCATGATTTCCTGTTTGCTTTATCCTGAATCTTCGAAATTTTTCTTTCCACTGTCTCTTTCATGGCATACACTTTTCGCATATTATTTGGACGAGACCGCGAGCTACCACGGAGACAACCACGATTTCCATTTCCGTGTATATTCTTCTGTTTTTTTTTTTCTTCTTTAAGAATACTCAACGCGATGCTTTTCCTTATGTATCTGTATCATCATTTCTCCGCACTTTGTTCCAACGAGAAATAACACAAGCTGCTCTTCAGAACACTTTTCCTTCCGGTTTTCCTTATGTATGAATATGCATATATATAAACGTTTAGACGTATATATACATATATATATATATATATATATGTAAACGAAGATAGCGTAAATAGAAATAAACGTGCAATCTCCCAGTCTTTTGTGCACCAAAGTGAAATGTATACGAAACACAGCACCGCGTGCTCTCTCCTGTATTGTGTGCACGGAATGTAATATTACGTGGGTCTAAGATAGTCTTTCCATTCTTCGAATGGAAAGATTATTATTAGTATTATTATTATTATTATTATTATTATTATTATTATAGGAAAGAGAAATCTCGTGAAATTAATGGCTGGTGGGGTGCAACAGTCGAATGGCAAATATAAATAACTAACTGATACAATAATCAGAGAATAGATCGACCAAATAAATTATTGATGAACATCTGTAACGAGTTTTTGTCAAGTAGAATTCGGTTTCATTACCATTGTTCGTGAATTTCGATTTGTTCTCCTTTTCGCTGTGATTGGAAACATTGTTTGAGTGTAAATAATTATCTTGTCAATTTGTTTGATGATGAAAGCCTGGATTTGAAAAAAAATCGATTCTTCTGTATCGTAACTTTTCTGATTGATCGGTTCATGTATGATGCGTGTTATCGATTCGAGAAATATAGTGAATAATATTTGAGAATAGTGGATAAAAGAGAGAGAACAAAAGATATGGTTTGTGGCTGTAGAATATTCATGGTATTTATTCGTTTTTTCACAGATATGCAAAACCTCCGGAATTAATTATAAAATATTCATGGTCTCAATATCGCTAAATTTGTATAAAATTATTATTATTATTTTTTTTTTTTCGGTAATGCAGGAACAACGATACTTTTTGGAATTTTCTGAAATATTTTATCGAACTGAATTGACATTTTTCATTGAAAAAAAAAAAAAAAAAACAATAATAAAGTTTTGCCTTCGTTTCTATAAAAATACCGTGAGTCTACAGAAAATATTTCGATCATGAAATAGAAAATAGTGAAAAAAATGAAGAAAAAAACGTTAAAAACGAATTGTGTTTTCGAGAAAAACTTTAGCATCTGTTTAAACTGTTCACCAAGCGTCAAAAAGTTTTATTCAGGAGTGAAATTCTCGAAGAGCTATATGCTCAGAAAAAACTTTGCAATTAGCACAATCGTATACTTTTTGTCATAAAGATTTTTACCAAAAAACATGGTAATGCTTTCCTGTTATCAACTTGAAGTTTTGCATAGTAATCTATATGTTAACAAATCCTAATGTTTGACCAGACCAACCCTCAATGAAGATTAGAATTTCTATCCCATTAGTAACAGTTCAAAAAGTCCTCGAAAGCATTTTGTTCATTAATCCGGATAGTTTTGATAATTTTGTTTTCGTTCATGAATCAGGAATCGTGCATTCCAACATTATTGAAATTTGGAGAGGAAAAGAACTTGAATAAATGTCTAAAAACGAAGCCAATTAATTAAATAATTTTTTGCTTCTATATTTAAAAAAACGTGAGAGTGAAAAAAACGGTGTTTTATCACTTCATATTTCGTTTTCATGCTCGATGTTCCTTAGAATTATCGTTCATTACAACGAGAAGCAAATATTACGAGACTTCTTTTTATTGTCATTATATTTCTATCCAGCAAATAATGGAACGACGTCGTTGCTAACCGTAATGAGGTCCGTTTGCAAATTTGTAGCACACAGTTTTTTCTTCCACTGAGAATGAAGGATACACTTGGTAAAAAAATTGTCTTTTTTCCCTCCATTTGTGTTTTATATATCGTCGCGACGTTGTCAACGCTATGATGTTGGGAATAATGCGGACCACGAAGAATTCAGTCCCAGGGGCATTGTTTTCTCTCCCTCTCTCTTTTCTGGTTTCTTCGTTAATGGAACGAGACGAGGCTAGTTATGTCTGTGAATTTTTTCATCATATTTCTCGCAGTCTCCTGACTTCCTTGATCCTTCTTCCAAGGAAATATATACTTTTATAATTATATGTATAGATGTATATAACGAATTGTGTGCGCTTCTCAAAGACTATTTTCTTCAAACGTTTTATTCATTTGTCTTCTACTCCTTTAATAACTTATTTACGTAAGCTTCTGATTGACTCATTTTTCTCATTTCAAGACTAAAACGGAGACCCCTCAGATCTTGAAAACGAATTCAGACAATCGCAATGTTCGAATAAATTGAATTTTCTCCTGTCGTTTAATAAAACGAGCTTTGTTATTGCGAATGAAAGATCGTTTTTTAATCCTTATGTTTTCTAACTTGTTATAAATATACAATCCTATTTGCATTTATTTATTTATTAATATTCGCTTTTTTCACGTAAGAAAACTGCGAAACTTGTTTTTTTTCGAAGGCAAGAAAAAAGTTTTTTTTTCATTTTTATTATAACGTAATAATGACGTAGTCATAAATTTTCATATGAGGTACATAAAAAAATGATTGCGAAAAAAATGGGTGGAAAACGAGTTTTTCATGAACGGAGTTTTGAAGGATTTTTCAATTTTTTTTATTATTAATCTTCGGCCCTTGCGAACTATCCATTATTAAAAGGTGCTCAGGAAAATGGTGTGGTTCATAAAACTCGAATATAGGTGGTCGATTATATTTATAAAAATAGCTTTTAAAACTAAGGTCAAATGCACGCACTTCACGCACCATTTAATTTCATTTTTTTTTCTTTCTTTCTTTCGCTTTTCCTCTATTTTTTCCTCGAGGGTCATCTCGTTGAATTTTATCATCTCACGAGGTACGTAAAAGGACGTGAACGAAGAATAAAGTGGGAGACGATCCAGGGGACTCGTTAAGAAATCGTCTCGACTGCTCCTTAACTACTCTTATATCACTTTAACGCCCGGAGTTTAAACCCTTTCACAGAGTGGGGGGTTACTTTTGAAATCAGGCAAATGTAGAAATTATCCGATCGTTAACGTTTTATCCTCGTGGGAATACCCGTTAAATAAACGCTTCAGCAAACCATATTAAACCTTATGGTTTTCCACGATTTCATCAGCAAATTTGTCTAAACGTTTTTTTTTGAATATCTACCAAGGAAAATAAATGAAAAAAAACGCAATTCTGTATAAACGAGAATAAGAAAAAAAAGGAAAAGTGACGTTTTGACAAAAATAATCAAAAGTGGTTTTGGTCCAAATATAATTAAAATTAATTTTTTTCGAGTCATTTTTATTCATTTTTTTGGAAGAATACGCCAATCAAATGGGATCGAAAATTAGTTAAATTCGGAATCTCCGTTAAATGATTAATTTCTGAGAATAGTTGCAGTTAATTTGTTTTGTTTTTCCAGTGAAAATTGAGATCACGACTAATTTGGATGCTGCGGTTATTATGCCTCGTATATGGTATTTAGGTCACATGTAACTTCTCTTACCTTGTAGTTACCCAATCCTCTAATGGTGCACGAGAGAACTGCTTCTCCCCTGCAAGCTGCTGTCACGTTTCCGATCGGTTTAGCGAAGCTTGGAACATCTGTGAATCATAGATTAGTCTGTTATCGCAATGCGGATTAAATTAATTAATAGGATACGAGTTTATTTGTGGTGTACAATTCGAAAGGGTTGCGACATATGAAACAACATGGATCTTTAATTGAAATCGATCGACATACGTAAGCCCTACATAAAAAACACAAAATACGAAGAAAAAAAACCGTCCAATAGATCGAGAATTTACAAAAACGATCTTCAATTCATAATTTCCTAACCATCGACAGCGATGGGGGTGTTAAGTAGGTGTTTGGATCGTCTCGAGCGAGGTCAATATTTGGTTGGGTGACCGCTGTCATGCGCTGGGTGTCCAATCAATCGCTAAGGGTTAGGGAAACTTTGATGGCACCGACCAAAGTTTTTTCAAGTTTCCTTTAGTCCTGATGCATGAAAAAAACGTACATGTAGTACAAAAAAGAGCACATGCAAGGAAAATGGAACTAAAAAATTAATAAAAATACAGTTTTCGAACGGCTTGGAGTAGAATCAATGAGACTTTAAACTTTCATAGTATTTTTCTACCAAAAAATCAATTACCTTGGATACGATACGAAAAAATAAAAGTTACGATAAAGTAGGATGGAAATTTCAAAGCCGACACCTTGGAACTTTCATTTTATATAAAAGTGTGAAATGTTTCGAGGGTGGAGCTTTTCACATATTTGTTGGTCCGTTCTCTACATAACAACGGACTGTGTAAGGCCGTCAGTGTGAGCGAAACGGAGACTGAGAAAGGGGTAGGAAATTGGTGACAAACTTTTCGAGAGTCTAGGATTTTGCCAAGACCTCGTGCGTTGCACTTGAATCAGTGGTGGGACAAATACGTATATATATGTATATATTTATATATATATAGAAATATATTGACTGAAATACAGAGGATGCACGCCATGGAACGAGATGCCACTCTCGTAGCTTCTTGTTAAGCCAAACACGTGCGCTCCACCGAACATTCGCCCTTAAACCGCCGTAACTACTGTCCCTAGTAACATGTATCCTATACATACGCACATACACGTAAATATATATGTATCAGTTGAATGGTTATCAAAAGATATGATATATATACTGAGAATAGACTCGCATCCTTAGCTTACCTTAGTTACAACTTATCGAAAGGTGCGTATCGAATCTCCGATCACGTTTCACAATAACTGTCAATATGAGAATCTATTTTGTTTATATTTATATTTATATATATGAAAATACGTTTATATTATATTATCGTTCAAGTATTTCTCATTCAGTGTGTTATGAAATTTGCTTTCACCGATTAAATCAGTAGACAATGGAGTTTTAGATCGTTCAAGTTTCTCTCAGAAACTCCCATTGGGATTTGACGACGAACATCTCGTGCACGTAAATAACTCAATTTATGAAGGAATTTTGACAATTTGGTATTTGGGGCGCAAAACTTCGAAGTTGGAATATGAATTTTGTTTGTAAGTGAGTAAAAAATTGCTCTACGATTAATCTAAAACCGTGTTCTCAAATATTGACGTTTATGGAGACAAACTTTTGTTTATTAATGATTATTGTTGATGGTTATTTAGTTACTTTGCATGATATAGTGGTTTTTAACTTTTGAAAACACTGCCTCGGGGATTCTGGATTCGGTACAGAGTTTCCTCTCTTTTTATATCTTCATCTTCCTCTCTCTCTCTCTCCCTCTCTCTCTTTCTTTTTCTCTTTCTCTCGCTCTCTGTCTTACTCCCTGTCACTTATTTCTCGCTATATCTTTCTTACTTCCTCTCTCTTTCTCGCTCCCTCATTTTTATTAGCACTTGCCTTTAGATCTACGTTTCTTCGCACAAAGTTTTAGTTTAAAGTTTGTCCTATCTCTGTCTCTCTATCTTTCTCTTTTCCTCTTTTCCGGAGTCTGTATTTCGTGTTGTATATAGATATCGCGAAAGATCGAAAAGCTTCGCTCGGACGAGTAAGTGTAGTCTTTGGGGAGAGACCGATCTCTCACGATCCCGATAGAAAAGCAGTGGAGGAGGAGTCGAGGATTCCCAGGCGAGTGTTGCCGTATTTCGATCGCTCCATAGAACTTAAACTTTCTTAACGTCAGAAGGGATGCACACCCAAACACTTGGGGTTTAAGTTCTTCTTTCGAAATGTACAGTAAGAAAAAATAAATAAAAAATAAAACAAAACCGAAAAACTGCCTTGAGCAGAAAAACAACAATCAGGAAAATCTTTCCTAATATTTCACTGAGGTCAATGCCACGAAAGTTACGAAATTTACAATGGATTTCAACGTTCAGTAAATAATTTATATTTTCCAGTTAAATATTTTTACAATTACATACATTTTTCGAATTCAATTCACTAATCAAATGATTATTCAATTTTTACACTAATTGTATCCAAAGGTTTATTGATTATTAAACAAATTAATCGTGAACTTATATTAACAGCATGTCCTATGAGCCCAGGAAAATTTTAATCAACATATAGATTTTCAGAACCATAAAAATGTAAATTTCTATGATGTCAACGTTCCATAGACATGTTTAGAAGTTGAATCAATAATATTAAAACGATTCTAATGTAAAGCAACGTTTACTTTGTTCCTCAAGAGTGATTCCCAATCAATGTTTCAATTTTGCAGCCGATTGTTAAATAGGTAAAAAAAAAACACATTTCATCAACAATGTCAAAAGTGACAAGAAAAAAAAACGATTGACTCGGTGAATTTGTTGAGAGAATCTCTTGAGGGATAAAAAAAAGTGGCGATGCGTCAAAGCATTTAAAAATGACGTCAGAAAATTCGAGGGATGTCACAGAAATTTGAAGACTTTTAATTTCGTTTTCCCTGGTGTTGGTCCAGCAAATTTATTATTGTTAATATTTTTTCCTCGTTTATTAAGACATATTATTGAACTTTGTATACAATTATTATGACAATTTACCCTTCGGTTGACTCATGTGCGAAATATAAATGATCGTTTGTAATTATTTTGTTTTTTATTGTTCATGACACTTCCACTTCACTTTTTTTTGTACACGTAATATTTTTTGTAGCATGTTATCACATTTTGTACTCTTATAAAGAATTTTTATTATTATGCTTATAAAGAATTGTCTCCGATACCTTTATAACCTGAGTATAACGTTTATTACATTCCTGAGTGAGTGCAAAGCACAGAGGGTAAGAATATCGTGAAAATGAGAATATCCAAATCAGAATCCGATATCCCTCTCCGGTTCGCGTAATAAAGTAGTTGTTTTTGTTTTATTGTTTATTTTTTTTTAAATATTATCGAGTTCCTTTGGAACAGTGCACCAATGTGATAAAACTTTTTTTCAATACGAGCCGGTAAAAAATGTGGAAAAAATTCAGACAATTTTCACGAGAATTTACGACCTGGAGATTGTACGGTAATTTATTTGTTAATTTTCGTAACAGGTGTGCAGCTTCTGCAGTTTCGATCTTGCTTGTAATAAATAGATGACCTGTTTTCCTATATTTTAATAAAAATCTAAAAAAAAAACATACACTGATAGTGATTTTCATTGAAAAGAAAAACATACAGAAATTGGAAATTGGATGTGTGACTGAAATGAGTTGTAACTCGTCGTGAAGAAACGCAATTTCATTTGTACCAAAAGTATCGAGTTGTTTTTTTTTTCTGTTTTTCAAGGGATTTGTTCGAGGATGAAGTGAAAAACTTGAAGGGAAATTTATCAGAGGAATTCAGAGGTGCGATGTAGAAGGGAATTCCACTCTCGAGTTTGTTCCGTTCGGTTAAAATGAATACAAGTATAAAGTAGAAGGTAAAGAGAGAGAGAGAGAGAGAAAGAAAAAGTTGTAAATTTTTGATATAAGAAGAAATAAATAAACAAGAAAGATGGAGACGTAAATATCGTAGATTTTGTAAAAACAAACAAAAGAATACTTGAAAACTATAAACGCAGCGATGTACAGAGATATGATTACGCATAAAGTTCCTTCAAAAGTTTTGTCCCCTATATATACAAAAATATAATGAAATAGTTGAGAAGCAAAAAGGCTCAAGACCCACTTTGCACCGTGCGTTTAATCCTGAAAGCTTACGCCCTTTCATTTTTACTTATGATTATTATTATTATTATTATTATTATTTTTTTATTCTTAGAATTTAATATACGTATGTATGAGGATTATGATAAGATATTCACTGACAGAAATAGCGGAGAGTTTGAGGGAGAGAAAGAGAAAAGAGGAAAAGGAATTCTCAGCTTTTCCTATATCCTAGAATGTAATATGAGGGTTAGTTCGGTAGAAAGAGGAAAAGGAAAAGAGAAAGAAAGATCTCTCGAGGTCTCGCGGCCGGATGTGCCAGTTGTGGCGGATTCGGCAGACGCCAGTGAAGAAGAAAAAAAAGGAGAGAAAGAGCGATATATGTATATATATCTGGGTGACATTCGAGGAGGAAAATAGCTCGGTTTTCCGAGGTGCTCGTGAAAGAGAGAAAGAGAAAAGGGTTGCCCGGTGAGTATATGGGATAGGACAAGAAAACTGGCGACCGGAGGCAGCACCCGTTGCCACTATGGGCGCTACCCTCTCTCGCAGTGAATCGCATACTATTCCATCCCCCGAACGGTCGTGGTTGTACTAGACCAGGCGCAGTTTCTCCTCCTTTTTCTCTAACACTCATATCTCTCTTTCCACGTATACAGTGATATTATTTATGCATAAAGGAAATTCCATTTGAAAAACCACCATTTTTTCATTATCGAAAAAAAAAAAAAAAATGTTCATCCCTTTGAATCTTTCGAGAAAGCTCGTGTATTAATTATCAATTAATTCAAGTGGATTCAATTCGTAGTAAAATATCAGATACTCGGACTTTTTTATTCGTCGAAAAAAATTTCACTATTTTTTTTTGTCTCCTACGCTACTTTTTAATAAAAATATTAATGAATCTTTGTTCAGCGTATGTTATGAATTTGTAAAAACAAAACGTTACTCATATTTATATTTGAGAATAATAAATTTGGGAAATTTGAAAACAAAAAAGCTTTTTGAAACACTTTATATCAATGGACTGGAACCCTCGACCTGTTTCGCGTGAAACAACCCTTGCAAAGTTTACTAGACCATTTATATATATATATATATATATATATATATTACGAGTTTTATTTCATAGGAGAATTATTCCGAGGGGAAAATAATTCAATCTCCTCTGGCTCGTGAGCCAAGGGTAACAGTGTGGTCTTTCCTAAGAGGGCTGGAGTGGAACGAGAGTGAGATAGATAGAAAAATGTGTAAGGGGTTTCAGCGAAGCACACACATGCCGTCGACTTATTTTCGCCCTTTCTCTCGCTTTACCAAAGTTCTTTCTTCCTCACCACCACTTTTCCCATATCGGACCATATATTCCAAGTGTGAAATACAAATACATTGAAAGACACGCGTGGACATAGGAGAGAAAAACTTTAGTGAATGCAAGTGTGCATGAGATGCATGCCCGGGGAGGGGGGGGGAGGGGGGAAGACCCAGAAAAAGAATTCGTTCGAGAGACTTTGCTAATATTAAACTGGCCGATAATTTATATACATTGTGCAGACCAGGGTGCACTGAGTTGCTGGGCTTTCGAAGAGAATGCAGCGTGAGGGATTCGTGTATTTTTAATGAATTTTAACGTTGTACGTTAATTGACGAAGACCGCAAGGTCGTTAGGGGAAAGTTCACACGGTTCGTGCGGACACTGAAATACAGAGAAAGGGACAGAGACAAGGAGACCGAGCGAGAAACAGAATGAACCATAGAACAATTAAGTAAAGGGCTCGTAGCGGCTAAGGGAGTCTCCCTTTTGCGGTCATAGCTCACGACTCAACAGACACACGACACACACACGCACAGACATTTATACATATGCAAAGTGTACGTGTAAAGGACAGTACAGAAAAGTGGTGACTTTTTACCTTGAGTCATGTTTTGTAAATATATTTTCATTCATATTTTTCAATTATCGATCACATTCGAACGAAAATGTGACTCGAGCGTTCAATGACATTTTGCTTTTCTGTTTAACGTTTCCGGACTGATGGAACAAGGTTTGAGGAAAAAATTAAAAATCAAACATTTTGTAAATCAAGTGTCTCTCGACTTTTTTTTTTTTTTTTTTTGAAACTTTCATTTAAATTTTAGAATAATTTAATGATAAGAGTTTTTATATCTTATAGGAATGTCAAAACACATAAATTCTCGGAATCATTGAGCTGTGTTTCTATTTGATGAAAAAATCTATTTAATAGTTCCGCAGTTGTTCCGTGAAATGTGAATTTTTCTACCGTTTCCTAAAGGAACGTGTGGTATTGTCCTCGAAATGTTGGAAAAATTCTTTACAGAAACCTTTTGCCAAGACGTCTACCTCAAACACTTTTTTTTCAAATACTTGGCTGCAAGACGCTGCCGCATCTCTGTATATAGAGCAATCGTAAGAAATTTTACAATTTTCGTTGTAAGTCCCTTTTTAGTGTATCCAGAGATTACGACGTTTGTTTGAGTCCGATGTGCATTGAGAAAAAAAATTGTCAATAGGAATCGATGTTACTGGGATATTTTGCTGATTTAATGGCGTGGTTTCTGGTTTAATTCAATGTGCGAATTCTTCAAACGTGTTTTTCCAATACTTTATGATATTTCATTAAAAGTTAAATGGAAATTTGTACTTGAGGTTAAGATCTGAGGTTTTTAGGGCTCATTAAAAGTTGAATGTAAATTTTTACTATTTAATTAATTATTAATACACTTGGTACTAATTGATCCACATATTTCGTTGTTATCTTAACGCCCTGACTATAAATTCGACTGGTGGATATTTAATTCGCGTTTAGTGATTAAACATCACGCTGTAAAAAGGTAGATAATGCAACAGAAATATCATTGAGAAAGATAAATTCATTGAATCAACAAATTTCGATTCATTCGCTTGAATTGAGCTAATTCAACAAAGGTATTTCGTGGCGGTGAGTGCAAATGTAGTTCAGGCAACAAATTGAGTGGTTAGAACAATCAATATATTTTGTTGCAGCAGTTTAATTGATTAAAACACTTTTTGACATTGTCGTAACTAAAAAGAGCTGTTGGAACAATAAAATTTGGAGTTTAAAGAAAAAATGAAAATACCCTTCGTTCCGTTCAACAAGAAATTTAGTTGTGCAATAATAATTCTGACTATAATCATATTATAGTCAGAAATACTCTGATCAACGAAATACTGGGTTGAAAGCTTAGTTTTTGTTGGTCGAACAAGACATTCAGTTCGTTTGACTATTTTTCGTTGTAAAAACAACTGGATTACGTTGTTGTCTGACCAAAATATTTTTCCGCCTCCCGTGACTGCAGGATTTGTTGAAAAAACGGAAATTTTGTTGTGTCATCGAACTTCTTTCCTTGCAGTGTTCCTGTAACTTGCTCTACCCGTGGGCGTTTGTGTAAAACCTCAAAATCTTAGATTTCAAGGTTTCCAAAGTTGAAGGGTAAGGTAATCGGTGCACGCATGCCTCATAATTCCGTATCTACTAAATGTTCTGGTGCACACATGCGTTCATAAAGAAATTTTTTTAAATCTGTTTATAGAAGTTTTTTTGACACGTCTCACATAAAATTTCGTAGTTGAGTATATTGAACGAATTTATTCAACTTATGCATACATTATCATAATCGAAGGAAAAAAATTTGTGCAAATTGCTTGGCTATGCAGCGAATATCATTTTTGCATGGATACCCTTCGGGATTCTTGGAAGATTTTACCATGGAAACGAGTGAAAATTCAACGAGGATTGCGTACGTACTCGTGGAATGTGTGATACCATTTTTCAACATATTCGAAAGAAATTCCTATCATCCCCAAACATATATACGTATGTTGTACACATATTATCCACGCTTTTCTACTTCGTCTGCGTTTGATTAGGGAAATGATTTTAGAAAAGATAAAGTACACTGAAAATTCATTGAAACCTTTGAATTAACTCATGGTACAGGCCTTTGAAAGTTTTACGTATGGAATATGTCTTTCGAAAATATATTTCAAAAGTTTCGTACATATGGAGAGTTACTTCATGCGATATGTAAGTATATAATTTAAAAAATCTTCAGATCTCCGGATTGCGTGGGTGGATCGACTTGCAACAACTACCAATGGAAAGGAAAAAAATAATAAAAAATCGTTCTCCGTACTCAGATTTCTTACTTAACGCGTTCCTGCGTGGGAGTGATATCAAAACATTGTGACGTCACAAAAAGGCTATACATTGGAGTATATAAAAGTGCAGCAGGGCTCGTGCTGACTTTTTCCTTTTAATACTTGGCGTCGAGTCGCTACCGCGTCGCTTGATAAAAATTAATTTATACCTGCATGAATCGAAAGTATCGACTCTAAGGAATATATTAATGGAAAATTTCTTCATCCAGGAAACACAGTTTTCACTCAAATAGTCTAAAGGTAAAAGGTTCGATGAAGCGTCAAAATATTGAACTTGACTGTAAGAAAATTGTTCATGCAGTAGAAGCCATTCTGATGGACTAAACCGGATGTTAAAGCACAGTAGAAATTCGAAGGAATAAGAAAAACGAACGTGTTGCACCTTCCACCAATGCAAAGAGTTAAAAACTTTGTGCAGTCGTGATCCTGAAGTGAATTTCAAAAAAGGATCACGCGTGAGTGTTCAAAAATGATTTCAACGTTTCGTGATATTTTTGATGACTAACTATTGCTTATTGGAGCTAAAAGTAATCGAAACAGTCAATCTAAATGTTTCGAAATCTGATTGTTAAACAGAATGTAAAAAGCATGCTTTACCCTTTGCTGTAATGAAAATTGTGTTGAAATGAATGAAGGTTGTGGATTGAATTGTGTTCTTTGTCACATGAGAATTTACAAAGCTTTTTCATATGGCGGCATTCGCCATTGAGGTGAAAATTGAATGGACCAGGGTTGGGGTATGTGATTGTGCGATGAAAGAATCGTTTGGGTTACGATGCAAGTGATTCGAGACCATTTGAAACAAAGAGGATTCGTAACTCGGACGTAAAATACAGCATTGCGAAAAGATAAAATAAGTGGAGAAAAGTGGTCGCACAAAGCTCGTTCGTATACGTATAAGTGACGATGCGTAAATATGAACTCGACATAACGCACATTATTCTCTCTCTATATATACTTTTTGACTCTCTCATTTACTTTTTGACTCACGCATCATTTAACGATTATAAACTAGATGTAAAACATTTGTACGTACCGGTGTATCCTACGCAGTCGTACATATTAACAGACGTTTCTCATTTTGTGCAAACCAAACATAAATGCTCGCATCCCATGCAATAGCCAACGTGTCCAAAATGTTGAATTCACATGGAATGCAATTTGCTGTTCATTGCAGTAAAAAAAAAAAAAAACATACGTCCAAACAATTTATCAGGTTTGATAGCTCGCGTAATTCTGAAGCGAAAAGTCCTCAGATATTTTTCTCTCCGATGAACCGTTACTGAGATATTAGTTAAAATAGTTTTAACCAATCCACGGCGTTTCTGAGCTTCCCCCACTCGACTCGCTTCCACCTTCGCTCACCGGATTGGCTCCCATTAATTCATTGATATCTCATCGACGCTTCAACGGAGCTGTAAATGGCTAAGGACTTTTCGCTTTGGAATTTTAAAATCTATTCAATCTCTAAGTCGCTGAGACGAATTTAGTGACACCCAATATATATAATGGGATGGTCGACGGTGGGTGTTGCATATGGAACACGAAACTCGGGTAAGCGCGTTGCCACGGCTCACACCCTCTCAAAGTCTCGTTCGTTATCGCGTTTGTCACACAACTCCCGCTGACGAATGTCCCAACGCCAGCTTCCAAAAGCCCAGACCATCAGCCGAGGCATATAGGCAAGCAACAGAAACGCAAGCACGCGCTACATACCAAATACACGTAAAACTTTGTTCGTGATACGACGATATACGATCGTTTACCATTGCGCGGAAGCTGAAGGACCAACGATTTTTTCTTTTCTTTTCTTTTGTTTTTTTTTGTCGATACGGTTTTTATATTTTCATTTAATATTAAAATATTCCGTCTCTCGTACTTTATTCCATTAAAGTCACGTTCGTCTGCAATGAAAAATCTACTTCGGAAAAATTTCACTCGTCAATCAAGTAATGAGGCTTGTTATTTTTTTCCATCATGTTCTTCACTCCGAGCTTAGAGAAATCGTATAATAATTTGGAATAATCGAAAACAAAAATTTTGAAAAACAATCTTTGGAACGAAAAAATTGTCAGTTTTTTTAGTTGCAAGTCATTCGTCAATGAATTTTACAAGAGAAAATAGATCGCAGAGCTTTCCAGTGTACAGAACAGTCATTCGAAAACCACAAATCACTCAGCTCCCGATCCCCGTGAAATATGTTCTATCTTAGAAAATCTATGGGAATTTTATTGCGAAAAAATATACTCTGGATATTTTATTTCCCACGGGGACGATCGAAGACTTTAAAGAGCTGTCGGGGCAGACCATTTGGGACTAAGGGTTCAATGATTCGCAACTTTTAATAGTTCAAGGTTGAAAGTTACCAATAAATCGTTCACCATCGATTAATTTTCTACTTCCGTGTTTATAAGGTTCGTCCATTTAAAAAATGCTTCTCAACGATCGCGATTTCTTCTTGAAATTGTATTTTATCAAAGTATCTTTTCTTTTTATTGGTTTTTATTTATTTATTTTCACAAAGGGATGGAACTGGGCTCATATATAACTTTTTTTCTCACGTGGTTTTCGGATAAGGGATTGTTTTAATATTGCAGTCCAGCTGTCTCCGCATGTACAACGCAAAACGAAAAAAAAAAAAAAAAAAAACAGCGGTTTGATAATCCCACCTCCCTCACTCTCCATTATTCTGCCTTTTTCGCTGTACTAGAAAACATGCTACGTCTCATTCCTACAGAAATGCAGCTCGTTATCAGCTACGTGTTCACTAAAATTCCGTGTGCATTATGTGATTCACGTTCTCGTAATATATAAATATACATATGGTCAAATATATTTAGAAAAAAGTGGGGCAAAATGAAATAGTTCAAAAAGAGCAGGTTTTTGAAAGAATTTTATTGAATTATTTCGATTTATTCGTCAGGGCCGATTAAAATGATTATTTTTCATTCAACATTTGATGGAAATCTGTCGAGATATTGTCAGGTAAGAAAATACAAAAAAAAAAAAAAAAACAGGCATATTTGCGAACAAATATATCGAAAAATATAAGAAAAATAACTGCATGTAAGAATTACTTTGGAGTTATAAAAATTAACATTATGTCAGTTTATGACATTTCAGATTGGATTACTTGAGTATTTTTATATTCAACTGTAAAAAAAAATGTCTTACGAGATACCTGATGGAATGGGATATTCTTTGGTAAAGTTATTTTCATCGTTGGTCTTAGAAAAATTAAATGAAATCTTTATTCTTCATTTTCCGAATGATACAAAATTTATACTGTTTAAAAAGTACCGTTTCGTGTTGCCCCTTCGTCTCATTTTGACCCGAGCTCCCCTACACATAAAAGTGACTTTATATAGTATTCAAATGCCAGATCTGTTTGCTCTGCTTGCCTCGTTCACTACGCCCCTTATTTCTCCGCGAGTACCCTAATTTACATACTTATTATTATATTATGCAGTTGCCGAAAATAATTTTTACTTTTTCAAGACATACGAGAAATCACGATTCACGATCTTGGCGAAGTTTGTGAAAAAATAAACCAAAATGAGAAAAAGTAAAAATTCCTAAACGAAATTTTAAAAGTTGCACGAACCAGATTGGCCGCTGTGTATTTCCGCGTCTCAAACGTCAAAATAAAAAATGAAAAAAGCGTGCGATTAAGGATTTACATTAAAATACAATCTTTAAACTCTTCGTTCCGAGATTTTCTCGTATTAGCAATAATATTTATGTTGCATTTGATTTTGTAATAACTGTCGTAAATCGATCGTTTAAGAAATATTTGTAACATGGAAAGCGAAGAGCTTTGCATGCAATCGCTTTATTGCAATGGGGAGAATGTCGAAACGGTTTTGTCGCATGTACAAACTGGATGTGAATCGAAGCAGCAGAATGTAGCGTCAAACACTTGCTCTAATTGCCGATCGCGAGCGTTGGAAGGTTCGTGTGGAAGCGGGAAAGGGGAGGGAGGAGGGGGTTGGGGTTGGAACAAGGGTTATATGAAGTATATACGTAACATTCGAGGATAGAAAGAGGGAGAATGAACAAGAGAGCGAGAATGGGGGCGTTGGTTGTGGTAAACGATGCCTCTCTCGGTAAAATGTTGTTACTCGCGCGTGCATACGTTTATCAATGAAACAAGGCCGCTCGAATTCCGTGCTGGTCCAAAATGTTCATGGATTCACGAATGCAGGCCGGAGCTTATTTCAAATACGAAAGAATGCAAAAACGAGAGAGGGAGCTTAAAAAATAGAAGATACGAAGGGCAGAGAAGGAGAGAGTGAGAGATAAGAGAGAAAAACATATATAAAGATGAAAATATAACGAGAGAATAAAAGACGCAAGAATGAAAAGATAAAGAGATGAATTAAGGGAGCGAGTGTGCTCTTCTTACACAACAAATAATCCCCGAATGCAGCCTCCACAGTTTACTCCCGTTCCCTCTTTCTTTCTTTCTTTCTCTCTCTTTTTCACCACTTGCAGATTAAATATATACGCTGTGCATTATTACGCGGCCTCTAAAGTCTCCAATTATATTGTAATCTCGTATGTAATTGAGAATTCTTGTAAATCGCAAGAATGTAAGAATTATCGAATTACTATAACGAAAGAGGAAGAGAGAGAAAGCCATTGTCTACGTAGCAGAGAACATTATCCGGAATACTTTTTCAATATGAGAACACTAAGTACCTTTTTACCTCTTGATAAATAGAAGCCTATTAAAAAAAAATATATATATTCCTTCAAGTGTAGAATTTACTCGGCCATTCTTGTAATTAAGTGTCTCAACTATTTTATCGTAATGGAGAATATAAAAGTTTTTATAAGAAATCTTGTGAGATAAAATAAAATAAAATTACGATACAAAGTCATCTTTTTTATTAATGAAAAATAATGGCATTTTCGAGTTGATTTTTTTTTCGTTCTTAGCCAATAAACATCTACAAAATTTTTTATACACCGCGTGAAAAATGAGTTGAAATAAAAATGGACAAATACGAACAGCTATTTGAAACGTAAGTACTTTTTTGTATTTCACGTTCAAGTCGTTCTCCCCTGATGCATTTTATCACTAAATCAAGTATGCAGAAACTATGCTCTTTTATTCCTTTTACTTTTCATTCGTTGTTCCTTGCTACGAAGAGATAAAATAAAAAAAACAGATCATTCGCAAGTGTGTTAAAAAGTTTGTTACGATCCGAAGGATATAATGGACGCAGGACTCGTCTTTTTTGCTCAGAAATCATTTATGTTGGCGACGAGCATTTTGGACATGAGTCAAATGTTTCTATGTCTTCTTCTCGTTGTTATTTCATTATTAAATCTCTCCGATCTTCCAGGCAACTGTGTCTTGGATATAGATTCATAAATTCATTTATAGATATGTAGCTATGATTGCAAGCACTGCTTATAATGGATTAAACGTTTTTTGCAATTATAGTTATTACGGACAAATCTCGTACTTCATATTCTTTAGCAGATTGTAGAAATGAGTTTTCAACGAAAAAGAATAAGAAATTCTTACGGTACAAAGGAAACTTTTTCCTTCCTATTTAAAAGATCTTCCAAATATATACTTTTTATATATATCTATACACATATTTATAAATCTACGAGAAAAAAAAGTTTGCCTACCATTTATAATTCAAGAACTACTGAACGCATTTTAATGAATCCCGAAGACTGCTTCAATGTAGACTTCGAACGATTTAGAATTTTCAACGTCGATTTCAAAAGTTTCTCAAATATATCAGTTTTTTTTTATCGTGGAAGAAAATTTTTGTTTTTCTCGGAGAAATCACTTTTTTCGATACTTTTTCATCACCATTATTAATATCGGTTCGGACTTCTATATGTTTTTGAACAATTGACCAATAAGTTGAAGCAAATGAGGAGAAAATTGTTATTTCATGTTTCCTGATTAAAAAAAAAAGAAATTACAGCATTTTGAATTTTCTCCGCACCCTCGATCATCGATTTTCGAAACTCTATTGATTATTGAATGATTGCACCGTTTGGAAACTTCATTCTGATCAGAAAAAAACACGAAACAGTAATTTTTGAGCTCAGTGAGCTAAACAATGTTTGTCTACTTTAAAATATAATTTCAATCTCAAAATACAACATTTACCAAGTAATTTCACGATATTATCAAAACGTTTCGTTGGAAAAAAAAAAAAAAATAGAATATTATTATTACGTAAAAATGTGTAGCGAGAAATATCGAACAAAATCAATTCACGTCATCAAAACTGATGTATGATCGACAATGAATTTTCCATAAATTTGAAAAACTCCTCGAACGCAATGCCCTTACGGGATTCTAGGAAATCCTGTGCTGTTATAGCCCACCGCGTGTGTTAAAATTCCTTGGTGTTTGTAATTGCAAAACTGTCTGAAATTGAATATGGAGAAGAAAAAAAAACAAGCTAACGCCTTTTTACTTATTGTACTGCTGTACGAGTTGCGGCAACGTTCTGTAACACCCAGTACATGGGAAACGTGTATACACACACGCACACGCACACACTCACACTCACACAGACATTAGTGTTCCTTGCCGAACTGAGCAAGCTGTTACCCTCGACGCCGCAATAATACGATTTTCACGAATGGTCGACTTCGAACTCTAATTAATATGATTTGCCCTGGGCAAGAGTGCCAGTAGTGTGCCTTAGCTTTTGGCTCACGTAATGCCTCACGTATATTTATATATATGTGCACAATTTCGGCTTGTTTAATCTGGATGATTACTAAGGTAGTGGGTCGAACGAAGCAACGTTTAGAAGTCGCAACGTCTTGGTTAGACTTAGTAAATTCGTGTTTCTACAAATATATATATATATATACAAAGATATATAAATGCCTTGGTGTAAAATAGATTCGGTTGAAGGGGCATGCCGAGAGTAACAATAATTAAACGGCAACCCACCGACCTCGTACTTGTATAATTTACGATATTGGTACTAGTGGTGACTTCTATCGTCTAGTTACATCGTGTACTTGGTACATAATCGGATTTCTGTGAACAGAAGCACGGACAAGTGTCCAACAGGGATGAAAATCCCAGGGTGGTTTTTCGAAATTGATGTATGGTGTACGAGTCAACTGTTCTCGTTGCTGGTGCTATTCGTGCATGGATATACATGGAAATCCTTGGAAAGGGGCAAGAGAAAGGGAGTTAGAGAGAAAGAGAGGGAGAAAGAGAGAGAGAGAGAGAGAGAGAGGAAGGAAGAGAGTCCAGTAAACTTGTAAGTGGCAAAATAGAGTTTGTCTCTCCCTGCTGGCTGTGACAGTTTAATTAATATCTTTCATCGTCAAAGGAAAAAGTTGGTAAACTCCTGCGTTCCATACTCATATACTCTGCTGGTCTTTGCCACCCTTATACTCTTTCACATTTCCGTAGGGACGAAAACGTGCCGAGTCACCATTGCGCACTTGAACTTTCTCTCTCTTCTTCTTATCCCTTAATCTTTCACTCCTATTACCTTTTCTCGCTTTCTCCTCGTCTCTGGCGTTTTCTAACCGCGAGGGAAAGTTGAACCGGCCCTTGGGTCCCCCGCACCGTGTGCATCCCGCTTCCGATATGCCCCAAGAGAAAGAGAGATCGAGAAACATTCTTACACTGTTGTTTTTTTTTCTTTCGTCGACCTTTGCACAGATGTGCAATCGTGGCGGTTCCGCAATCTCGCTGACTTTTCCACACTTTCCGCGTTTTACTCGTGGACTCTACTCATTTTTTTTCTTTATTTTTTCTTTCATACCCACAACTCCGCTCCCTCCTTTTCGCTCTCTCTCTCTTCCTTTCCCTAAAGGTTGTGACTGTATATACCAAAGTATACGGTGGTTAATGAGAGCTCTCGACGCGTCTCTCGTCTACGCGCAGTTTGTCCGACACGAACCTCGCTTTTACCACTTGCACAGTAGAGAAAGACCGAAGAGTCTCGTTTCGCTCGGCCGACTAAACCGCGACTCTCACCCCTGCCTACCACTGCTTCTATGTATATTTTCCGTGTATAGATGGAGAGAGGGACTTTTTCGGTGCTGGGTGTCGGACTCGACAATTAGCCGAGCTCTACGCTTTTACTAACACGTTGACAACCACCAACCCTCTTCTTCATCCAGTTTTACTCTTGTCTCGAACATCCTTCGTGAAACTCCCTCTTTCTAATACACTGAAGGGAGACAAAACCGAAAGCCCAAGAGGGAAAGAAGGGAGGCGTTTATCCCATAGCTCCATATCCACCCCTCTCTCTCTCTTTCCCTCTCTTTCTTTTCTCCCTTCTCTCTCCCTTTCTCTTCTCCTCTTTACCCTTTTGGGTAGAAATATGAAAATCCACTTGGATCATGCTTGAGAGGCGGTGAGAGAAGAACGACGAAAGGGATGTCATTATGCAAGCTCCTTCATACCGCTAATGTTATTAAAACGATCCTCTTGATTAAGGTAACTCAAATCTCGGTTTTGTCACCCTCGATTATGCAAAATGACTCTATTTTTTTTCTCCACCTTTACATAATAAAGGATCTGCCAGCTCGCATACTAAACTCTGCAATTTTTCTTCATTCCATTAATCATCAAGTGCTTTTGCGTGTCTTAAAGTTTCTTAAATTCATTTGTCGATGTTGAATCATTATTTTTGTTCGATCGTAGTTTAAATAAAAACATGTTTTTACCAATTTATTCACAAGCTCAATTCCAATGACTTTTTTTCGCATCGACACGTTATATAAGTCGATAGGAAATGACGTAACTAAATTGAAAATTGAGTTTGAAAGAATCGGAATAAAAACTGTCGTAATCGAAGTGCCACTCGATATTAAACTCGTTCGACATTCATAGCTATGTCTATCGCGTCATTCGATCATACAGCTTGACAAAAAAATATAAAAAATAAGAAGAAAAATGTTACCACAGTATCCATCACTCATGGATGCCATAAGAGTATCCTTGCACTCTTTCCTCCCTTGTTTTTTTTTCTTCTTTTTTTTATATTCTTTTTTTCATCCAATAGGAGAAAGGGGTTATAGGGTAATGGAAACGTATGTATACGAAAAAAAAGAGATTACAGACATAACGATTTGTTTTTGGCTGTACGAGACACAGTTTCCAAACGTTATAACCCATTCTGTGTAGAAATAAACGATTCAGGGTGTCCCATCAAAAATATATAAAAAAAACCCATAAACCAAAATCCCCAGGTTATCCTAGAGGTATGAAAACGAAACCAAAATCTTTTTTTTTCCCCCCAAAAAATCTACTTTATGAAGTACTTGGGCGAACGAGCCTCAGACAATTTTGAACATATTTTTAAATTCGTAATAAAAATACCAAAATCTATGCAAAAGTAAACATTCTTCGTTCCATTCGCTCAAAGTTATTTAACTTTTGTTCTTTTACACAATTTCTTGGAAACAATGACAATTTTTTTTTGCAAATTATTCAAAAGCCTTTTTGCTTGGAGCGTTTTTATGCTTAAATTTCGAACAAAAAGAATTCCGTCCCGAGACAGGACACCCTGTAGATATATTTATATCTTTGGTGTCCGTGTGTGCGTGTCCAGAAACAAAGTCGAGAATAACTATATATCACAATATATACGGTTGTTACATACTCCATTCTCTCATTCTCTCATTCTCTCGTGTCGCGTGCGCGAGGATAAATCAATTAACGCCAAAGTAATTGCCGCGTTGCGCGCGAACGATTTTATATATACGACCAATTTCACACATATATATATATATTTTAAGATTTATAAGTGAATATATACGAATTTTTGGAAGTACATATGTATAAATGCTCTGAAGATACATGTGAGATGGATTGTAATTGAGAAATGCTTACCATTGTCCTCCAGCGTGAGATCTCGTTGCACAACCTCGCTCGTGCTCGCAACGACATTTCCTCCGTTCCTTCCGGCGTTACTTCCGGTGCTACGGGCGTTTCTGCTGCTAATTGCCGCGCTTAGATTCGTACTGTAGTCTTCGAGAAGTACGTAGCACAGTAATATCCGTGCCACACTCATTCTTAAAAGGAATTTAAAAAAAAAAAACACATATATATATATATATACATATTTATTACTACAGAAAAGACATTTATTTTCTCAATTACGAGAAATTTAAAACGAAGGGTGAGTTTTTTCAGGTTTTTTATTTCATCAGAGCTCTAGTTTTGTTGGTTAATTGAGAAAATCTTGTTGTTGACAATCTTAATCCATGATTTATATAAGGGAAAAATATTTCGATGGATTTAACAAAAATTTTAACCCTCACGTCATTTTTCCTTGAGCTCAAGGAAAGAGGAAAAACATTCGAGTACGTCCATTACAATTTTGCATGGAATGTCTCATGCACCCTCGGAATGTACGCGACACTCTACCATAACACTTATTGCCGTGTGCAAACGATAAATCGTCGACGTGAGCCTGGAGATTCTTTACTTCTAGAATATCGTGAGTACTCTTTCGTTTTCTTTTTTCACGATTTTTTTTTCCTTCGCTCTCTTTTCCCCTTCATCGTTCTCCGTACTGCTAGTTCTTACTTTTTGTATGTGTGTGTGCGTGTGAGCGTCATTTCTTTCTTTCTTTTTCTATGGTTCTTATTGTAGTTGATAGACGAGGGATCGTCTATCACGTGGAATTCGATCTGTAATATCGTTTTCGTTCATTTCTTTTTGCTCTTAAGATTTCGCTCTAATATATATCTTTGCTTAAATTCTTACTTCAAATTATACTTGTCTCTTTTTGCTTTATACCATATTTATTGAAAGAAAAGACGAAGAAAAAAAATGTTGCAATGGAAGCGAGCTGCACGATTCGTCACAAAACAAGTTTAAATGTCGTTCGATGTTGTATTTATTTATTTTTTTTTTTCAATACTTTTATGATGGTTGTTGAGCACTTAAACATTTTATGAGAATTTAAAAACCGTCTAAATTGTCAAGCCCTTGAGGACCATTTTTTTAATAACTACTCAAACCTTCTCTTGCACATTCGTACGAGTACTTCAATAAAAAGATTTTATTTACGAGAACAAAGTTTATGACAAAGCGAAAGTCGATTCTTTTCTTTGCTGTCGAGCCCGTTGAACTTTTTTCTTTTTTTTATTTATTATTTTTTATTCTCTTTCCAAGTTTCAAGACGACATATCACAATTGCTAATTCGAAGGGAGACTCGAGCACCAATTTTTTTGAGCAAAAAACAAAATGGAATTATTTGTGAAAACGTCGAAAATATATTCTACTTCAATCTTTTGTTTTTGCTATTAAAATGAAATGACGTAACTTTTTGTTTTTTTTTGAACTCCTTGAATATCTTTAATTTCTAATGTTTTTCCTGAATTTCTTTCATGGATTCGTACTCGAAGGAATTTAATTTTCGTAAGAACTTTCGGTGCTTTTCGGATCCTCACATTTTTAGATTTCAATTTTTACATCAAAGGCACGTGACAGTATTTCAATATTGGTTTTATGATCACGATAACATACAAAGAAAGAGAGAAAGAGAAAGAAAGAGAGGAAGAGACGCGAGCAGAAAGTATTAGTTTCGAGACGCATTTTTTTTCTTTCATTTTTTTTCGATTGAGGAGTTAGGAAAAGAGATTTGATACTCGTAGTAGGATATGTACGAGCTTGCAAAAGCTCTAAGTACGTTTACCCATTCGTGGGAGTTGTGTGCACACACGCCGTGCGCCTGTAACAAATATTCCCGCGCGTTCTCTTTTTCTCTCTTTTTCTCTCTTTCTTCAATATACGAGAGAACGTCCGGAACGTAAAGGCGATTTTTATGCCAGCGGCTTAAATCCCTTGCCTCGAGCCTGCGAAATCACCACGTCGTGCTTGCTCACACATTTACATGAATATACGTATATTCTTATGTATATATATATAAGTATGAAGAGTCGAACGATAATATCCCAGGATCGAGACGACAGAGCACTTACAGAGCCCGCATACAAACTCGAATGATCAAACAGCGTCTTATAACATTTATCTCTCTAAAGTATGAAAAATATCACACGATCGTTGGTAGATTTATAGTTTTTTCTGTATGTTTTATGAACACTCTAAATTTTTAACAAATTTATGACAATCAAGTGGTTCCTTTATTAATTAATGCTCTTTAACATTGAATTATCTTCATTTCGAACTTTTAATTCACATGAATTACATTATTTTGGTAAAATCAAATTATACTCTTAACAATTAAGTGAGTGATTTTACGAAAGTTTTCATTGGTATTAGCAATTGTATTTTTTCTTTGGATTCAAACTTAGTTTCAAAATGAAAGATTTTCCAAGCTGTCAGTTCAAACTTATGGCTTGTCTCGCTTTTATGTACTCATGAAAATTCAGCGACTCCTGAACTTTTCCCAGACGATTTCGACGATTTCTTTGTATAAGAATGCTAAGTAAAAACGTTAGTTTTGTGTCTAGAGGTTGATTTTAAACTCTTTAATATTTTTCGATGGTACATCGTGTCAAAATAGTGAATTAGGGAAGAAAATCGTTTTAATGAAAACTGAGTTTTTTTTTTATCGCTGAGTTGAATTTGATTTTAGAACGTTAAAAATTAAACAAATTCACTTCAATCAAATTATCAATTTTTCACTCGGACGAACTAATTGAAAATTTGTTTTCGAAAAACCGAATTTTTTTTTGTACTCGTACAAAATTGTATAAAATAAAAGTAACTTGGGGATAAAAAAAAAAGACATTGATCTCTCACACGACTGGTCTCTTCCGATAACGTCACGAAAGGGTTAAAAAAGGCGCGAGGTTTTCGCCCGGTGTGGTGAACCGATGAAATTTTGTCGAGTAGTCAAAAAAAAAAAATAGATTCATGGGAAATTTCAGACACAATGCACAATTGATTTTTGAAAAAAAAATATATATATATTCGAAAGTTTGGGTTGAAAGGTTTTGATCGTAAGAACTCACCTCATGAGGAAACTTTTGCATTATACTTGAATGTCATAAGATGAGATTTGTTTTCGAACTTTTACACTTATAAATCACTTTGATTAATTTCAATGAATTAATTCAATTTGGTTAATTATTTCAAATTAATTTATTCGTTCACAATATTATTATTATTATGTATTATTTATTTTATTTTTTTGTCAAACAATTGTTCACTTTACTTTATCGTAAAATGATGTACGGAAAGATCTTATTTGTACCCTCAAAGTCGCGGACGCATCCCCGGGCGTCGAGACGCGTGTACTGGAGTGTCAGGTTTCGCGGGGTTGCGCGACGTCCAGAGCTTCGAGGATCCGCTCACTTGCGCCTTCCCGCACACATCGCTCGCGCCATTATTCAACGCGCAGGTCCAGGATCTTCTCTCCTTTTTTTCTCTGTTTGTATCACCTTTGTTTCATTCTTTTTTTTTGTCTCTCCTTCTCTCTCATTTTCTCTTTCCTTTTCTCTCCATTTTCCCATTCTCTCGCAAACCCTTTATCAACAATTTTCAAATCACTCGATTCCTCGTTAATGGCATATAATGTCCAATTCATTACGCAAAATTGATATTACTCTGCCTGCATCGCTTTGTGCCCTTTTGAACGATTTATTCACTGCTCCCACACACACTCCATACGTTTCTATATATTTTCCAAATTCAACACACATACCCGTCAATTCACTAATTCAGGCCCCAATCATTTTCTTGCAATTTATTGAATCAGCTTAACATGGATGTACCTTCTCATTTACACATTTGCAATATCCTTTTTTTTGTTATTCAACTCGTTATGTTCTCATCATTCAAACAAAAGGCTCAATGCTTTATTAGATACGCGCAAAATTAACCAGCGATCTGATTGCCAGAGAAAATCTATGGATGACATGACGGAAAATGACGGCATTAATATTTGAAAAATATTCACTTTAGCAGTGTAAATAATTAGATAAATTATAAAAAACTTTAACTTCTGTAGAAATTAGGATTTTTATTTCTTTTTTTTTAATTGTCCTTTTTTCACCGGGGATGTAGTCACGAAATATTTTACTGCTTCGAAACAAAAAAAATTCTTTTTGAAAAAACTAACTTGACGTTTTTGTGGAATGAAAAAATCGTCAATTTTGATGAAGAAGCGTTGGTAGACTTTGAAAATATTTCTGAAGTAGGGATAATGAAGGATTCAATATGAGAAATTTCTTTGATTCAGAATTCTCGAAATTTGCATTGGAGTTTTTATCAATAATCAAAGTATCGAAATCCGGAGAATCATTTAACGATTTTATTTCTACGAAACCAACGATTTGCTGGCTTTGATTTTTTAATAATCTAAAATGAATAATTATTGAATTAAATTTTATAACTATAACATTTTTATTTCGGGTAATTGATAAAATAGATAAAAATAGATACGTATGTAATCTTGACCGAGAAAGCGTTTTACATATACTGGGAATTTCTGTTCACAGGCGATTATGAATTTACAATTATTCATGATTACGAGCAAATGAGGATTTCCAATTAGGTTGCTTCTAAAATTCAACTCTAATACGATTGAACAGTCGAGCTCAATTGCTCTTGTACTCTGAAAGGATGCTCACAGTAGCGTTGGGATTTTGTCCCAATTGGTTCGAGCACACATAATGATGGCAATTATTACGACATTTAAGGGGAATTTATTAGCTTATCAGAGTTTATACGTGGACGACAATTAACAAAGTCTACCAATTGAAAACTAGACTTTGCACTTTCGTACTTAAAAGCTTTAGCACGAGTGACGTTAATCGAGTGAATATTAAAAAAACAAATTTTTATCATTTATAGTCGTAGATTTTTTTCCATTCTCAGGCTATTTCATTTGCAAATAAAATAAAAGAGATTGTAGCTTTGAGAGTTTACAAAAAAAAAAAAAAAAACATTTTTATACATTAATAATTCCCTTCCGAATCGATATAGAACAAAATTTTATGAAACAGAATACAGAATATTTTTCTCCGACTAGATAATAACAAAATAACTTCTCGGCATAAGAAACTAAAAAAACGGAGCACGGGATCCGGTTTACACGCCAGTCTGTACTGTTTTTTCAGCACAACAGAGGTTTTTCATATTTCTGCTAATATTCGATCCAATTATCGATGAGAGTTTAAGAAAAAAAAAACAAAACAAAAGAATGAGAAATAGTTTGACGGCTAACAGTACTTTTCGGATTTTTGTTTGCCATAAAATTCCAGAGAACGAGAGAGAGAGAGAGGGAGAGACAAAGTTAGCTTATTATTCCCACGTTACACTTTTATATAAAATTCCACGGACAAAGAACACGAAGAGCATTTTGCGATGAAAAATTTTACTTTATAGTGCAAGCTTATACGAGGCTTTGTTAATATTTATACTTGATCATAAAATTAAAAGTATCGCACGTAGTTTGTAAGCTGTCGGTTGGGAGCACATAGAAAAGATTTAACTAATTGTATTATGCACCTGGATGCCAGAAATGTGGTATTTATTTGACAGGTTGTTAAACTCGAACTTCATTGAAATGGTATCTCCCATTTGTGGTGTATATACGTATCGAATAAACGACGAAGCACAGTTTGTAAATATTTAGCTCGCGGGTAAATCGGACGATCGAATATTATACATAGACATGTAAACATATATATATATAACTATATAAATATATTTATAAATTTTCATATGGAAACGTGAACGTAAAACGAGTAAACGAGCTCCAGTTGCTGATGCTACGATTCATCGGGATTGTAACGATAATTGTGAAAATTGAAGAGTCTCGCTTGAGCTGGAATGAGTGAAGTTGTACGTCTCGTGGTTCAATATGCTCGGACAGCTCGGCAAAACTTGTTTCTGTCGATACTTCTATTATAGTTATACGTCATGTACATTTACGTTATATATATATATATATATATATATATATATATATATATATATATATATATATATATATAAATGTCAGGTAATAGAAAATGGAGAATCAGCGAAGAGAAAACTATTCTCGATCTGTTCTGGAACGATTGCTATCCGACTTTGTTCCGTATCGGTCCACGATACACTGATCACCACTCCGCACCTTCCATTCTCCTCTTTTGAACGTTAAACTTTTTCCCCTATCGACACAAACTCGAGGAGTCGAGGCTACATTGCTGAGAGAATTATCAAATAATAATCAGAATAAAATAATAATAATAATAATAATAATAATAATAATAATAATAACATAGTGAAACGAAACTTCGAGTTTCGATCTATTTCGCCGAAGCAAAATATCACATTTCAACAATTATCTGCTATCGAAAAGTTAATATTAATTTAAGAAATTTTTGATTAATATCTTTCAAGAGATATTTTATTCTGAAGAATTCAATATCTGAGGTTACTAAACGAAAATAAATAAACTAAACATTATTGTGACTAAAAATTGGAATTATTTGAGGTTGAAAGATTGCTTTTCGTTTACGATCAAATCTTATGGATGAAATTTCGTTACTTCAATCAAACGTCAGTCGAACGGTCACTGGCTTGACGTTTAGCGATCACTTTGTTTTTTTTTTTCGTACACATTCGAAACTTGAGTGCGAGTAAATTTTATGCAGGATAGATATATGTATATATATATTTACAGATGCGTATGAGTATGTAACAGAATATTTTATAAAATACGTGACTGCGCTTATTTCCCCGAGCTTATCGTTGGCCCACACGTGTTACTTGGCCAAACGTTTTGCCAGCAATCGAATCAGCATGGCGTATTGGCAGTTTACCTCGAACCTATCGAGGCACATAACATTTCAAACGAAACCAGCCATTGAACTCTGAATCTTTCACTGTTTCACAAATACCATTCAATATACATGTATATTTGAATGGATAGCATCGTTTGTAAATACACTGGGTTGTCCACTCCAGGACGTTGTGTCGTTACATCAATATAGACAGATTTTAATGAAACTTTGCAAGCAACAAATTATTACGAATAAATTACACCTTGCAAAACAAAATTTCGAGACATTGAGGAGGATCAATTATAGAGGTCATTAGTCGATTAATTAACATAGTTTCTTATGGAATAATTTGAAACATCTCGACAGCGTAGCATGCCAATAAAGAAAATTTCGTGTCAAAGTTACAGAAAGAATCGAATAAAAATGTGAAAATTCCTCCCGAAATATTGAATTAAATGTGTGCCAAGTGTCAAAGGATTCAGGAGACGAAATGATCAAAAGAAAATTCAAAATACCATCAAAAACGTTTTTTTCATGGTGAATAAAATAAAAAAAGTAAACGATAGGCTGATGTTTCTGCTTGACAAAAATTGTGAAACCTGTATCATGAATTATCGAGTGTGTGTGTGAACTGTACTGTCACAAGAGTTTGACAAAAGATAACGATCGGGCAAATATAAAAACATATGAAGCTCCTGCGTCTCTAGCGAGCTCATACTTTTGGGAATACGAATCCTGCTACAACGACCTTAAGAGAAATTAGCTGCTGTAGACTCTGTAAATGAATGTTGAATTAGGACAATATAAAATATTTAATTAAAAAATTCCAACGACGTAATGACGTTTGGCTGGTGAAGCGTTGAACAAAAGGCCACGTTTTCAAGTACATTATTAGCATGTATAGGCAAAATATGCGTGGTAGGAATTATGGAAATTTATAGCATGTTGGATAGCAATCGATATCGTCACAGCGAAGTGATTGGCGTGCCATATTTATCCCCCAGTGTTCAACGCATATTTAAATATAACACCATCATTATGTTATTTTTTACATTCGTATACGCGATTTTCCAAGTACGTCAATCATTGTACATCGCCGTGCATTCATTCCTTAATTGGGCTTATAATCGAACGCCAAAACATAAAAACAATGGTGAACAATGCAGTTCGTTTTTACTTTTGTTTTATTTTTTTTTCGAATGAACGGTACGTCGCTTTCATTGCAAACCTTAACATTTTGACGTTTGAGCGCGATAGTTGCATTGTCACTACACTCCAATGATTTCCACGAGTTCGAGGGTTGATTTTTATGAATTATAAATGAGGCGACCCGAACTGAATCGACAGGTCTGTAGCCATTGGGAACTGTGTCTCCTTTTTTTTTTTTTTAATAAACTCAAACGTGAGGCAAATTTTAAAAAATTGTCACTGTTAAATTAATTATGAAGATATTTTAAGGACTGGAAAATCTAAAAATTGGAATACAGGGATTTTTTTAAATTCAATTCTTACGAAGTATTAAATGCAGATGGGAAAAAAAATCAAGTTTCAAGGTAGCAAGTAGAACAGAAATTGATGAAAAAATGCAAGTGTCAATTGTTCTCGATGTCCATTCAAGTTTATTCTTCTGTTGAATAAAAAAAATTTTTTAGAGGTCAAATTTTGACAATGGTGTGGCGTGTCCAAAAGAAGAACGAGGGCCACAAAAGTTGGTGTCGGAATCGGCGACATAGGGCACGTATTATAAATAATAATTGATGGCCTTCGTTTATTCTGGGAAAGTGGGTCGTACATAGAAGAGAAGAGCTCGTGGAACGTCCTCTCGCTCTCTATATCCATCTGTGATATAACGAGAAAATATTGCTTGTCTGTAAACCCGTCTATCGCGTTTATTCATCTTTGTCTCTTTCTCTCTCTCTCTCTCTTTTCTCGCTTCTCCTTTCGATCTACCTGACTGTATATATCATTTTGCAACTAGCTGTTGCTCTGTACACACCTTCAACACACACAAACACGCACACATACGTACGAACACATACGAAACATATATGCAGCCTATATATTGTAAATATTAAACCGAGGAAAATTCATCAACCGGCCAGTTAATAAACGCGTCCGCCGACGTTCATATTTCGTTGATGAGTAATCAGCCCTCTTTTGACATCATATTTTCCTACTGTTCCGTATATACGAATAATACACATGACATACTTTTTCTTGCGTATATACGAAGATGTTTTTTCATTAAATTGTTTTTTTTTTCTGCTTTTATATGGCTTTGTAATAATGGAATTATACACCGAGATAGTAAAATAATATCAAATATTTAAATATGGTTTGAATTTAGTTGTTGATTGTAATGTAATCCTCAAAGTTTCCAACGAAACCATATCAAGTTTTGGTTTAATGAAAAAATGTAAACCGTTGTGTTTTCGTGAAAAATTCTCAAAATTGTGTCATGGTATACGACCATTATTTTACCATTGCGAAATTGTGGTAACGGGAACACTTTTTACAGTAAATTCTTTGCGGAAAATTCGTTCCAGAATAATGATGAATTTTTAGCATTTTTTTAAATGAATTTTCCCAGATTTAGCGACATTCGATTGAATTTTGTTTTCATGTACTTGCATTATTCTACTTGGATTTTTATACAGATTTATTATGGAAACATTTAAGACTAGGGTAGAAAAAATAAAGCAGAAATTAAAAAAGGAATTTTTGGTTGCCTCAATGCGATTTATCACGAAATCCTTCAGGTCTTAATAAGATCGCGATATATATTTTTTTAACGAGGTTCACGCGCCATAATTATAATAGTAAGTGCAAAGTAACGGCAAAATCATGAGATACAATTTTTTGCAAGATAATTTTTAGAAATTTTGCGTGAAACTTCTTGAGCATCGTATTATAATGTGTTAAAAATTTAAAAAGTTTCACCGTCTTGTAATCGAGATATTCAGTGTTTAAAATCGCAACTTCAACAATGAAGTCTTATGGGAAGTTACGAAAAAAGACGATTTTTCACAACAAATATCTCGATTTCCAGACGGTTAAACTTTCTCAAATTTAACCCACAGTTGAGCATTATTGTTACGAAGGTTTATACGAATTTTGAAACAATTAAACTTGGAATTCGTACAACGCTTGCCTAACGCGTGAACCTCCTTAAATTACTTTATTTTCTCTCCTGCTCGAGTTGTTTTATTGATGGCATAAATAATGTTTCTATTTACTTCAATTTTGTCGCAATGACGTTTTATGTGTTTGATTAACAATCCAAAATGAATGATAAATTGAAACGATGAAATTTTGAAGCTAATTTGTAGAATTTTTGTAACCAACGAATGACAAATTTAACACAAATCCAAAGTAAACTCAGAATTCACTGTGGTTATTTAACGATTTTGAAAACGATATATTACGTAAAATATGAATGAAAAGTCATTGGAAATGGGAACGAAAATTTCAATTAGCGAGAACGCGAAGCCACGCTAGTGCTAAACCGCGCGGTGTGAAATACTGCACAACTTTCTTGCTGATGAAATTATGATCTGAAGAACACACTCGGAAATTTATGAGGGTTACAAATGGTAAAACGATAACTTTATATTTAGTTCAAGCGTATATATCAATTTAATAACCAGTTGTAATGAAAAACATAAGTTTTCGCGAATAATTATGTCAAATTAAAATAAATAATTATTTCTTCCATTAAATATTTGCACAGGTAGAAATAATCATTATTATCGTTCACCAACAGTGATGAGTACACGATCGATGTGTGGCTTTATGATTTATGCAGCAATCACCAAAGTCAAGTAGCATTGGACGAGATCAATACTTGGTTGGGTGGCCATTAATAGCCATAAATCAATTATTCGCGTATGACGAGTAATCGTCCTGGAAGAACGATCTTTTTCTACTTTAATCAAATTAATGATTTCTGCAACTGAACGATTTCTTGAATAAAATAAATATATTACAATCGACATATTTAACGAAGATTTGGTGAACTGAATAAAACTCTTTTCTCGTTGTGGGCAATAGTCTGACGAGTCTAACAAAAAAACAGGAACAGGAAGCGTGAAGTTTGGGTTAAATGAAAGAGCAGGCTGAAAAATAAATAAATAAATAAAATGGTAAAAATCTTTTACCTAAAAAAGGATTGTTTCGAAGAAATTGTAGGCCTTTATTCCCACGTATTCGATTTAATAATTCACTACTTGATAATTCAGTAAAATCATTGTTTTTAAAGAAAAAATATATAAAAATTACTTCCGGAATTTGTTTAGATATGGTGATGTGAATGAACAGGGAAGTCGCTGGAACGCTGTAGGTGATTGTTTGTAAAACATTCGTGGGCGACGCATGCGAAAGGGTAGAAATAGGATGTAGGAAGGAGAGAAAGAGTGAGAAGAGGGAAAGAGAGAGGGAGAGCTTCGTCGTCTCGATAAGTCCCGAGAGTCTCGTGGGACGATAAGGAATTCGGACCACGACTCTTGCCAGGCATTGACGTAGATCCGTTGGGGATTTCCCTAGACGTATACACGGAAAAAGAGGCGAGCATCGAGAGCGGGAAAGCTCCATTCTCTCGCTCTCTCTTTCATTCGGTTTCTTCTTCGTCTTAGCACGCTAGGCATGCCAAAGAAGCTTGGCATGCAACCAGAGCGAAAGAGAAAAGAGAGAGAGAGGAAGAGTCACCATCTTGACTGAAAAAAAAAAAAAAAAAAAAAAAAAAAATGAAAAAAAAAATTGCGATCGCGCGTGTCTGGAGGATCGACGTGAAAGATTAGAGACGACGGGAATGGGATTCCGCTCGAAAATCATTTTCCATACGCTTTTGTTCGCCTCACTCTTCTATTTGCTCCTAGAAATATAACAAACAATGAGATAATAAAAAAAAATAATAAAAAATCCAATTTTTATTGCACTGATAAGAATAATTAAACACTAAAGAACATTAATTTCAAACTTTTCTAATTATAGCGCAAAACTAATAGATAGAAAACTAATTCTTCGTAACATTATAAATCCGAAGGTATGTTCGTTCATTCATTTGCCTGCTATAGTTTTGTACGGAATCATCATCGAATCGTTTCGAAATTTCGCACGTGCGTATGGTTCGGAATAAACGAAAAATTGAAATTTTTTTTTTTACGACACGAGCGAAGCTGTGGATAATAGCCAGCATTTCGAATTGGATGCTAAAGTAAAATTATGAGACACAGAGATGTTTTTCGGCCTGTTGCCTCGTTGGAAGTCCTTAATAAAACTTGACCCTCGGGCAAAACTGAGAGCACAGCAACGGTGTAAACAGGGACGAGTAAAGAAGTGTCACCGGCTGTACGGAGCAAAGCAGATCACGATGAAGTATACGAACAACAAAAAAGCTGCGAATTTGAGCGGATGACATGAACCGTAAAAGCCGATTTGTATATATTTCTATAGATATAAATATCGGCTTTGCAAAGGATCGTATAAAAGGCAAAGGCCTTCAATATCGGTGCCAGTGCAATTTCGTTTCAAAATGGTAATTTTTTTTCGAAACGTAGCATTTTTTATTATTTTTTAAATTGCCACTCTCTCTCTCTTACTCTCTGTTTTTTGATGGCGTCTTTCACGTTAGTAAAAATTCCAATCGAAATGCTACCTTTTTTGTTTGTTTTTCGAAATGAAGCATCGGATGGCTGAATCGTTTGACAAGCCAACCGTGAAATATATACTTTTTGATTATGTTTCTCTGCGGTGACTCTAGAAAGGCTATTGGCTTTGTATGAATATACATCAGTCATATATGTTATCCACAAACCGTATATTTATATATTTAGGATATTTAACGTCAAATCAAAATCGATCCGTTCCATCACTGCTACATATTGTATTCTGTATTACTGAAATAAAAAAATGATAAAAGTTTTTGACACATTCAAAATTGTCGACTGCAGTAACACACTGGGTCAATTTGACCCGTAGTGTACTTCATTTGCTGGTCATCAGCAGCAGCTGTTCGGTCGGTTTTTCATGAATAAAAATAGGAGTACACTTTTAACATATCTAAGATTATAAAATTTTATTGTTGGAAAAAAAAATGATTTAAAATTGTGACTTTTGGAAAAGTGAGTGTTTTCACAAAAAAAATATTATAATATTGACAATTTTGTTTATGATTTTGAGATTAATAACTGAGGATTTACTCATGAAATGAAAGAAAAATACTGCTGTGATGTAGTTTCCGAAAAAAAAGGGATTTATTTGAAAAAAGTGAACTTATAGCTTATGTTCGAAATAAAAAAATCGTTTATCTTTATGGAATAGGGTTGGCTAAAAATATATGTGGGATAGTAACGGGCACAAAATGATTTCGGGTCATAATGACCCAGTGTGTTAACGAAGTGCAAATAAATTTGTAAATTTTTCTTAATTTAAAAGTCGGGGTTTGTATTGTTAAAAAAGTGAAAACTGTAAGTGTAAAAACTTGAAAACGTGTCAACGTTGGTGTTTTATTTTCATTTAATCATTTACTTTTCTTTTCAACTCTTCTGTTATTTTTATTATTTCTTTTTTGTATTAGTCGCTCAATATATATATTTGTACCTTAAACAATTATACGAGAAGGCCCTTAGCCTCGGGACGTTACGTTAAACGAGGAAAATATACATAGGAGTGTCGTGTTTGATTGAAAAACTAATTGGAGGTGAATGGCGATGAGAATGGAGGAAAGAAAAGATAAAGGTTGGGAGGAGAGTCGGTGGAAGATGGCGAGTGGCTAAAGAAATCTGTAGTCTCAAGAATGAAAAAGAGAAGGAGAGGAACAAAGAAAGGGAGAGAAAGTGAAAAAAGTTGAGAAGGAGAGAAAAGATCACGAGCTGTTAAATCGTACAATCCGTAAATCCGTCGTTATCGCCTGTATCCGGTGATCCTTCTACACTCCGCCCTTTTTCTCATTCCCTTGTCCCCAACCCTTGCAAGAGTCTCTGGCTCGTCGTTAGGACGTCCCGGAACGAAGCAACGACATCCTAAGTGAGCACGATGCCGAGAGACATCACGAATGATAGAGAGCGAGAGAGAGAGGGAGGGGGGAGAGAGATAGATAGATAAAGAGAAATAGGAAGATCGAGTGAACGAGGAGACAAGACTAAAAGTGTGTGTGAGAGAGAGACATAATGAGAGAGAGAGAGAGGAAGAATCAGAGAGATGGAAGGTGAAGACTGTGATGTAGAATGGTGGGTGAGGGATGAGCAACGAAGATCGGGTCCACCTCGCACTTAACTTCTCTCGTTGGTGTCCCGGTCCCTGTACCCTCCACCAGGCTCCTAAAGCCACTTTGCCCCGACGTTTTCTCACACACTAATTCAAACCTCTCTCATGCATGCATCTCTCCTCTCTCTGATCCTCCTCGTCGAGTATCTCGATAATTACACGTTAGTTAGTCGCGCTTCCGCGATATGATGCAAGTTGTCGTGAATCCGTGGGCGCGTGGTTCCAACATTTTATACGTGTACACGTATACGTATGTATTGGCACAAACACACTATATATATATATATATATACACTATATACATATATGTATGTATATAGGATATCGAGATGATGCATGATGCATCCGAACCGCTGGCACTTACGAGGACGCGAAGAGACGAAGGAGTAGCAAGGAAAAGTATGACAGGGAGAATCAGAGGAAGAGAGAAAACGAGAGAGAGAGAGAGAGAGAGAGAGAGAGAGAGAGAGAGGGGTGTAGTTAATGCAAAATCGTCTGGAGAGGGTGAGGGGATGAAATTTCGGGAGACGACAGGGACACGTAGAAAATCTGACGCATAGTACACCGTATGTGTTATACGTGTGGACGCACATACCTGAATAGAGTATCAGAAAAGAGGAAGAGGAAGAGGAAAAGGGAAAGAGAGAAGGATGTACAGGATGAGAAATGGTTGGTATCCGACGAGAAAGACAGACAGAGAGAGAGAGAGAAAGAGAGAGAGAGAGAGAAGGAAGGGTTCAAGTAATAGTTGTATATCTGTGTATGTATAGTTAAGAGAACGGAAAGCTATGCGAGGACGTTTCTTGCAAGAATAAGAGAACAGGATCGCTGGGGATGTCCCGGGATTCTGTCCTCTATCGATCTCCATGGGTACATATAGACACTAACTTGTGCCCTCAGCACACAGCCCGCGTACCCACGCTCCTACCCTTCACTTTCATCCCCTTTCTCTTACTCTCTCTCCCTCTCCCTCTTTCTCTCTGTCTTTCTTGGGCCTGGTGCTATGTATATCAGAGTCCTCTCTTCGTATTCCTATACACACATTTATATATATATATATATATAGATATATATATCTCTACATTTATAGTATATACACACTAGTCAAACGAGAAGCGAGGAAGTCCTTCCGCCTCCCAGCTAGAGAGAGTGAAGTTTGGAATATATATATTTAAACCACCTTCTCGCTTGGCGCACACCCGGGGCTTCTAGCTGAAAATCCTGCCTTTCTCTCACTCCTCTCTCTCTCTCTCTCTCTCCTCTTCGTCTTCTTCCCTCTCTTTTCCTAGCTTCTCACGCCACCTTCGCGCCACAGACCCCCCTGGTGGTAGCATGGGCCAAGCTCAGGGGTTATGTATACTGCACACGTACATACATCCAGGTAAATAGTTAGTATACCCGTTCTACCACTTTCTCTCTCTCCCTCTCTCTCTCTGTCTCTCTGTCTCTCTGGTGCCTCTCTCAACGCGGTGAAGTTGACTGACTTACTACAATGTTCTCTATGGAGATTTCGTGGGACACGGAGACTGGTGGCATCCCGAACGGTTTCATCGTACACAGAACGTACGTACGAGCAACGTGTGCTTTCTTTACATGTGTTCTACTCCTATTCACATATATATATATATATATACACACTCCAGTCACATTGCGAACTAAGAGAAACGATGAAACAGACATATAGTTGCAAACAAATGGATGATTCTACTCAAAACAGATGTTGCTATACAAAATTGTTATGTACACAAATACTTGGATATTTTCTTGCTTAAATAACAAAGTATATGCTTCGTTATTGACGTATGCATGTAGAAAGAAATAATGATACAGATAAATCTGTATTTGGCTTGTTAAACAATAAGGATTTTTGTCCTCGTATTCGAAGAGAAGTCAGACCACGCGTGTGTTCAAATTCCTCATTTATATACGTGCAATTGTATTTCTCTCTGTGTTTGTGCATGTGTTCTGATCATATGTACATATATACGGTATATAAGCATCGGTACTTACCGGTGCATATACCGTGAAGTGCCACACAGCACAGAGCGCCGGAGCCAACCCTCGTAACCCTCGACAATCTGTGTACAGGAAGTCTTTGTGTTTACCACGCGTTATTGAGAGGTATACGTTGTCGTGAGAGTGAACCTATCGGACAAAGAGGGATTGAGAAATGAGGATAGAGGAGGCAGCACATCGCTTCCAGAGGTTCATCGGATATCAGTCCCGGACTGGGATACAATAGACATAGATATACGTATATGTATATGTATAAATACATACTTTCATATATATATATATATATATATATGTATGTACGTTGAGATACCGAGTGTTTTGCCATACATAGTCAATATTGCCAACTTAAAGTACCAACCGCTATTGAAATCGACCATTTTAATTATGTAACTTTCAGCAAATTATCTTCTTATGAATCATTAGCAGTTATTTATTCAAGAACCATTTAATCATTTAACACTCGATGAAAGATCCATCCAAAAATTACTTTTAGCTTATGCCTCCAAATGCAATCCTGATGACATTAAGCTTATGGAATTGACCTACTGTCGTGAAGTTTATAATATCAGTTAATGGGGCTTATGTACTTAGTTGCCGTACCCACCAAGACTAGAAATTTCGTTATTCATGCAACTACTATGTTGATAACAATTATATACGAATTTGATGCAATTTTGTTATTAATAATCATGATAATTTGGAATTCTATTGGTTTTATCTATTCACGAAAATAGTTGTTAACTATTCGCTCGGCCTTTATGCTTTTGAATTATCTTTAAATTAGTGATTGTTGGTGGTTTTTTTTTTCGCTATTTATCCATTTATTTGATTTCTGGTGGGTTTTGAATGGAATTTTTGTTATTTTCTTGACACTTTATGAGATTCATTCCTGTAAACAATTCATCAAAATCGGTTTTTGACACTTTTTGGTGACACTTTAAATATAAAAACTAAGGAAATCAGGTTTCCCATCGATCGGGAATATAAAAACCTTTTTTAGGCGAAAAGAAATCATTTCTTGAAGTTAATTAGACCGAGAGATAAGGAAACAAATTTATTTGATCAAACTGTGAATTCTGATTGAATGGATTAGATTTTGGTGTTGGATGTATCGATAAAAAAAAAAAATATATTGGAATATTTCGATTATGAAAAAGACGAAATCTTGCTTATTTAATTGATTTCTATTTCAACCAGAAAATGCGATCGTTTATATCGTTTAACAATAAAGATCCTGTAAATTGTAAAAAGATACTGGGGACTGGATTCCAAGGAGGGATTTCGAAGAACACCCGACGAATCCGTGAATAGGGAAGGATCGAACAGAGACCACGAGTTACATAAAAAAAATCACGTGCCAATGACCTGAGCCAACGACTCGATCGATCTATATAAAGACATTTTATCGAATCTCGACGATTGGAGAGGCTGTAATTTTATTTGACGAGTAAAGCAACAGGCGAGTGTTTAATACTGTAGCAGGAAATTTTCATGATTCTTTTACGATGGTAACGTTACATAAAACTCGAATGATGGTAAATCTTTCACTTCTGAAACAATGCCAAAGAGTGAAAAACAAAAGTGTCGTAAAAAAATTTGTTTAAAAATATAAATTATCGTCATACATCAGGGTAAAATTCAATTATTGCAAAAACCTTAAGAAAAACCATAAAAATCAGTGAAAAAATCCTTCAAAAAGCATCGTTAAAAAAACCCTTTCATTGTTTTTCTCAAATGAGTGTTTTCGATCGAAATAATTAAAAATTGCGACAAACATGTAGTGATTTTGAGAAAATAGAGAAGAACAATGATTCGTTGGTGTGTAGACGAGTGGCAGCCAAGAATTCCTAGGAGAAATAACGTTTTACAGTAAAACACAGGAAGGAGAAAGACGAGAGGATATGGTTGGTTTCTTAAAGTGCGAGACGAGACAGAGTTGAGTAAAGTATGTGTACAAAGAGAGTATAGTTAGTTTATACAGAGCGTGTATGCGGTTGCACTCGATGTATCATCGAAACGTCGTTTGCAGTTACCCAACGAGGTTCCCCGTGGAACCAACCAAGAGACAAGAGTTCGTCGGTATATTTGTGTGTGTGTCCATGTGTAAAGCAACTCCGGGTATATCGTATAAATAGCACATATATATTTATGTGTTTGTATATGTATATATATTTGCTAGTAGAAAGAGCCACAACTTGGAAGGGTGTCTTCTTCGATTTTGTCTCTGTGATCCCACTTGTATCGTTCCAAAGCTCCAAACGCTTAGCGATCTTCACGATCCCTATATACCCCTTGGTACATAAACTCCACTAACCTACAATATACATCGGACTTTCCAGATCGAATCGATATTCTAATCCTCAATTATTCACTAATAATATTTCTTCCTAAATTTTTTATATTTCTGTATCGTAATTTTTATTTTTTTTTACATAGAGACGTTTATTCAAAACGTTTATTTATTGATTCAAAAGTTATACTATTAATTGTTGGCTATTTATTTGACTTTTTTCTTCAACGAATTGGAAGGATTTTATTTATTTATTTTGATTTCAATTCATTTGGGGTTATGACTATTTTTTGTTGACTAAATAAAAAAAAAAAAATGGGATTTATTTACGTGAATCGTGGCAATGATTTTTGTTGAGAATTTAATGGTTCAAGGGTGCACGGTCAGTTGGTGGCTTTGGTGAAAATTAACCAGCCTCGGGGGAGGTTTGTACTCGGTCGGGGGACCGCTTTGCCATTCACTGGATCGAGTATAAATCGCTGAGTGGGTTACAGTTTTTTTGGGTTTCTTGGGACAAGGGTGCAAAAGGTTGAAGTGAAAAGAATTGGACTTAAAAAATGATATTTTTGGAAAATCTATCGAGTTTTGTGACTGTGACGATTTTTTGGAGGATTTTAGCCTTTTTTTGTTTGGGAATAGAGAAACGTGTGGAGAAAATGAACGAAGAAATATCACGTGGCTTTTGTCGAATTATTAAAAAAGATAAAAAATAATGGAGAAAAAGCTGGAAGACGAGGATCCATCGATTTAAGCTGGAATGCCTGAGACACAAAAAATAAAAGTGAGAAAGAGAAAGAAAATGGTCGTTTGTACTCTAAGCGTTAGAGATCCACGTGTCCCACCAACTAAACCTCATCCCCTGCGAACTCTCGAAACAAGGAAAGAAATCACTTGGACCTACCGAATCCCATTTCTTCTTTCACTTGTCCGATCTATACTTTCATTTCTCCTTTCCCTCCTCCTTCTTCTTCTTCTTCTCCAGTCTCTTCTTATTCGTCTTCTTCTTTTACCACTTCTTCATTCGCCCTTATAAAGTCCAAGGCGTGAGAACTTTTGGGGAAGAAAGTTTTGCCCATTTTCCAACGACTATATATATGCAGGACACTTTTCCTTCTCTCTTGGCTCCTTTTAGCTTCCCCTGTTTCTACCCTTTCTTCCTTTCTTTCTTTCTTTTCTTCTCCTTTTCTCTTTCTCTCGTTCCTACTCATGGCACTAGTTCGATGCGAAAGTAGTTGCTTTTGTTTTCCCCAGAAATAAGAACGGACGGCCTCGTAGAGTGAGAAGAAAAGTATGAAAGAGAAAAGAGACACAGAGAAAGAGAGAGTACTCACAGGGGAGATGGAATAATTCTCTTGGGAATTTACCTCGTGCTTTCTTTCACTTTTCCTCTTCATCTCTTCAGACTAGACAAAACTATGGACATTTATAAAGACGTTTATAACTATATTTCATACGTCTGTATATATTTATATATTTATATATATATAAATATATATATAGAGAGAGATTTTCATGGATTTTCATGTATTCTCTTATTCATTAATCCCCAATGAAATTAATTAGCAATGAGTTGAAGCGAGCTGCCAACGAAATTGTATTCAGCCCACCTGTACAACGGACATAGAATAATCCTTCATGCGATTTCGTGCAATTCAATAATGCACTCACAAGAGTTGGCTCGTTTTATTCTGGCACGTACTACGTACCACAAAGTACTTTCAATATTTCATATTCGCAATATAATAATCATTATTCTAATAATCTATGGTGAATGATAAAACTCGTAATTCACGTGAAAAAAAAACTATCAAAAAATCTAAATCAATATTCAAAAATGGAGTAAACATTTTTTTCTTCAATTTCGATAGAAAAAAAAAAAATTTTGTTACGATCTTTATAGTCCATTTTACTGAAAAAAATAAATATAAAATTTTCTGTTTAAAAATGTATGTACTAAATAATTCTACACGTTTCATATAAACTGTTCGATGTGTAAAAATAAAAAAAATCACATAACTTTTAACAGAAATATTTACAAATAGCTTGAAAATGGGAATTCCCACAGGGTCATGTTTTGTCTGATAGTTTTGACGAAATTTCCAACGTGAGGATTCTTTTGGTCCCTCAAAAATAGACTCACATTTTTACTAAAGTTGCTCAGCTCTTTATGAGAATTTTCACTCACGTTTTACTGTTTTTATTTATGTGAAAATTATTATTGCGATTTGTCTTTTTGAAAGTTTGTGACAATGCAGTTCTCGACTTTGTATAGTTGAACGAAAAATATTAAAAACTCTTTGAATTTACCGAAATGAGTTTAAAAAAAAATCGATTTTTCTTTACGCGAACTCATCAATGAATAGTTTTGACATTTTTATTTGTTTTCAAGCACCAGTCGAATTTATGAATGATGAAAAAAAAAAAATGATAGAATAGAATGATGAAGAATGAATTATAAAGAGTAAAATCCCACGAGTCTATCGATCTCGTGCTTGTGAAGATTACATCGTCCAGCAAATCCATATATAGAAGAGCCTCGTAATCTGGAGGTTTATCATTCAACCAAAAAGCATTAATTGTCAATTGGAGATTAATCAGTTAATTTACTGCAAACGTTAATTCAAACTCTCTCACTCTCTTTTTCTCTCCCTCTCTCTCTCTCCTTCTCTCTCAGATAAATCAGTTAATTGAATAACCATTGAATCGATGCTCCGGTATAATTGATTATTGAATTATCACCTTGGAATGTCACAAGTATTACATGTTAATTTATTGTCAAAATGAGTAGTAATTATAGATCAAGATTAGCGAATAATATTCGTGAATTGATTGACTTTAATTAAATATTTAAAACTAATTTGTATTTAAACGTTTTATTATTGATATTAAAAAAAGATGAAAACTGATTTAACACTCAATCTATTTTCATTGATCTAATAATTCATAATGAAAACTTTCGAATTAAAATTCAAAGCGATCAATAATTTCGTACGAAATTCGTTAAATAATTTAATTCCATAAATTCGGAGTGAATACTTTTCCCTAGAAAATCCACTAATTAAAACAATAACAGCTCGAACGAAAAAATCTTTTATTCAGCCCCTTTTTTTCTGCGAACTATGAAGACAGGTAGTTTGTGCTGGGCACACAGAATTTCCCTTTTTCGTCTCCCTTGCAATATTCATTCGGTGTGCTGCTGATTAATTAAATTGTGCACTTTGCTCTATCAAGTTTGAAAGATATATATACACGAAAAAAGATATTCGACTAATTGATACGTTTTTTATTAGCATCAAGAAATAATGGCTGTGAAAATTTTTTCGTTTCCAGCAGAAAAAAAAGCGATTAAAACAAGAAAAAAGAAGAAAAAAATTACTTTTTATCGTACTTAGGTGGGCGAAAAAAGGAAATTCTTTCTGGAATACTTTTATTGTCTGGCGTCTTACGAGTATTGCTCGATTTTTAAATCCGTCTTATCACAAAAGTTTTGGCCAATTTTCCTGTTTTGTCTCCACGTCGTTCTTATTCTTTTTTTTTTCAACCATTTCTTCCTCTCTCTCGCTCGCTCTTTCTCTTTCGCCTCTTTCGTCCAACGACTTTTTTGTGCACACAAAACCCACGAGTTATAAGACGACCAAGGGTGAGGAAATAAAGACGCAAGAACAGAGGAAGAAGCTGCATGTATAGCATAAGGGATGAGCCCAGGGGGAGAGGGATCGGTGGTAAAATTAGTTTGGGCTCGCATATACATAGCATAATTATTCTAATGATCCTTAATCGCGAACCAAGACAGCCAAGGAGATCTTACTCAGCGGCTCAATTTTAACCCCTCTCAAAAATGTTAACTTGCACATTTTACAGACTCTCCTTCTTCCTCAATTTATAACCATAACAAAATCAACGATTTTTTTTTTTTTTTTACCTTTGTTCGTTCCCTTTTATCAATTAATCTGTTGCAGTTGATGTAGGGCAGGTGGAGAAAAAATAGGACAAGGGGACGAAGCAGGACACCAATTTTGGAGAAACATTATTTTTTTGCACTAATTATTGTTAATTCATTATCAGTGGAATAATAAAATATTAATCAGTTCGAATTTTTGATATTATTCGTAATTTTTAACACCCTTTCATTTAAATGCAGCAGGATTTGTTATTTTTAAGTTTAAATTCGAATTCTGGAAATCAAACTTTTTCTAGTTTTTAATTTTTTTTTTTTTCAATTTTAATTAAATTGAGTTTTTAATTTTTTTTTTTAATTTTTATTAAATTAAGTTTTTAATTTTTAATTTTTCAGTCCATATTTCCATCGAGTAACCCTCAAAATTCTCAGATACTCAATTTCATTCAAATCGAAGTATTTTGTACAGTTTTGCAACCAATATTGGTTAAAATACCGAGTTTTCTTTGAATCGAGTAAATTTGTTCGCCTCATTTGATTCGTTGTTTCAAACACCCAAGTTTTGGATTCATATTCGGATCCAGCGACCTTAAAAACCATAACATACTGAATTTTACTAAAATCGTGTCATTTTTTACATTTTTGTTCTCCACGTTGAATCTGCCGTTTGAAACTTTCAAATTTGGAGTTCAGATTCGGATTCAGCGACCCCAAAAACCTTTGGATACGAAATTTCACTCGAATCGATGTATTTTGACACGAAAAATGAATTTTTAGGTTACATCCGTTGCCTTCGGTCTTTTTCGTGGGTTTCTTTCTTTTTTATCTTGAATATTCAGGTGAATATATTTTTTTTTTTTTTTTCAATTTCTTCGTCCCATTAACAATATATTTATTGTTCGATGACAAATAAACAACAACGTCCAGAGTGTGACAAAACGATACATAAAAATGTAATAATAAATAAATAATTGATGTTAAAAATTCATGAGTTGAATTAAATTCAAACGTGTGTCATTTTTTTCGCGCGTTTTTTTTTTTCATTCTTCTCTGTTTATAAGTATCACCGGCTTTTTTTCATACTTCTATTTATATTTTTATTTTGTTTGATTTATTTTTTTGCTTTTCGATAGAAATTTCAAGCACCGGCATATTGCTTGACCACTTTCGCCCACTCTTTCGGATAAACTCGCTGTATGTGAGCAATGACTTTCTTGATCTGACGAGTCTCTTCGGGTGAACATTGAGGACAGGCGCCACGAAGTATTAATGGAGCCAAACCTGAAAAACAGAAAAAAAAATGTAGAAAGAGTTCACTATTTACTGGTTCGTTGCCCAGAAAACTTGAATTTCGAAATTCTACTGATGTCCATTCCAAAGGAATTCCAAAGTGATTTAAAATGTTATGAAAATCGAATTAAATCGAAAATCGAATTCGAAAGGGGAAAAGAATCAAAGCAATAAACAGAAGAAAAAAACATCGTAACTCAACTTGAAAAATGTTTATCGAAAAATGATAAATTTGACATTTTTCGTGGGTAAATAAAATAGTAGGAAAATATCGAGACACAAAAGTTCGCGTTTTTCCGACTCTGATACAAAAAGAATTATACCAAATGATTGTTATAGCAGAACGACCCCCTTTTTTTTTATTTTGTCCCCTTTTTTTGACTCATTTTCATTTAAAAAAAAATCGTAACTCAATTTGAAAATTTTTTATCGAAAAATAGTAAATTTGACATTTTTGGTAGTGAAATAAAGTAGCAGGAAAATATTGGAACTCGAAAGTTCGCGTTTTTCCGACTCCGAGACAAAAAGAATTATACCAAATGATTGTTATGGCAGAATGACCATATTTTAACCCCGTTTTTTGACTCGTGTATCATCAAAATGTATGCAAAGTAAGAAAATTATTAAACGAGGATAATCCAGATATAACTTCAAAGAGTTAAAAGAGAGAGAAAGAGAAAGAGAGAGAGAGAAAAGGTAAAGCCAGCTGACTATCAGGTAATCGGAGCTTAAATTGATATAAGTGAGTAAAGCAACTTTATCCTGTCCTTCTGAAAGCTGGTAACCCACGGGAACACACAAACTACGTAGAACGGAGGTTTTCTAAGGGTGAAAGGGGACACGCCCGTGACACCAAAACTTTAAAATACGATTAAAACGTCCATTTGCCTCGAAAAGCGAAAAAGCAGCTGATAGGATAAAAAAAAAGCAAAAAAAAGTCGTTTAATCTGAACATTGACGTTTTCTGGATTAATGAATTTATTTGAGCTGCAGTGCCCCTTAATTGTTATTTTTTCGATCTACAAAATTAAATGTCATTTTCTCGAATGTAAAAAAAAGTAGCTTTTATTTGCAATTTTTTGCCATTCGTAATTTAAAATATAATTCTTTTGAATCAATTCTGATGTGAAATTCGATTTTTTCAATCATTTTTATGGTTGAATCGTCGAAAAACTTCACTCGTACAAGTAAATGCATGTGTTAGAATATGAAATGAAAAAATAAAATATGAAAATGAACATACTTTTGAGACGACGACCAACCGGATCGCAGGGTGACTCCCCGAGCGCACATTTGATCTGACGTCTCAGATAGCGTTGGTCGTTCAAAGCAATCTCTAATTGGTCATCCGAGACGCGTGATTTGGCCGCACGGTCCCCGGTGTCCTGGGCCATGGTCGACAAAAAGCAGGCCATCATCAAACCAATAACGCACAGAACCTGAAACAAGCCAAACGAGTTTTTTCTCAACAATAACTGATCCTCTGATGCACTTCCAGGCAATAAAAACGTTTTTTTTTCTTCATTGTAAACCTTGTTTTTTATATTTAAAAGAAACCTGTACGATAAGTAACGAATCTCGGGAGGAGAAGGTTAAAAAAAAAAGGAACACAATTTTGTACAAATTTACTCTTTTTTATCAACTGCGAAACGAACCCTCTCTCAAATATATTTGTTCTAAAGTTTTAGTATTCGCAGAAAATGCAGTACAAAAATTCTGAATTTTTGTGTTTATCATTAATGAAAATGTAATATTTTCATGAAAACACAATAAAAATTTCTTACAAACTTAAAAAGTTGTTTATTTCATGAAAATTTATACTTCGTTCAGTAATAATAACAAAAATTGAAATTTTTCTCTCATTTTTCTATATTATATGTTGTGACGATAATTTTTCAATTTTAATTCTCTTTATTATTAAAATAGGGATCGTATTTTGGAAATTATTGTAAAGTATTACAGTCGAAAATTGAACGAGATAGTAAATAAATGAAATTTAAAAAATAGATACAACGAGAGAGAGAGAGAGAGAGAGAGAGAGAGAGAGAGAGAGTAAAGAATGTGAAAACAAACGATGAACAGAGGGACAAAGAAAGTAATAAGAAGAAAAATAAAGGAAGATATTGCACAAAATGGTCGAGTTAGTATTACTTATGTGCTCGTTCCCTTTGGTATTGGTCGCTTTGTATATTGGACAGCAACGTCTACGTAAGCGAGAAAGTTTAAGGGGAATCCCGTGAGTGGTACTCACGGCGTGGTTATCGTAGTGTGGTTGTGTGTGCGGCTCGCCTCGATAAGTAGTCGTTTAACATTCCACACGAGCAACCGCGAACCTACGCTCTATGCATGCAGGATATATTTCGCGTATATAAATTCTATATAGACATGTACCACCAACCAAACGCGAACGATTTTGCGTCTCTTTGTCAATACCCTATAAAAGTATACTTATGTATCTTTTATGTAATGTGTACATACGTATAAATATATATAAATATTTTAAAACATTCCGATGCCTGTGGATACGCGTGTGTGTGTGTTTGTGTCCTTACGATCGAGTACACTTTATAGTGTGAAAATGATGGACTAAAAAAAAACGATACAATCCAGCAGGAGATTTTACGAATGGAAATGGAAATATGTGTCTATCTCTTTCTGTTCTCAATCGAACCCTATCAACAAATGTATGTACACACTTATGTACTTCACCTTTCGCAATATATATTTATGAATGTATTTATTGGACGTTTGTAAATATATTTTTGAGTTTTTAGGTTAAAGTAGGGACCTGTCATTCATTTTGTTTATTTACGTGTAATTATTTGTAATTAAACTTTGGATTTGATCGAGTAGATAAAAAATGCAATGCGTGGGAGTCAAAAAGAAATCAATGGCCTTTTTTAATTGCTTGTTTTCGACAAAAACTGGAAAAAACAATCGTTACGATTTAAAAGAACTCGAGAGAATTTTACTTCCGAATAAAAATGTATGTAAACATTGGGGGTTATGAATACCGAGAATTGGACGATTCGACATGGAAATGCTCGTGTATAAATGTGACAGAGACTGAAATATTTCGCGCCAAAAGCAATTGCACGAACCGTCAATTTTATCCAAATATGGAGATAAATTTTGTTTTCATTTTTATTTTTATTCGTCGAAATATTCTACGGAGCAATAATCGCGAGGTTTTTTAATGAAATATTTTACTTTCGGGAGAAATAAACACAAGCTTGATGGAACCCGTTTTTGAACTCACCTTGATCGACATGATGAAACAAAAGTTGTAGAATTTCTGTATATGTGATCTTTTATCTTTTATTTTATTTATTCGTCCGAGGGTCACAATGTAAAAGTTTTGTTGATTATGTGAAATATCGTTCCGTTGGGATTCGAAGAGAGTACCGTTCACATCGAAATCAGAGAACGCACTGGGAGTAGTCTCCCCTTAGAGTTTGTCAGTGGCTTACCTCTTTGTGGACGAATCGTAAATACGAAAGTCCATATATAGGTACACATATAAATATAAATATACAGAGGCCACTTCCATTCTCTCAACATCGTGTTTTAAGTGTTGTTCTCTGCATTATGTACATCTATATATATATATATTTTTATATTTATTTACGTGTGCACGTGTGTATACATTTTTTTTGTATACCAACGTCCACAAGAGGGAATAGCGCGTTCGAAGCATCGAGCATGTTGTTATTTTCCTTTTTGTTCATTTTTTTCCAAGCTCTCAGAGCACGTCCTCCCCCCTTCCGTTTTTATTGTTAGTCACGACTTCTATTCTACGAATATCCACTTGCATGCATCGCAAAGTCCTTCCATCGTCCTCAAAATCAAATCATTAATCTCTCTCAAACATTATTCGAATAACAAAGTTTGGGAAATTGAAAAAGAAAAGAAAAAAAACATATTGCTTTCATATTTTCGGAGGATTATTCAAAATAACAGACAATGAAAATAAAGGGAATAACGGTCAATAACTGGATACTCAACGGAGCTTCGAGTTTTTTTACCAAAGAGTTTAGGAGCGAGTGGGCTTTATGAATAAAAGAAAAGTTTGGAAATTTGAAGAGTTGTTTTTCGGTTAGAAACCACGGGGTTGAAAATTTCTTCTATATAAAAATACGACGTAACTCTTAAGCATTTTTTTGTTGTGATTTATTTCTCGAAATATTGGTGAAAACAAAAATAACTGCGATTACAAGAATGCTTGAATTTTATTTCTCGTCAGGAATAAAAAATTTATCGGGCATATCGAAATTTCGTTGGATCGCGGGTGGTCTTAGAGGCGCCATTTGCATTATCGATGTTTTTTTTTTATTCCCACCAATCGACAGGAACGCAGTAGAGGGAGAATAGAACGAAAATAGACGAGAAAGAAAAAAAAATGAAGGTTTTTCGATGAGGAAGGAAAAAACTGTAGGGATTGGCGGAACTGTGGAGATTACTATGCCGTACGCAAATGTGATGCTGGCTCAGCTGAGTCGAAACGCGAGAGACGCTCTTGTCCATCAAATGAAGAACAAAAGAAAACGAGACAAGAACAATGAATTACGAAGCAAAAAAAAACTGGTAAAAGAATGAAAAAAAAAGGAAAAAAGAAATCGAAACGTTCCTGACGAGGACGAACGGGACAAAGAATAAATGAAAAGGAGAGCGGGGAGGGAAAAGAATAATAAAAAAAAGAAAGATAAACAAAACAAAACAGGGGCGAGGAGGAACGAAGCGACGAACAGAAATGAATGAAGTGTACAGTGTGCAACAGCGTCGATATATATTTTTGGACGATCGAGAGTTTTACCCTGACATACACGTGTCTCTCGATGCCATCTATCGATCAAATGAACTCCAAGTATGCTCGCTCGTATATGCTTCACGTAGTGTGCTTCGCAACTGAGACAAAATCGCTTTTATTGGCGAACAGGAGATCGCCGAGTTCGACGTGTGTATGATCGAAATCGTAGGAGAAGAAGAGACGAGGAAAATGAACTAGTTCCACTGTGAAATACGATTAAGCACACGCGGTTCTCTCGTCTACTTTTTTACGCTCATAGACACTTGTTCATGTACGTACAAATGTATACATAGATATATAACAGTGTGTACATAATATACATGCGAATGAGAGTTTGTGTAAAGAGTAAAAAATAATAATTCTCGAATTCACGTACTCTGCAAACTACGTGCACTCCGCAATGATTTGATCTTCGATATTTTTTTGTTTCCTTTCCTTTTCCTTGCTATCTTCAACGAAGGATCGAGAAGCATTTTTCACAGTACTATTCGAACTGATAAATTGCTTCAGTGAAGGCGAAAAAAACATTTTAATAACACTAACAGTACTTTTGTTTATTTCACTTCAGTTTTATTCTCATTTTATTCCGTCTCTTCGAATTAGAATGTGAGCTTTGTTTCGGCCACTCTCTTCGATGTTTGAGGTTATAATCTCGTAGAAATCAGTTCGTGGGTGAAAGTTCAAAAAAACCTATTGCGACAACCCATACAACAAAGTTGCTTGGTAATCATGAGGGCATGCATTCGCGTGTCTACATAAGTGATATAAATATATGTGTTCACGTGTTTTTTTGTATCTATACTTAATAAAGGAGAAAGCAGCATCCCGTAGCAAGCGAAAGGACTGCTCGTTTCGAGATCACGTCATTAACGGGTTCGACCGCACGAGGCCGATGTACGTTTATCCACAGGTACATCCGGTTCTTTCTTTCTTTGTATTAGCTTTTTGTATGGAACGTTTCACTTCAAAATCATCGTACTTTACGATTGTTATTCTTAATTCAATATTGGATTTTTCGGGAAACTGTCATAATTTTTTTTTTTAATTCATGGAATTAATTAAACTCTAATAACCGAAATGATTGGATTTTGATCAAATAAATGAAATTTCACTTCAGACTGAAATTTTTGTCTTCATTTTCTCACTGTAATGGCTTTCACGACAGTTACAAGAAAAATGTACGAGTTTTTCGAAAAAGGAAACAAGCGTCTTTCACAAGAAATAAAAAGTTCGTCAAATTTTGTCACAAGAAAACAAATCAATCGTTATAAACAATTGGAATCGAATTTTATGTGTATAAACAAATTTTTAAAGCAACGACGATGTGAAGTATGAAAAAAAAAAAACGAAATATATTGTTGTTTTTTGTAGCTCTTAACGAATACGAAAAAATATTTGATTAAAAAATATTATCAACCGAATGTATTTGAGATATTTTTCAATTTTAAAAAAAGAAATACTTTATATTTTATTTTGTTCAAGCACGAACCACGAAATTACAAATAAAAAATCATAATAGAAATACAACATGATCGAACGATTTAGCATAAAACAGCCCATATGTAAAATACGTGGGAGATTCGAGTGCCGAGCGAGGCTTTCGAGAAGAAAGTACCGCGACTTCTCAGTAAACGATTCTCTTTTTTGTCCCCTGTGTCCCCTCGTACTTTTCTACCGCACAGCATCACTGTTATTATCACGAATTGAAATTTCTGAAACCCTCGTGTGTTAGGAACGAAGATTATATGATTAATCCGGAGTTCCGGTGGTATAAATTGACGAGGGCGTGATCCGAGGATGGAAGTAATTTGCTCGGACAAATAATTCGGTTGGATTTAAGTGTTTTTTTTTTCCATTGAAACAACTATTACGCTTGTTTGTTTCCGAACGGGCCAAATTAACAATCATAATCGAACCACGAACAGCGATAGAATTAAAAAAAAAAGAATACATGGAAATGATGAAGAAATGTCAAATAAAATAGGACTTTTATCGACTCTCTGAATGCTTGATTTATTATTGAGTTTTTCGTCAACTTAACTTTCATGAAATTGATTCTCTCGGATATCCTTCCGTTCGTTATCAAAAAACAGAGATTTAGGTGGTGACAAGTCTCTTTGACTTCGTAAAAACGATGTTACAGCCAAAAATACTGTGGGGTCGAAAACAACCCCGTGTTTATGCGTCAGAAAAAAAAAGTGATCATCAGTTGCAGGGCTAAAATCAATAAAAAGTTATCGTAAAAGCATAAAATCAATAAAAATGCTATTATTCATTTATTCATACTTATTTCCATAAATTGGTTTCAGTTATTTCAATAAAAATGAATAAAACGATTCAAATACATAAATAATATATTAACGTTTTTTTTTTGTTCGAGTTAAAATGTCCTCTATATTAAAATATCCCTTGATCGTATTATGTACATAGTACATAACAGGTTAATACTTAATAATGTATGATATGCTAGGATCAAGTATCGTCGGACGTAACATTTATCGGATCAGACATTGTATAAATGTATGTGTGAATCTACATATATATTTAAATGCGATGTATTATGAGAGAATGTGAGAATCCGACCTTTCGCAAAAGACCTCGCCCTTCAGTGTCTCTGCGTTTTGTTCGCTCAGATAATTTGTGTAAATCGCTCGTTTCTTATTCAGAACACGCGTGTAAGAGAGCACCTTAGCCAAAGAAAAAGAGAGAGAGAGAGAGAGAGAAGCCAAAGTGAGGAAGAGAGAAAGAGGGGGGGAGAGAAGGAGAGAGAAAAGAGAACAAAAACACGACTGCTGATTTGTTAGGTGAAGGGAAGGATGGCTCGTGATTCCTATTTTATGTTTGCTGAATTGTGTCTGGATGTGTTTGTTTGTTGAATCCATTTGGTGATCGAGGGACTGACTTTCGTAGCCAGGAGATCGAGAGAAACGACCAAAAGGAAAAAAGGTAGGAGAGGAAAGGGAGGGTTTTTCTAGTTCTCTTTTTATTCCTTTTTTTCATGCAGATTCGACCCACTTTGTATTTTCACAGCTATAACCTTCAGCACGTATCTTTCAAGAGGTCAATAAATTCCAATTGACTACTGAACGATTTCGCACTTTTTTTGTTCTTGTTATTTCCACCAAATTTCAACGTCAACCCACGTAAACAGACCATCAAAATTGTTCGTGCAGATTTACGAGCGTTCGACAACTCTTGTCCCAACGTAACAATCATTTCATTGCTATTTTCATGGCGTCGGATAAATTTTTCAAAGAACTCTTATTATTTTGTCATCACTGTCAAACTGTCAACCTGTCAACGGGTCATCAATCTCGGTTTTAGGACATCGAGACGAAATTTAATTTTCAAATACATTTTAACAACTCATTAAAACTTTAATCACTTTAGTAGTAATTGAACAAGTCATTTTGATATTTATAAAAAGAAAGAATCGGAAAAAATGTGAAAATTAAATGCTCTGCTAAAAAATTACCTGTTATTAGTGTTTCTGGAAAAGCATTCTTCAGAAAAAATATGATTTATAGTCCAAGTTGGGCAAAGATTATTTAACACCGATCGTATTTGTTTTTAAACAACGCAAACCATGCGGTTTTCTAACTTTCTAATAAAAGTATTCAAAAACTTTTATTTTGCAGTTGCACATTATTACATTAGAGTGTTTACACTTCGAAGAAATTATATATAACGATGAAAAAGATGTGACTCCACCTGCTATGGGCAGGAGGAGTTAGAAAAATGTGCTGGGGTAAAGAAATGACGAACAATACTTCGAAAATTTCTATCAACAAACCTTTCTGTATGTGGAATCGTTAAAATGTGGAAACAGAAAAAAAAACAATTGAAAGCGACGTAGATTCCATCAAATCCATGCTGCGATCATCAGGAGAAAGTGATCTCGCTTATTACATAAAATACTTTTTGCTATAAATATGTATGCGTGTACATAAATTAAGAATACAAATGGAAATGTTGAATTCATCAAAGTTGCTACCAGGGGGCAGCAAAACTCGGTTTCCCGCCGCGCTGAAGTCACTCGGTAGCGCCGCCCTGGTGACAAATACGGTAAACACGTTCGAAACTTTGCAAAACAGACACTCAACTATAATTAATCAAACATTTTGTAATTTAACTCTTTTCTTCAGCATTGTTGGTTTGGCTATTAACTCGACTTCGATTATTTCAATTCATAATCTCTTCGTCTGATTATAAAAACATTTAATTTTTGACAAATTTTTTGTGTTTTATTCGTACAATCCACATAAAAACTTTATTAAAATGAATATAAAATCGAAATAGCCGCCACTAATCACCATTCGAAATAATTGAAATTAAAAAATTATCGATAAAAGCTGGTACGGAAAATAACGAAATAATACAAACAAACAAAAGGTTAGTGACGCGCCAATCGGAGTAGCACCTGTAATCATTGACAAACCTTTTTGAAAGTTCTCTTCTATTCTAACCAAATAAACAATCGTTATAAAAAATGTAGAAAGTTTATTAGTACAGACAATAAAAAGAAATGCGCGGCGACAACCATAATTCCGAAGAATGCAAACAGAAGAAAAAAGAACACCGAACTTGGCCGAACGAGGAGAAAATGTAGGCAGCGCGACGCGGTGAGCGTAGCGAAAATTGACTTCGGAATGCGGGTAGTGTTCGCCATCTATTGGGAGAATTGTGAAGATAAAAGCGGACAAGCCGCACACACAAAGGAAAGACTCGAGTCAAAACAGCTTCTGCATTGTTGGTAGTGGTGAGAAGGCTCCTGCTGGCTGAGAGTGAGAGAGAGTGTGTCGACAATGGCCATCGTGCGACCCGAAGGGCTTGCGTGTGCATTTTAACCGTAAAACAGTCGCGAAAAAAAAACATGAAATAAACGAAAAAAAAATAAAGCATAGATAAAAGAGTACAAATCAAACGTGAGAAGTGTCGAGAGAGTGAGAGCGCAACTGAGAGAAAAAGAGAGAGAGAGAGAAACATTGAGTATCGGGAGACGGGAACGCGCGAAGTGGGTGTTGTGAAATATCTCGTGTGGGAGCATGTGATTGCAACTGCGATAACGAAAAAAAAGTAAAGAAATTGAAAAAAAAAGTTCGAAACAAGAAACAAGTAAAAAAAAAGACCGGAACGCTGTGGTGTGGTTACAAGTTGGCTGGAGGGAAACAACAAGGAAAAAAGAACTCGAGTATCTCGTCGCGGAGTAGAGGCGCGCGCTCTCGAAACGCACGATTCCCTCCTCTGGCCCTGTGTGTTTTGTCCCGACGAACCGGGAGAGAGAGAGAAAGAAATCGAGTGAGAGTGAGCGAGAAAAAGCGAGGAGAGAGAGGGAGCTATGTCCACGAAACGATCGGACTTCTTATAATGTTCTGGTATGGATACTAAAATAGTTTTTTTCATTAAAAAATCATTCCATTTTCCACAATTTTATAAATAAATGAGCGTTAAATTAAACAAGTGCATGGATAACGAGAGCGCTCTCTCATTGCGTCGCCCGTACGAAAATATAACTCTGTACAAATCCGTCTATAAAAAAAGAAAAAAAAAGAGCGTAGAATATATATGTATACATATTACAGTAGGTTAGGTTGGATAAGTTGAAAACTGGCATCGGTAAAGCTTTACTTTCTTTTTTTTTGTTGTTTTTTCGTTTCTTTTTTTCTCGAAGATACACACACCGAGTGCTCGTGTATGCGCTTTTATAACTAAAGAGGACGCCATTTCCATCGAGTTTCACTATCGCGATACATTATCTCCGTTTTGCTCGTTCCCTCCCTCAAGAAAAAAATATATGTACGTGTGTACGTAAATATATATATATATTGGTTTATGTATGTGCTCATTTCTATATATTCATTCATATATATATATATATTTCTTAAAATCTTGATCCATCCTCGCGTGTACTGTGCGCCGTATATAAATACTCTTTTTTGTATGTATATATGTCCTCCCACGCGCATATGGCTTTTCGTGAACGTTCGCTCGTGCGCGTTCGTGTCAGCGTAAATTTGTACCCACGTTTAGAATTGTAAATAGATATTTTTCCATTTGCAACGTATTCGTATTTTGGGTGTTTTTTTTTTTTACTTTTTATATTTTATTCCCGGTACCTTCTTTTTTGTACGCTCGATCGACCCGAATGACGTCTGACAGTTGAACAATTCGTAACCCGGACAACTGTCAAATCTGCTTGAAAGATCGCGTTATTTTTGTTTTTAGAACATTCTCATTATTACGATTATCTCGAGTTATGCAAATAATTCATCTGCTGTTTGATCCTTCCTTCGAAAATTCCGAGGTAGACGTTTTTTTCGCAAATTTTTAACAGGTTAACATAATTTTTGGTATCAGATTCGGGGAGAGGACAAAAGTAGTTTTTTTCTAATAGAAATACTGCTGCTAGTGTTATTGATCATTGAAAATAAATTCAAGAACCAAATATTTGGATTTTTTTGCAAATTCAACTAAAAATGTTCAAATTTAGTGTCAAATTTTTGCATCGCAGTTCAGTGTCGAAAGATAACTTTAGTTTTATAGGGAACAGTGTTTCCATAGATTTGGAAAACAATTTTTTCACTTACTGAAATCATTTGCTATTTTCATTGAAATTTCTGCAGTCATTATAACAAACATATTTCAAAACTCATTGTTCAACATTGTACATAATGGAAAACTATTGAAAAATGTTTTGTAGTTGGGTCGAAGTATCGAGTCATTGTCGGATGTGCAAGTTGTTACACGGCCCGGCATGATAAAATAAGGGCAAAGAACGAAGGAGATGAGCCACAATATAGCAGGCATGCCACCCTTTGCAAGGATGCCGCTAGGGGGTATGGGTATGGGTGTCGGAATGGGACCGAATGCGCCTCATCCGGAACCAAACGCCCATCCTCATCCTCCGCCGCCGCCGCCAGCAGGCGCAAATCCCAAGAAGAAAAGACGTACAAACGCGAATGTAGCTCAAGCAGCGCAGCCGCAGCCGCCAACAGTACAGGTAAAAACATTTGACTGGATAAAAGATAAAAAATTCAATATCGATTACAACAAAATTGTAAAATTACAGGATTTACTACCACCGCCATTGTCGGGTTACGGGGACACGATAGTAGCGAGTAATCCATTTGACGATACGCCACCACAGTCGTCTCAGAGTACAATGATGCACGGTGGTTCGCCACACATGCATCCTCATCATCCGCATCATATGGGTGGTCCGCCGATGCGAGGAATGAGTCCATTGAGTTCGATAGGTGGAATGAGTCCGATGATGCCTCATAACATGGGAAACATGAGTCCGATGGGTAATTCACCGATGGGTAACCACATGAATCATATGGGTGGAATGTCACCGATAAATCATGCGCCGATAGGAGGTATGAGTCCGATGAATAGTATGGGACCGAATAACATGCCTCCGGGTCCAATGAATCAAATGAATAATCACATGGGAATGGGCCACATGGGAAACAATCAGATGAGCGGGCCACCTATGGGAAGTCCGATGAACAGTATGAACAGCGGACCAATGGGCAGTCCAATGAACAATATGGGTCATAGTATGGGTAGTTCAATGGGCGGACCATTGGGATCGCCTATGAATAATATGCCTGGCAATAATCACAATCACATGAATAACGGACCTATGAATATGAACAATATGAACAGTCACATACCTCCCAACAGTCCGTTGAACGGTCCAACCACAATGAACAACGTCAATAGTCCACTTAGTCATAACGGCTCGCAGCCACATCCCAATCACATGGGCAATAATCTTAGCAATATGGGACGTCCTTTGAATGGTCCAATGACCACTATGAGCTCTATGGTTAATTCAAACATGAATATCTCTGGACCTAACGCAATTAGCAACATGAATATGGCTGGTCCTCCTATGAATAATATGTCCAATATGAACATTCCCCATCACAATCAAATGGGACACATGGGCGCTCCTATGGGCTCAATGTCCAATAATATGAGCGGTGGACCACCCATCGGGCATCCCATGAATATGGGAGGCTCTATACCGCCTCATGGCTTTCAGGGACCACCCGGTATGGGTCCAAAACCTATGCCTGTCTCCGCTGGAAAGGTACGTCGCGTGATGGTACTCATGCTCACATCGTTCTCTTACTACAAAACTTCTTGCTTTTCTTTCATTTTGCCCAAAATTTAATAAGTTTTTGGCTTAGAAAATGAGTCGGATCTTTTTTTTTATTATCCATTTAGTTTCATCACTTTTTTTCATTTTACAGATTTATCCACCGAATCAACCGATGGTATTTAATTCACAAAATCCTAACGCACCACCCATCTATCCCTGTGGAATCTGTCACAAAGAGGTTCACGACAACGATCAGGGTATCCTCTGCGAATCAGGCTGCAATTTTTGGTTCCATCGGTAAGTCCATTTTGCATATTTACACTTTTTATTTGGCAACGTAAAGCCATAACGAGGTTCACGCGCCATAATTATAATAGTATGTACAAAGTAACGGCAGAATCATCAGATACAATTTTTTCCAAGATAATTTTTTGAAATTTTGCGTTAATCTTCTTGAGCATCGTATAATGTATTAAAAATTTGAGAAGTTTTCACTGTCTAGTAATCGAGATATTCAGTGTTTAAAATCGCAACTTTAACATGAGCTCCTATGGAAAGTTACGAAAAAAGACGATTTTTCACAACAAATAACTCGATTTCTAGACGGTAAAACTTTCTCAAATTTAACCCACAGTTGAGTATTATTGTTGAGAAGGTTCATACGAATTTTAATTTGCTTTGGCCGGAGTCATCCCCAGCCAAAGTTCAAAGATCAGGTCGTTCGCAATGTGAATTTTTCGCATTATCACTTATAGGTTGAAATGTCCTCTTTACAACAGACCTAGTAACCCTGGGCCTGAACAATTACTACGTTTTGTTCATTACGAAATATTGAATTTTTTTTGATTAAACATCAATTAGCATTTCAGTGATTTATGTATAATTTTTAAAGTGAATTTTTGATGATAATATTACAGAGGATGCTCGGGACTTTCGGAAGCGGCCTTTCAATTACTGACTCAAGAAGTTTACGCGGAATGGGTGTGTGATAAGTGTTTACAATCGAAAAACATACCTCTCGTGAAATTCAAGCCATAACGATCCTCGGTACGTCGTGAGTACGACGCACAAGTGACACTTTGTTAAAGTTTTTATAATATACTCTCGAGTACACGAAAACGCTAATGATGCGCGCGTGTCAGGATTCGCACACACGTTTTTCTTCATATTTCCGTCGACGTTTATATGCAAAGACTTCGTCTCCTTTTATGTACACGAGGAAAAATTGACTGCAAAACGAAGTAACGAGGAGATTAAAGAAGTTTTATAACTTCTATCTTTTTATTCTGCGAGCAGGCAGTCGGGAGTTGAAGAGAAAATCATTGAAAAAACAAAATCTTTCCCACAGACACAGACACACGTGCGTTTTAATACGAAAGGAGTGCGAGCCCTTAAAGGCGCACATTATATGGACCTACAGTGTTTGTTAAATAACTCTTTAGCTTTAAATTGTTGACGTAAAGAGAAAGGTGGATGGAAAAGAAGAAAAAACACAAAAATTATTGACATTTGACGACAAACCGTCAACTGAGTCCATTTGTTCTCTCTTACACTCTCTCGACGCGTTTATCTCAACTATCAAAGTGCTCCGAGGATTAATGCATTCGTAAATCTCTTTTTTTTATATATATATATTTCGAATTCTTTCCGTTGAACGTAAAAAATAGGCTACAGATACGTTCGTTCCGTAAATCGATAAACAACTAAATTGACGCGCAACAAATTAGAAATTGGAAGACACGATTGGTCGGCGGGTCCCGGGGGTTTTTGCTTCTCCAATCTTTTGATATTTCCTTGCGTTCTCAGTATTCGTTTTATTTTTTTATTTAGTGTTGGCAGCTAATCGAAATGGATTATCAAATTTCTGAAAAAATTTTAAGACTCGATTCTGTCGAAGTGGAGCTCAATTTTTAAAAACTTCATCAACTTTTGTGTCCCTTGACTGATACAATCATTTTTTAAATCGACGTTAACGAGGGATTAATAATCGTTGTAACGACTCATCCATCAAGGAAGTTAATTAACTTATTAACAGTACTTAGAAAAAATGCATAAGAACGGACCTTGTGGGGAAAAAATAAAAACGAATGATTTTTCGTTATCGTTTAAAAATGCACGTGCGACAATTTAACTACTTGGCTTGGTTCGTAATGAATGAAAAAAAAAATTCAGTTATTGTTAAGATGTTACGAACATTTATGTGCAATTATGGAATTATTAACAAGTTTTTTTTTCCATAAATCGTTCGAACAACAATGAGAAGATTTTTTTTTTTCATACTTTCAAATTTTTCTGGATTTCATACTTTTGGAAATTTCTCTTTAATTTTTGAAATATCTTGCATGGAATGTTGAATCGCTGGACAAAGAAAGAATAATCTTATGATTATTATTTGTAATAATTCTTCACAATTTTTATCCCAAAACTTAATGTTTGCGAAGTTTCAAAACCGACTGAATTTTTTTGAGAATTATGTCCAAGTGCAAACTTTCGAAATTCTGTTCCAATGAAATGTTTCGCTGAGAAATATGTATCGATAATCCTTGAAGCACAACAATTTATTATCATTTGAATACTTGAGTACAGATTTGACTGTCTGGAGTTGCTGTAATGATCAGAAACGAGAAGTTTATTTGAACGTGAACATAAAATCGGAAAAAAATGATACAAAAATTGAAATGACGTTAGAAATGAATTTGAATTAATTGTAAACGCTAACATCTCGGATAGATTCGAAATGAAAAAAAAGAGGAGATATTTAGCAGGGCAGGTATTTTCTTCGTTGTTTTTTATTCTTCGTAGTAGTTACGACTAATATCCTAATATCGCAGATTTTTTTGTCTTTATTGTTTTTTTTAGTTATCACATTTCACGGCTTAGAAATCCGCATAAAATAATGCTCATACAAGTATTACAACGAAATATCCTTGTCGCGACGTACGAACGTCATCTTTTGTTTCTGTTTTTATTTTTTTATTTTTATTATTTCTCCTTGAATGAGACGATCCTCATAAATCGTGAAGCTGAGAACAGAACTTTAATTTCCTCGAGTTATTTTGATTTTGTTTCAAGAGTCACGATCAATTGTGAGACAATAGATTTGTGTGTGTGTGTGAGAAATCATAATTATCCGGGTTGGAATAAAGGTCATGAATCCGCACAGATTTCGTTTTAGTCGGAGAAATAAATCCATTCGAAAAAATAAAAAAAAAAGGAAAGCATCTCTGAGACGAGTATTAATTAATTTTAACCAAGTTAACACACGAAGTTTGATTATCATTTTAAGTAAATCGTTTGTGGAGCTTTATTTATTTGGCCGATTAGGGAATTGCTCAATTTCCTGTTGAACATTATCCACGTTTTGTTTCCCTATAAACTAGTTAAACTCTTCGATTCGAGTGATATTTTTATTTAGCTCGAATTTTTATTCGTCAAAGTCGACACTCGAGTAATTTTCCTACACTTTGTTTGTTTTTTTTTTTTTTTTTTTAATCGTTTAAATGTAAGTTGTATATATATATACATATATATATTTGGCATTAACCACTGGCCTGAAATTTTATTAATTCCTGAACCTTCATCGTGGCATTTTCTCGTACGATCGAAACTAAAATTGTCCCTTTCTGTCCCCAGCCTTTACCCGTAAGAAAAATACTTTACTTACTCTTGCTTACGATAGATAGACAGGTGATTTGGATATTTGAAGAAACAAAAAACACAAACAAACAAACAAGAAATCTTCGTTACTATATTTTAAGCAACAACTATCGCGCGCAACCCTTTATGTAAATATATTCATTACATAATTAAGTTTCTATACATATATATTTTTTTTTAATCGCAAATACGAAGCTTCGTATTTGTCAGTGAAAGAATGATAAGAAAAAAACACCGTGAGTCGAGCGCAGCTTCGTGTGTCACATTGTAAATAGAGCATCTTGCATCTTCTGACAAGTTTTTTTTTCTTTTTTTTTTTTTTTAAGTCTTTTTGTCGTTTTCATTTGTCGCGTTGGTGATTGCAAAAGTGGTCAGAGATGCATATCTTAATTTTTATCGCTGATTGAAATTGATAGGAGAATAAAGAGTGAATGAGGTTTGAAGAAGAAAAAATGAGAATTTCACACCTACATGGGCATAAGTGTAGACACTCACGAAACAAACAAAATCACATCGAGATTACACGCGATTTTAATCATTAAAAAAAAAACAAAAAAAAAAGAAAACGGATAAATAAAATAAAACTATAGCAATTTAAAAGAAAGAAAACAAAAAATTTACTGAAACGTCGTACAATCAATTATTTGTTGATGTGCAAAAATAAAAAAAATAACACAATCACGTACGAAATTGATCGATAGACACGTACACTGACACGGACACGAAATATAAATTGTTCATAGTTTATTTTTTATCATGTGAATACTAAATGAAGAAATAAAAACAAATATATATGTATCACCGATAAGAAAAGATAAATGAAAAAATGAAAACGAAAGAGTTGTTATACATTATAGAATACTGTAACAATAATATGCGACATTTTCTGTACATAAACAAAAAATAAGGATACATAAAGATATCGAGGATCTGGTAAAAGTGTAGAATCATTATTAACCACATTTATTCCCAATATTTATCCATTTTTTTTTTCATTGTTCTCGTATTGATTTATTCATTTTTATTAAATACGAGTTTATCGTACATTCCATATCGTTTTATATCCGCTGGTCTCAAATTCCCGTTTTTTAACATCGCCATGTAAATATGTTCGAGAATCCCTGAACTCTTGATTAAAAAGTCCCTCTGCGTTAACGATTTTATTCGCTCTCTTTCCTCCGATTCTGATATCGTTTCAGGCTCGAAAGACGAAACTGCACTCTTCGTTGTATCAACAAGAGATTTTTTCACCTTTTCAGACGAAAGAACGACAGAAAAATTATTACTAATCGCTTATATCAATTTTTTTTCTTTTTTTTTTTAACGAAATCTTATTTTTTTAAACCCAATAAATAGAATTTCTTGAAAATTATGAGAAATAATGAAATCTTGACAGCTCTGTCGTGTTGATAGTTTTTAATTAAAAATTCTCAATTGTTTGCAACTTTTTTTTTCAGATTTATTTAAATTTTAAGTTAAAAATCGTTTTGATAGAAGTGGTTAATTTAATACTCACGTTGAACGAAACAATTTCATTGACAACACGTTTGTCATTATTTAAAATTCCTGCATTTAATCGACTACTCATTCCACTCGGACTTTCCAGTCCTAATTTTTGTTCGCTCCATTTTCCAAACATCCGTTTCGTATCCATGTTTTCTTTCATCTTTAATTTAGCATTCAACTGGAATATATAGAAAAAAATAATTGAATTTAGTCTATAAAATGAATTCACATCGAATTTTTTGCTCGTTAAATTTACGTCTATTTCGGCACGTTGAATCGTTGCGGCTTCCTGTCTCGCTCTCGATGCCACAGTATCTTGAAACATCGATGTGCCACTTTGCTTAAAAAACACAATATATTTGTCGCTGTCTGTGCCTGGATAAATACGACGAAAATTGCCCATGTGGTCGTCCTCCCATTTGTACTGTTCTTGAATCGGATCCTCATCGATTTTTTCATTTTTCGTTAAACCTATCGAACTTTCAGTAGCACTGCAAAGAAATAATTTTTATTTTATTTTTTCATATTTCCCATTAAAATTGAACGTTTTTTTCGATTATTTAATAAATTATAAAATCATACGTCAAATCCTTCGGATTTATTCCATGTAACAATCGATCTCTCACACGTTTTCTATCCTCCTCCATTATTTTACGTTTGTCACATTGATGGAAATTCAACATTTCGAATGTGTCATTCAGCAATGATTCTTTAATGTCTTTGTCGATTTGAGCATCCGTGTGAAAACTTGGCGAGTGGTTTACCTTGATGAATTCATTGAAAACAAATCAATTTTATTTCAGAAAAAAAAAGAAAAAAAAACAATAATTAGATTCATCCTTTAATTGAGAGACTGAAAAATCTTATTTCGGTCGAATGACTCTTTAAATTGAATAAATTTTTAAATTGTTTTAATTTTTTTTTGCCAATGATCAAAAACAAATGAATAAATTTCCATTTTTTCATTAATTCTGTGGAGTTTTTTTTCTGTACCTCGAGTAAATAAGGCTTGAGTTTCCAATCCAAAATAACATCGAATCCAAGAATCTCAAAGCAGGCGTAAGTAAGATCGTGAGTGGGAAAACACGTATGATAACTGTGTTTCAATACAGGATAAGCAGCGATCACAGTTTTGATTATTATTTCATCGATTTTTCGCCACATTTCATCGACATCGAGATCCCTCGATTTCAGACACTTGTTCAAGGTCGATATCTTCCTATATCATTTCAGCTAATCGCGTATATATCCCATAACATATACGTATACGTATTTATCGAAAAAAAAAATAAAAATAAAAATGAAAAAAATATTGAAAATTTCGATATTCAACGATTTTACCTTTTACTTCCAGTTTCCTCATCGACTACGTACATGTGACTGTGCTTATTCACCGAATAATTCGTCAAGTGCATAAAAACGTTTGAAATATTGTGACCCGTTGGTTCTTTGTATCTGCTCGTTGCAAATCTAAATAATTTTGTTTTTTGTTATTTTAACGAAAAACGTTGAAACGAAATCGCACCGAACAAATCAGAACGGAAACGTTGAAAATTTTTCTTCTCGTTATTATTATTATTATTTTATTTTCTTATCACCTTGCCAGACCATCGTTATAAACGTAAATTCTCAGTGGATCACACGATGTTATCAACGCGTAGACACGAAGATCGAATTTTAAACCGTCCAATAAAAATGGCTGCAAAAATACGAATAGTTTTGTAAATCCAATATTTAAACTTTTACTTTCCATCGAATTTCTTCTTTTTTTTTTGGTTATCAAATGGTTGGTACCTTTGCTAAATACACCTGACAAATCATACGATCGTAAGGCTTTACATCCTTCAAATTTTTTGTAATATATATTCCCTTCCCTTGACATCCGGTTTCCGGTTTAATAATGAAAGTTTTCGATCGTCTCAATTTTGAGTATGCCACAGCCTCTCCATGGCTATTGAAAAAGAAAAAGAAAAAATCTTCTAATTTCTATTTCAACGAATTATCCTTCAAATACGAAAATATTTTGTTTTGACAGAAAATTCTTACTCAGCCGGAAAACACCAGGTTTTTGGAAAAAAATTGTATTCCTTGGGAAAAATTCTTAACATCCGATTGAGGTTTCTCGCTAATAAATCTTTTCTGCATATTTCTGTCATACCCGGAAAATGATTGACTTTTTGATATCGTTTCATATCCTTAGCACGCTCGATACTTATACTCAGGTCTGTCCAATAAAGATTCCAATTACTGTCCTCCGGCACTTCTCTCATTCCATAACGCGCAGCGACACGACGTACCACCTCGTATTTACAATTACTCGTGCATATCGTCAAATATCTACGATTTAAAATTCCAAAAATACAAATCATTTATTCGAATTCGATAATTTTATCAAATTAATGATAATTTGATTAGAAAAGTCAATTTTTAGCCAACAAAAATCCATTTTTTTTTCGTCAACGAAGAAAAAAAAATATAAATGAATTAAAGTACTTATTATTTGGTAAAATTAAATAAATAACGTACTTTCGTTTCTTCTTTTTTCTCGGAAGCGGTTGAATTTCGTTGTCAGGTGGAATCTTGAGTACGGAAAGACAATTATTTTCTTTTTTGTCCAATTGGTTAAAGTCGAAATGAGTAAATTCATATTTATTCCAAGGGTGAATTTTTTTATGAAAATCTCTTGCATTTTCATCGTCATCGTTGATGATCCGACGATGTTTCAATTTTCTCAAAGATCGAAATGGATCGTTGTGTAATTGATCACTGATAACTTTTTTCGGTGTATGATTTTGGCTTATCGAGGATTTATTATCTCCAGGAATACTCATAACCATATCTTTGCATTATTTTCATTAATCCGAATATTAATTCACTGATCGTCGGCATTACGTCACGGTGATATTGTTAATTTGCAACATTTGCGATGTCAAGATTGCGGCCAAGATATCTTGACAATTCTGTATTTTTTATTCTCAAAAAACGATTTTTCGTCGCCGACCACGATTCACTCGAATTAAACGTCAATTTAAACTTGTAAATAAAAAAAAAAGCATACGTAAAAATTTTGTCGTCTGTTTTTTTTTTTTGACACTTTTGCTCAGATCCACTTTGACGTGCAATCAGAATTTCTTAGATGCACAATGTGAATTCCCGAATAAAGATTAAGCCAAGAGACATTTGAGGAATAACAAAAAAAAAAAGTGTGCTTTCAGTTATAATTAGATTTTATCATGACCGTGAGGCACAAAACTCGTGTTGCAACGAGACACACGTACATAATTATATACTCGTGCATTTCATAGCGTTCAAGAATCACGGCATTATGCCTGAAATAGCGCTTGTAAATCGTGTGTGCCAGTTTGCAGTTTCTTCCTGCTCTCAATTGGTTACAACGTCATTTTAGAGCTGCATATTTGTCGCAACATTTTGACGTATTAAATTTGTTTTTGTTGTTTATTTATTTTTTTTACTGTTGTGAAAGAAGAAATTATTTTTTTGGACATGGATATGAAAAAAATGGATATTTTGACCCCGGATATAAAAATCTATGGTCAATGAACTCTGAACAATTTTTCAAATATTTTTTCGAAGACTCGTAAGAATTTTTCAAGTGACCTTGACATTTGGATGACAATTGAATATTTTGTTGGCAAGTAACGTCATTTCAAAGACGTTAAAAACATTCTTAAAATTGTGTAAATCTTCTACATCACATTTTTTATTTCAAATATTTCATTCTCTTGCTGTCAATGATAAAATTTTCAAATAAATTGGGAACAATAAAATCGACAAATCTTCAAAGTTTATTCAGAAACTTCAGACAAATATACAACGACAAAAAAAAATTTAACAGGAAAGATTAGAATCGATTGGTTACGATAATTAATCTTAATACAAATTTGTACATTCAAAGCTTCGAAAACAATTGAGATTTGAGGTCAAAAGTATTTTCTTTTAAAATTTCAACGACCTGTTGTGCACAACCCCAGAAAACGGTAACTCCGGCTCCACCGTGTCCATAATTGTGTATTACCTAAGAATTCAACAAAATTATCTTTTTTCTTAATAGAAAATTAGAGAAACATTTTTTTCATAAAAAAAAAGGAATTTCTGTCACCTGAAATTTTTTCCCATCCTCGGTTGAGCGAATCTCCTTTTCCACACGAATTTTAGTTCTTTTTGGTCGAAGCCCACACCAATGTTTTAGAACTTCGGAATCCTAATGGAAAATAATAAATGAATGAATAAAAATCCGTCATGTTCATGAACTTAACTTTCATTAACAAAAATTATTCCTCATTTTTGCTTTACTATAATTTATGATAAAGATAATTATTTACTTACCTCAAGGGCTGGTATAATTCTTGAACAACCATTTCGAATAAAGTTCGTTTCAGTGCTTCGGATATTAGTATCGTAATCATTCGGGGTCGCTGATCCTCCAATAATTACGGACTCTGTACTGAAAAAGAGAAACAAAATGAAAAAGGTTTCTGTTACGATTTAACAATTTTTTTAGAGTGAAATAAAATTTTGGAAAAAAAGGCGAAAAAAATTAAGTTCGTCAACGAAGCGTTGAACGAAAATTCTACCAAGAAATATCTCACTTTGGTATTATATAATTTCCTGGATTATCCTCCTCAATGAAAGCGCTTAGAGCCCACGGTGCCTTGACCTGAAAAATGTCAATTTTTGGTCCAATGAATAAAGCCGTGTAGAAAAAACGAGGAAAAAAAAAATTTAATAGGTGAAATTAAGAGAGAGAGTTAAAAAGAAAATCAAAAAGTTTGATACCCTGGTTACTTGACCTCTGACAGGAATGAGAGAGGCATCGTTCGTGAGTTCTCGTGCACCGATGCCACTGCAATTTATCACTGTGTCGTATCCCTCCTTCGCTAACTCGTCAAAACTATTGATCTTTCTTTTTTGTATGATTCCACCAGCTAATGCGAATTTTTTCATAAGCCATGGTAAAAGTCGAGGTAACTCAGTTGTGTAAGTCACGAAACGCATTCCTCCTCTGCATTAAAAAAATTGCTCAATTAAAAAATCTCTACAAAAGGTGCCATTAATTACTACCAAGAAAATAATGAACCATTTATCAAAAAATAAATTCAAACAGTTACAATGAATTTTGCAATAAAATAAAATAATTTGTAAACCTTTTGAATTATTTCGAAATAAAAAAAAAAAAAAACTAAATCAAAAACGAATAAACAAAAATAATCCAAATGGATTGCATTGTCAGTGTGAAATCACCATGAAAATTCATTTCATTTAGTAATAACATCAATAATTTATTTGACAGTCAATCAGAATTAAAACTATTTTAAAAAAATGAATTATCGTCGTTGAATAACAGAGGAAAATCACCTATAATTCGTGTTGTGTTCCTCGCTCCATTTTCTCAATTCTTCTTCGCTTAATTCGACAGCTCCATAAACTATCGATTTCCATAAAGGCATAACGAAACCTTCCCCTCGTCTGACTCGAATAACTGGCATGAGGCAAATTCCAGTTTCCTCAGCGAGACCAAGTTTCCAAAACTTTTCTAACCATCGATGAGTGGCTCCGCCATATCGACTGTTTTTTATGTTTAAAAAGTATTTAATTTTAATAATTGAGCAATTATGTTTCATGATTAAAGTGACGTGACGTCACTTTATTTTATTTAAGTAAATAAAAAATGTTCAGTGGAGACACAAAAATTTGCTGAACATAAAATTATAAAAATTGTATTTCGTTGTATCTCAAAAGTCATCGACCTCACATAAAATCGGTTATGGGAGTATCGCCAAGAATAAAAGGACCCCAGAGCCCAGCACTTCCATCGCCAACCGTTTCGGGAGTGAAAACATCACCGAAAATTGTCACACGAGATTTTGGAAAAGCCTCTTGAATGGCAATAGCTGACGAAACACCAATAACTCCGGCACCAATGACCGCGATATTCATATTTCAATCTTTTTTTTTTCTGGCGAAATATTCAAAAAATTATTTGATTTTATTTTTTAACGAATATTTGCACTCTCTAGACACGATCGTTACCCGATAAATTCACAGACTGGACTATTAATCTCAGACTCGAATTTGCACACTGATAACTTTCAAGTGTCTATAAAAAAAAAAAAAGAAGAAACAAAGAGAAAAACATTGATTGAAAAAGTGGAGGGGAAGGTCACGTGAAAGATACTCTCGCGATTTATCGCTCGTTCGATTCTAAAATACAATATTATTCTCCTCGTTGTAGAAACACTCGATATTTCACGATATCGCATATTCGGGGCATAATCCCATTTCAAATACCAGGGCTATTATGCTAGAATATGGGAATCGTTTTTCCAGTTGCAACGAAAAAAAAAAAAAAAAACGAGCGCGATGAATAAATAAAAGTAAAAAGTTCTCTGAAATTTTATAATACTAAAAACTTTACGATGCACTTGTTTATTTTTCTTTTCACATCATTCGGATCTCGAAGCAATATTTGCATCTCATTAATCGATAAACGGGGCATAATCCTTTTGATTTAAAACACAAAGGCTTTATACTCTGCTTACCGATAGCGAAATACAATTTTTCATATATTTTTATCTTTCGATAATTTCGTCCAATTATTTCCTCCTGACGCCAGTTAATTCTTCGAATTATTATTTTTGTTCCTTTATAATAATGCACTTTTTTTGACATGAAATTTTTTTCATGTCACTTTTTTGATGTCTATCTTGTAACTATTTTGACACTAAGAAATCTTCAGACTTTTATTTTCAGCAGATTAGTTCAGTAAGAACAAATATTGTACTCGTGGATTTTATTTCGTTCAGTCAAATTTCAATCTCATAGTTTTACAACTAATTATTTTATACTTTTTTGAAAATTAATTAACGGATTATAATTTTCGAATAAATATGGGTATATTTTTCGACTTGACTATTGGAGGCTCGGTCACGTCACTGAAGCTCATTTACTTCTGACAACCATCTAGAAGGCCCTCTTCGTCAAGAGTTTTGTATATAATATCCGTTGTTGCTTTATGATGCCTTGTTGATAGCTCGTATTTATTAACATGATATCCGAGCGGCTTAGACATAATAAAGTGCGGAAATGCGATGGAGGGTACGCAAGAGTTATATCACAATTTCAAAACGCAAATCAAACAGCTGTAGATCCTTTGAAAAAGATCCTTCAAATATCGTACTAATTGGATCAACGTCATATTTCAAAATCAATTTTTAGCCCATTCTTCTGATAGAATATTTTTTTTAATTACTGGGATACGAATTTGCGGTTAAATAGAGAATCACAATTTCAACGAAAAGGTGAGAAAAGATTCATTTCATCGGTCAATAAAAAATCAATAAATAAGAAATACATCTGTTAATTAATCGTTTGAATATTTATCGAAATAATTTTTTTTAGCATTTATAATGCTATTATAATTAATTTGAGTTTAAATAAAATTTGCTCGTTATAATCGAAGTAGCAAATGCTTTGAAAATAATTGACAGCATTCTTGGATCGTTATCGGAATAGTAATATCTGATTGCCGTCGACAGGGTGGTCGAAGCAACGAGAAGCTCACGATCGTGACGTTTCGTCGTTGCTAACCGTTTCGGATAACAGACACCGAACTTCGAATGGAGAGAAAGAGAAAGAGAGAGAGAGAGAGAGAGAGAGAGAGAGAGAGAGAGAGAGAGAAAAGAAGAGAGTGAGAAATTCAGAACTTTTGTTATCGGAGAGTTTGCTACAGAAACGATCTGGCAGCAGATCACTATCGGAAAATGTATAAATATTCTCTTTAAATAGATGGTGATCGGTTGCGAATTTTGTCTCAGAAATCAATTTGTCAACTCGTTACATTAAAAGGGGCAATGAAAATAAATAACCACGTAAAATATCTCGTATTTATTCATTCTTAATAATAATAATTGTGACAGATACATTGTTGAATAATATCGAACGCAGTTTTTCAAGAATTCGTCGGACTTCAGTTTTCTGACATTGTTGGGGTCTCAGTCCCTTTGTCCTTGAGTCGCCATCCCTCAATGACGACTTCGAACACAAAGCCTTTTGTCCCAATGTTGACGTTGTTGCGGACATCTCGCCTCTTCGAAATGTTGGGATACAACTCGAGAGCCTTAATTAACCGAATAATAATTCAACGAAATTTTTCCAACTATGATTTATTTATCATGGTATTTTTGTTTTTCATGCTTTTTACTTCGAAACAATATTGACCGATAATTTCGAATTATATGCCCCCCACCGCCAAAAATAAACCCTCCTGGGGGAAGGCTAGCCTTGGGGACTACATTTTGAAATTAATTTTTTTTTTAATGGTTCTTCACTGAAAGATCTAATTGCATCATCACAAACCACTGTACGACGACCAAGAGATTTATATTTAAAAAATCAATTCTTTTGACCTGCGGGGACTAACTCAGGAAGGTGATGCGTACGAAAATAATTCATATTTGTTCCCTTCAATACCGGTGGAGCCAATAATCAAATTCCCTAGTGGCCATTCCTAGAGAATTTAAAGGTCGGCCGCTCGTCCAGATTCTCCGCACTTTGTTATTCTCGTTTCGGGAGAAATTTTGAGGTTATATTTTCTTCTCTCGAATCGATCGAATATTTAGAACGAATTCTATAATAAATACAAGTTTTTTTATTGTTCTTCTAACATAAATAAACAAAAATGAGGTTAACCACTGGACTTTTCACTCGGTGGAATCCACTGTCAGTGAAATATTCCAATTTACCGGATCGATATATAAAACGTGCCATGGAACAGGTAAGTTTTTGAAAATAAAATAACATTTTTCTACAAAATATGTTTTAGTGATGACTTTTTCGTAATTGACCCCCAAAGTACATACTGCTCTGTACTGAGTCAAAGTCTTCACAGGGTCGAGACGACCCAAGATGTCTTTGATCTCATTCCAACCTAAGAGAACTAAATATGGAAGCTCTAAACAAATAGTACATCTTTTTCAAGTATTTCTTCAGGGGGTCCCGGGAAAAACTTTCGAAACGTCTCTGCCTATTTCCCACAAAATTAATACTTGTCCCGAGTGTTTCAATCGTCCATAAATTAAGAAGTAAAAATAAAAAACCTACCGCCATCAAACATTGCATAAATATTTGAAAACAATTTGAAAATTTTTTGGGATGGATACACGAATGGGAGATGGGATTTGAATACAAAACTCTCTTATTTATCGACCAAATGTTCTCCTTCAGGTTTACTGGAAAACACCTAACAAACCGAATTATTTGCCTCGCACTGTTGAGCGCAAAAAATTTTTCTTCAACACTCACCGTCCATGGACAAGACAGTTTTACATGCACAATGCACCAGGTACTATGAGGAAGACCGTACATGTCGAACCTGTGAAGGATTGGAGTTTCTTCCGAGGCGACAAAGTAAGACATTGAGAAGTTTAGAATAACCCTGAAAAAAAAGTCTAAAATATTTTTTTTTTTTCTGAATAAAATTATCACAAGAGATTTGACTATTGAAAGAATTTCAAATGTTTGAGATTATTGCGGAAAAAGATTACTTTTATTTGAAAATTGAATATCTTTGAAAATTTTTGACCGTAGGTAGAAATAATGGTGGGTCCTGACAAAGGCAAACAAGGCAGTGTGGGGATGATCATTGCGGAGAGAAATTGGGTTTTCGTACAAGGTCTAAACACATATTTGCGTTGCATGGGAAAGACCAAAACCTTTCCCGGTATTTACATCAAAGATGAATTTCCCTTGCTCATCACAACTGATGTTAAACTGGTGGACCCGAGTGATTTGTCAGTATTCATTAAATAACCATTCAAATCAATATTTTACGCGCCCTTGGCTCCTACAACGTTTGGATTTGAAATTTTTTATATATCTATTGAACAGGAAGCCAACTACGATTGAATGGCGTTACACAAACGAGGGTGAACGAGTAAGAGTTTCAACGCGAACCGGAAGAATCCTGCCCATTCCAATGGGAGACTACGAAACGATAGATTACAAGTTTCCTACACTTTACAAGGAAAGGCCTAAAGACACCTTGCAAGCTGATGTCGAGGAGATCACATTTACGGTAAACTTTTTACAAAACATTTTATGCATACTCTTGTCAAATATCTTATTCCATAAAGCAGTCAGTAATTAAAGGTGCGTAAAGAATCTGAAAAACATTCAGCCAACTTTCCAAAGTTATAAATATTAATAAGCAATAATTGAATTCTCAGACTAGAATAAATGAAATAGTTAAAAAATTTCTTAACAAAAGCCATAAATTCCGTCGTATGCTATAAATTTGTCACTTTCAGAAAACTTTTGAAGTTTTGCTTCTTTTTCTGAGTTTCTTTTCTCGACTCTTTCTCACGTCAGTATTTGACAAACCGTTCGTTCAACGCTTCGAAAATCTTGTATACGAGATTCCTGATGTTTCATTGATTTCCATTTGTTTTCATTTCCAGCCTGAATTGAAAACCTTCGAGATGGACATAATGGAAAAAATGGGAATAAAGGAAGACCGAATTCCCAAGAAAACTTACTGGTACTAGATTAGCGATTGTAAAACGAGTCAACCATTAATCTTACAACAACAATAATAATAATTTTTAAAGTTGAACCCAACTTTTTTCAATTCAATCCAATTTAATTTCTATTTCATCGCAATTACCCGGTATAAAACCTTAAAAAATAAATATCCTCAACATCTTTTTTTACAATAGTAGGGAAAATCGTGTGAATAAAAAAATCTTTGATTCGTGATAAATGATTTATTCCGAAAAGAAAACTACATGAAAATTTCTTTCGTTTACAAACCAACAAAGAATACAAAAAAAATATTGTTATTTCAAACAAGCAATTACGTAATAATAATAATAATAATGATAATAATAATAATAATAATATAATATTAATAATAATAATACATAAGTGCTAGTCTTAAAATAAACAAAGAAAAATTTATTGGATCGTAATGTGGCAAATTAAGCGAAAAACAAAAGGAAGAAAAAAAATAAGGTCTGCACCGATAGTTGAGTTTTCAGGGCTGATAATCGCCGTATAAACAGACGCACACACGTATCACAGCACGATATAATAATATAATTAACATCTTTTGCTCGTATCGGACGAATGAAGATTTTTTCATTTAAATATTCGATTAACAATATATCATTTTAATTACATTTAGCAACATATAATTTATATTAATTTATGGGATAAGTCAGGATTTTTAATTTTCGTAGTCGCGCCCGTTGATTTCATACTTTTCTTGCTCGTTTTTTTTTTCCATATCCATCATCTCTACATATATACAATTTAATTAAAAAATCTGAAGCATTAGTTAAGAAAAAAAAAACACACACACACACAAACGCAAAAGAAATCACACGTCAGGAAGAACGGAAAATGAGACTTTTCAAGTACGGAAGGAATTTGTGATGTTTACAATTTGATTGAACGATGAAGGAAAAGGACAGATTTTTGCAGAAATAATCGTCGTCTCTTTCCAAATATTCCATCATTTTTTCTTACAGTTTTTCCCTGACACCCTTTGTTCCACATAGAAATATGTATTAATATACATAATATGTGAATTAATGCACCGCCAGCATTAATGGGAGACAAGTACATAATTTATGTGGAAAAAGGATAATTGATGGACATCGTTCAAATAAAGCCATTGCTTGGTGAAAAAATAATGTGTATCAATAATTCATGATAATTTTTTCCAAGTATTTGTAACAGTTTTAATATTCTTATTTCAAGTATTAATATTGTCATGAAAAAAACATACTTTTTTTTTCTTTCACGCAATTTTCGTGCATTTATAAATTTTTTTAATGGCTGCTATTCGAAATGGTGTCCATCATGAAATTGAGATAAAAGTTTATGGCCCTTTTTAACGTAGCGACAGTTTTGTTTTTTTTTTTTTTTTTTTTTGAAATATACTTTTCCGATGAATTTATCTTTTTAACACATTAGAAAAAGACCTCTTGGGCCTTAAACCATAACCAATTAACAACACGTACTATTTACAAAATAACACTCTCGATTGTAAAGCTTTTCAGCTAATATTCATTAACTTTCAATTCATTCGTTTATCGACTTATTCATTTATTTATTTATTTATTTATTTATATATATATATATTTATTTTATTAATATATATAAATAAATAAATGACTACCATTCACGATGACTTTGTGGCAGGGTGCCTGACTAGGAGATTAGCTTCCCCATCGCTCAGCTTTTTCATTAATGACCAAGCCTCGATTCTCGTCATTCGCGTTACGTCCACGCCATTTACTTCGATCAGTTGATCGCCGGCTGTCAGGGAAGCAGTTTTCTCAGCAGCACCTCCTAAACGATCAAAAAAATAAAAAAATAAAGTACAGCATTAAAATAAATTCAGTTGAAATTAATGAAATTCGACAAAAAATATTTTTCAAGTCATCAAACTTCGTAATGAAAAATAATGATCGAAGTTTCAGATTTTTCATCAATTTTAATGTTTGAATGAAATTTGTTTGATTTTTTTTGCCTCCATTTATTTCTCGAAGGTTAAATGATGATTTTTAATTAACACTCGATCATTCATAACTAAATAAAAAATCCGGTTTTTTTTCTGTCGCCGGATCGATAAAGAATGAAAAGTTTTGTTAAAACTAACCAGTGAATATTTTCTTAATAACCAACGGACGATCTCCAAGTGGACTATCGCGTCCTCCGGCTAAACTGAATCCGAGTCCCGCACCGTCCTTGAATATTGTTACTCTGGTTGGTGGACCCCACGCAGTTTCGTCAAAAGTCCCACACATTTCGGATCCTGTAAGAAAAAAAAAAAAACAAAGAAAATCATTAAAAAATGAAACAAAGTATTTTTTTTGTACTCATTTGTCAGAATATTGAAAAGAAATATTAAAACATCACAAAACGGAATATTTTAGATGAAAATAATTTGAACGAGTGTATAAAATGTTGGATTTTACCTTCGACAATAGTTTCAACGCTTTCCGTTCTCGATCGAAGTCTTGGAGCATCATCGAGTCTCGATCTCGAGACAACGAGAACAATTTCTGATCTGGGTTGCTTAAGAACAGCTAAACTTTCTCGATGACTAAGTCCTCGAGTACTTCGTCCATTTATACTGAGGATACGATCGCCTCTTTGAACTCGACCGTCTTTGTCAGCGATGGAATGTCCAAGGACACGATGGACAGTGATTTCTTTAGCCTCGCAATCGACACCTCCAGCGAGTGTAATACCGACGCTACCATGAGGATTTTCTTTGTGCAAAAGAACAACGATGACTTCGTGATTGCCACGAGAATCCTCGAGGGCATTTGCGTCTTCTACGAGTTGAGCAAGCTCCTGTTGGGAAATAAGACTCGTTGAACTTGCGAGAGACGTTATACTGCCGAATTGTTCGCCATTGAATCTTTCTGCATCGTGGACAGTCGGGCGAGCTGTTTCTTCGACGCTGCTGTCAAGGCTGGAGAATCGGTGGTGCGAAACGATCCCTGAAGTATTGTTGGCAACGTTTGTGGGTCCAGTTATCGAGTCAGTTTTGTCCAGAGCTTTTTTCATGTCGGTGACGCTCGTGCTTCGTCTTCCGAGTGTTCTTTGGGTCGGAATCTTCGAGATCCTTGAGTTCAATCTCGTTGGATCATCGACACCGTCGATTGACCGGCTCAATTTTTCAGGCATTGGAATTTTCGACGTGAAACTTTTGTCCTCAGTCGTCCAAGTTGCTTCTCCAAGACTCGGACGTCCGTTAATGCTTCTGGGTAAAGTTGCAGGTGGAAATTTAATTTGTGGACTTATGATTGGTTGGCTATTAACGATGTTTGAATCGGTAGAATGATTGTTTTGCAAAAATACTTTATCTTCAGTTTTTTTTCCAACCAAAATATCTTCCAGGCTCATTTGTCTGGAGGATCTACCGAAGCTGCGATCCTCGAGATTGATCGGTGCTCTGGATCGGCTTTTAGTCGTTAAAGTCGTCAAAAGATCTTCGTTTATCGAATCCACTATCGTCTCTTTAGCATTTATTAGACTCGGACTTTCCTGCACTCTGCAAGTCTCCATTTTCTCATTCGACGTTTCTTGATCCACACTCTTGTTCCACTTTTCTCCAACATTGGAAGAACTCGTGTTACTCAAGTTGTTCAAAGCTCGACTGCGAGGTTTTGGTGGCGACGATGAGTCCAGACTGGAAGAATGTTTTTTCGTGTGTTCCAATCGTGGTCTAGGCACTTCGTTCATAAGTGCTTTAGCCTCTGATCGAACCCACATTTTAAGTCCGTTTGAAGCTTCCATCAGGTTGGAATTGGTTGAATCGTCTTCCGGATTTGTACCGCTTGTTTCTAACGTTTGCGTGACTTTTCTCGTTTGATGGTTCTTTCTTTGCTGTTCCTGTTCCTGTTGCTCTTCGGAAGCTTCTGTAACTTCTATATAAGCGATTTTGACGTCTTTCCTGTCAATAAAACCCGAAGTGCCATTAAGGCATGTTCCATTTTCTTGAGCCAAACTGGAGATCGGTAATTCTTCGTCGGTGGAAAACTTGCGTTGTATCAATGGTGAGCCATTGAGATCGCGACCACTTCGACATCTTGCACTGGCGAGAATATTTTTTCGATTTATCGCTTCAACGCTCTGAGGCTTGAGGACTCGGCGTGAAAGTGATTCCGCGCTGGCCTGCGAACCGGAAGTGAGTGTCGACGAGCTACCGCTGCTGCAATTCGTTTCCGTGCTGCTCGAACGTTTCAATGCTTGTCTCTGGGGTATGTGAGAATTTCTTGGATTAACTTCCGGCAACGGTGACCTTGCATTTGGACTCCCGCAGCTGCTACTTCCGCTCGATGATCTTTCGGAGTTTGAGTATGTTCTCTCATTGTATAAAACTGGTCTCGCCGAATGTTGCATTCTTTCTTGACGTATCGATGTCTCTTTACTGGCATAATGTCTGGCGGGCACATCCATTATCAACGAGCTGTGATAAGATCTTTCCGAAGATAAACTCGAACGTTCCGAAGGTACCGGAGACGTTGGCGGACTGAAACCTCGGGAAATACTGCTCTGGGAACTACTCACTGCTGAATCATTGTCCGAATCATCGTAATCCCCTCGTATCTTTCGCTGCAACGGCCTTGAACGATTTCTCATCGTTTCCGGTGACACACTCGTCGAAGATACAAACTCAAAACTGTAGTCACTTCTCGTTGGACTACATATACTTTCCAAACTTTTTGGTGCATCTGTACTCGTTCCTGAATACCCCTGCACCGGACTTCCTCGTGCTGTTGATGTTGGTGTATTCGACACCGAAGAATTACTCGTCGAAGTCCCATAAACTGCCAAACTCTTTCGCTTAAACGCTGGCGAATATTTTGACATTATCTGCGGTGCTGGCATCTTGAATGAAGTTGTTGCTTTCATTGGTAAACTCGTTGTACTCGCGTTACTCGCCAACGAACTTTGTGATCCCCATTTGTCCTGTATACTCGATTTTGGTAACTGCCAACAAACAAATTTAACGTTTGATCATTTGGAAAAAAGTTTACGAGTTTATGAACCATACATTTTTCCTTACATGCACAATTGCCTCGAAATTAAGGAATTTAGAACTTATTGTTTAATTACTTTTTGAAACGGACACCACTTTACGATTTTTTTTCTCAGTTCTGCAAAATTCTTTATGACGTAAAGAGTTTTTTTTTTTAATTGAAATTGAACATTTCAAGGTTCGTAGTAGTTTAGCAGAAAATGAAGATTTTCATAACAAAGTACGAAATTCAAGTATTTATTTATTTGTGCTGAAAAAAAAGGTTGGAACAGGTGAAAAAAAAATGCTCACCTGATGTAACAGTATCGAATCTCTGGACTTGATTTCTGGTAAATCGATGATTGGTTTGTCGACAGGAACACTATTTTTTTCAGGAATAACGAGTCCTCGTAATTTAGAGATGCCTTTGCGACGTTGTTCGATAAGTTGATTCAAGCTTTGTCTCCTCATGTCTTCGTTGTTACGTTTAAAAGTTGAAGCGAGTGAATTTGTTCTTGAAATTTGTCCGTTGTTGGAAATCGTTGAATTAACGGATTGTGAAAGATTGTTAGAAAAGGTGGATTCGCCGGAAAAGCTCGTTGCTCTTGTGAGATTCGGTTGTGACGATCGCAAGCTGTTGTAATTAATTTCCGTTGGGAAACCGATTTTCTGTTCCGATCCAATTGGACGTTCGTCGTTATTCGTGGAGCGCAGAGACGTTGAAGATTTCAAGTTCGTGATCGGTTTGATGGGAACGTCGATAAATTCGAAATTAGAAAATTGTTGATTGGCTGATTTACCGATAAGGGAAATCGGGTTTTGGGAATTTTCAGAGTTCATCAAAGTCGTTTTAGGAGAATTTTTCGTGTCTGAAAAATCGGTTTCGTCGGGTGGCAGAGTCTTTGGTAAACTCGGTGGACGTTGACTGTTGTCTTTAATCGTTTGATCGTTAAAATTGTATTTTGCCGAATCAGTGAGATCGACAAAGCTTTGAGTTCTTTCAATCGTATTTCCATATTCTCGTTTATTGTTTATTTTATCATCGTTAAAAACATCGTCCGAAGATTTATACTTGGAGAGCTTTTTCGCGCTGCTCGTAATCATTGTTGTGACTGTTGTTACCGGACTGGAGACGGATGATTGGGAAGGAAAGAGGGGCGATTCGAGGGAACTTTGAGACGAAAACATGGCGATTTTGTCTCTTACCGATTTCTCTGATTTGTCATCTTGACGACGTAAATCACTGTTCAACGAGTATTTCCGATTGTGAGGTGATTCAGGAACTCTTTCGATACTTTTACCGATCGAAGAAATCGGTGTTTCGATCTTTGGTGGTCCGGTCAATGGCAATGGTGGCGGATCACTGTCCGGATAGTCGGAATCATTTTTATCATAATTTTTAGATTCTCTCGTCCCTTCACGTTTCTCGTAACAACTTTTCGCCTCCCGGCCGATTTTCTCCGCCGATTTTGTCTCTTTTGAATAATAGTTCGGAATTTCGAAAGTTTTTTCAGTCACAACGACCGGAACCTCACAGATTTTAGGCCCTGAGTTTGAATTGTTCAAATAACAATTATTCGATCTTTTAGTCTCTTCCGTGAATTCGTCGCGCTCAGACACTTCCGGTTTGGGAACGATCTCTCGCTTAAGACTGCTGGTTATGTACTGACTCGATAAATGGTTCTCCGGTTGAGAAGCTTTGTTGTTCGTTGTTTGAACGTAGGACGAAGATTTTTCACGAGATTCTCGATAACTCGCGATCACATCGTTATTGTCGTTGCTTGAAATCTTCTTAGTTGTTGACTCGATTCTTAGCGTTTTAGTAGATTCGTTACCGATTTTTTCGATGAAATTTTTCGTATATTTTGTGCTCGATGTCGACGACGTTGTCAAACTCATTGGTGATGAATTCTCGTCTTTTTCGTGTCGTACGAGATTTTCAGAACTTGATTTCACATTGTTGTTGTTATTATTGTTGTTGTTATTGTTGTTAATATTATTGCTGCTGTTGCTAATTCGAGGCGTTAATCTCGCCGACGTACCCACGTACTGATACTGCTCACTCGTACACGCACTGAACTCTTGATACGTCGCTGGAAATTCGTCCCCGTCCGGGGGCAGGCGTTGATCGCCTCCGCAGTTTTCCATTTTACCATTTACTTGCGTATCTGTAACAAAAACGAAAAAAAAAAAACATTTTACACTCGATTCTAACTCGTTTTCAGTGAATAACAATTATTGCAAATTGGAAAAATCGTTCATTCGATTGTATGGGCTTCGAATATACATGTGCTATATATTTGCGATCGCGAGTCAGCTCGTATTTTATCACTTGGGGAATGCCGTTCGTTATCATGAAGAAGCGAAAAAAAAGTATTAATAATTCTATCGTCTTAGCCAGCTTGTCGTCCATCAGAGCGATACTATCTTTCTCGACTGTAATATATTTTATTTTCAACACAAGGCATTTCAATTTCAATGGACTGATTAATGACCTTAATTTGCAGTTATCCACAATTTTCAATTACGTTCTAAAGACTTTGAAACGTTAAGACTTTTTTATTCTTTCTTTTTTTCTTTTATAAATTAATTCGTCGAATAAAATAACTCAATCGAGTAATCGTTCATTCGGAAAAGAATCATTCCAAACGCCAAACGGCAATGGAAAAATGAGCTTTCAAGAATTTCAAGTCTGAGAAAACATGCAAAATTTTCAGTTTCCATACTTTTTGTATATATATTTTTTTTATTAAAAAATACAAGAAAATTTAATCAAGTTATCGAAATAATGAAATGGCTTTTGTGATTGTTACGATACGTCTTTGTATTCATCGGGATCGGTATGATCGCATCACGATGTTACCAATTACGTCATATCTAGAGTGCTCTTTGTGCTTTCTCGTAGAGTCGAAGATTATTTTGTTATGTCGTTCAGTCAAACGTAAAAAAAATTTGAAGGACGATTATCACGAGATAAGCATATTTTTATTAATGTATTTCTGTACGACGATGCTCTTAATGCATTTATTGTTAATTACATTTTTTATCTGTGCATCGATTAAAATGATTGCACTCTCAGACAAAAATCTCTCCCTCAAAGCACAATGCAATTCAATAATATTACAAATTAATCGATTGATTCGATTATATTATTCTTTGGATACAATTCGAAAGAATATACAAACTGTTTATTTATTATTTACTATTTATTTTTACTCTAATTAAATTTTATTGACATTTTTACAAAAGTTCTTTTAAGATTCTGATCCCCATCGTGATGTAACGACAAAAAATTTCATTTTTTGTTCGGAATGTACGAGCAATATGGCCTTTAAAAGCACGTGAAACTTTCTTATCTCTTTGTCGACGTTTATCGTACACAATTGCGTTCGAAAATTTGAATTAACGAGGATTTTACTAAATATAAAACAAGAGTTGCATTGTACGAAACGAAAATTCGAAATTTGAAAAATGCTCAAAACAGTTATCACATACAACAAAATAATAAAAAAAAGACACGTGAGTTTTACTGAAAAACTAAATCGATGATAAGGCACTGATTCGAATCAAACTTTTAATACCAATTAATATAAAATAAAAACTAAAATTGTTTGAAAATTCAGAATTGTTGAAAAAAAAAGTAACTTTTAATCAAAAATACACTGTAAATGTTGACATACATAATTTTTTTTGTATCCATAAATGATTTCAGAGCTAGTGATTTTTTGACAGCACTATGACCTTAATAAGGGGCGGGGTAGCGAAGCGGGGGATAAATTTTGCTCAACATTTTTTCTGTCCAAGCAACGTCGGTCTGGCCAACTGAACAAACTCGTCGATATACGTAACCGGAGTTTTATTATTCGGCAGCTGTGTCGCGGTCTCCGAATCTTTAAAGTATTTGGAGGATAAAGATTTTTCCGAAAAAAATTTTTTTTTCAACCTTAATTAGTTGTCTCGTTAATCGCAGAGTTCATGAAAAATGAATGACAAAGATTTTATTTTCCAAGTTTCAATTTGTTGCCTTGTTGGTTAGACCAAATTGTTTGCACTCTTCTTATCGTTGCCTCTCAACGAGTCAATGTACATATTCATTTAACCGAGTATAAAAAATTCCTGACAAAAGCCGAACAAAGTTAGACAGGCTTGGAAAAAATAGGCTCAAAAAATATTCGTATTCCTCATTTTTTTTTCACGAATAACGATCTTAATAAAAAGAATAATAAAAAAAAAAAAAAAAAAAACAAATACTATTTATCTTTTTTTGAATATTCAGCATTTTTGGGGCTCGTACTACAAGCAAAAAATCGATTTTATTTTTTTGATTATATTTCCACTCAACAGTAATTTGTATCAGTAATCTGAATATATAAATTGGTTATTGAAATTTTCTTAATTTAACGGAGAATCATGGGAATGTATTATTTTTTTTCGAATTAAACTTGATTCAAACTACGTGTTTTTTCTTTTTTGTTTGTTTTTTTTTTTTCATGTCTAGGTAGCCAATCACCGTAACCACTTATAACTATATATAGCTGGTAAAAAACTCGTTTCTGTTTGCGATGTATGTATAAAGTATATATGTACAAACGATGAGTGGCATGAGTTTGCTCGATGAACGACGATTGACATTCCTTTGAGCAAAGTGTGCTTTGCAGTCGATCCCTCTAATCGTAATTTATATTTATACATAAATATGTGATCATGCGGTATATGTGACACGATTGAATGCGAATATACATCGCTAAATATCGATATATGGCTAATTTTTTATATTTTTTATTCTCGTATAAGTTAAAGCATGAGTAAGAGGGGAAAAAGAACCGTAACATCATCCAACTCTGTTTGTTTCGATATCAGCGTGCGTCACCTTCACATACGTGTGTAAGTATTCACGTCTATTCTATATATATATATATATTTACATATTTATGTACATCTTTCTGTCATCACCCATATGTTCGAAATACTGTCTTTTATGTCGTATTTGTTCACTTGACAATGAAATGACAAAAATTTCAAATATTTATGTCTGAGTTCAATTTTATTGTTGTTTTCGTTTGCAATTGAAAATGTATATTTCGAATAGAATGAAAACTGGCTGAAATGAACAAACAAATCAAATGCTTTATGACCCTTTGAAAATATACCTTTTTGACCAAAAATCTTTTAGCAACCGCAGCTTTTTGCAATTGGCAAGGAACCTCTCGATTTGCTATCACTCCGAACACTGAATGTTTCGTTATTTATCCTGACAATTCTGGAAACACTGATCGGCCATAATTCACCACTTTGAGATAGCGTTTGACACTGTTACGAGCATGAATTTTTATTCAACGAATTTCGTTCGAACTGAGACAGTTTTTTGAATTTATTTTACGGATCACGGGTGCACGGTGAATATTTATATGTATTTTTTTTTTTTTTAATTTCTTCTCCCAGAACGCGAAAATGTTTTTTTTCTTTCAATATTTAGCTCTCGAAATTTGTCGAAATTTTGAATTCGCCAAATTTTTCAACCATTTTTCGAATTCTTTTCTTCCCCAAACCCCACTTATATTTCCAGTTGTTTGATATATTGTTTTATTTTTGATTTTATGTCACAAAATGAAGTTTGCCGGTTATTAGAGTTTGCGGAGAAAGATTTACGATGGCACTTCTCTGGTCTGTTGCCGGTGAGGAGGCTGCGCCGAGACTGGACGACATTGCTTGTCGAGGCCAGCTTCCGCTCGGTTTATACCTCCGGCAAGTTTACCGGCAAGCCACCTCAGCGACTTCGCATGAGACACACGAATAAAAAAAAAAAAAAAAACAACCGCGGAATGAGACAAAAGCGTAAGAGAAAGAGGAAGAAGAGGGAGAGAGATAAACAGGGACATACTCATCGGATAACACGTAGTGTTAAATCATATTTTTTTCCACATTTTGTGTCCAAAATTGTCGAAAAATAATGTGCTAAAATTTGTTTATCCGAAATGACTTAATTAGGCAGTAAAAAATGAAAATAAAAATCGATTTTTTACGAGTTGTTTGTGAGGCACAGCGTGAAGCTTTCGTGAAAAAAAAAAATTGAAAATTATTGCATTGGCGGACTCAGTATCTTAAAATATTCCGACAAACTTCCTTCTTTCTTTTATGTACGTGAATGAATGTAAAGGAGAGAGTTTAAGATTGTAATGATTTTTTTTTTTTTTTTTTTTTTTAATATTAATTTTCCCTGCTATTTCGTAATTATTCGAATTTTAATGAAATTATTCGTTCGTAGTTCTTACGTTTTTTTATCGGTCTGTTCTCAATGTTAATTTGCAGGTTTTGTTGTTGATAATATTGAATAATCATGTTATTCGAAATATAAAATTGCTCACAATTGTGGTTGAAATGATTTAAAATGGAATAAGTAATTGGTTTTAGATCGTGTTACGTTTAGTTCGATCAGAAGTATGTGAATTCGATATAATTTGAAAGAATGATAGTGCCAACAACGGAACAACGCAGCTAGGGTGATTGACAGATCAATGCACACATAGTAATCGAGTCGTCGACTTCGTTGATCGCCCCCAGGGACAATGGAGAGTGAGAGGCTATTTTTTTCTTCTTTTTTAGGCATTTCTACATATACACATGTATATGTGTATTTTTTTTTAATGTTCTTATAGAACACGGAGACCAGCACTCCGGCAGGATCGTAAGTTAGAGTCAGAAATAGGACGACAGAATGCGGAAACACTGGCAGCAATCGACGAATGCTTCGAGTTTGCATGGAGTCACATTTGTTAAGCTCGAATTCGTCGAGACTCGAGTGTCTCAATGTGAAGTTCGTCTTTGTGACATAAAAATAAACACAACCAATGATTTCATTGGTAAATTACACTTTCATTAAATAATATCGAGCAACTTGAATAATTATAGAAACAAAAAACAATTAATTACAATTTTATTTCGAATTACGTTAAAAATTCAATTAATAACTTATTGATTGGTTATTGAGAGATTATTAGAATTTCAATGAATTTTCAGTTGAGATAAAAGCTGCAAAAATTCTATAGTTTTTTTTTAAATTGCCATAATTTTATAACATCGGTAGCCATTCGTGTTTTTCCAATTATCCTGAAATATTTCACCATAATATTTGGCCTAAAAAATCAACTGCAACCGTAAGGAAGGATAAAAAATAAAAAATAGAAAAAAAAATGTATTGGCCTCTTACCAAGTTTGTTGTCCAACGAGTTGGCGGTTTCCTTGCTTATTCGCCTCACGCACTCCGGCTTCGTCACATCACCGATCGTTTCTGCAACACAAATAAAGAAAAAGAGAACGTCAAATTTTTTTTTCTCAATACTGTAAGGAATACAAACAGTAGAAATAAAAAAACTGAAATGGAGCCTCGTAACAGCAATTCTGGTGGGCTGCCCATATCACGAAACCCACCCTGGACAATTGAGAAAAATTAAAGCATTAATTTTTCGGTTAGCAAACAAAATGAACCGCCTTAAAATTGCGTCATTCCAAGGTCAACACACATCCTTTTATTTGACCTCCTCGCTTTGGAGTTTCGTAAGTGCTTGCAAAAATAATGCTCAAAACCATTGAAAAAAAAAACCTAAAAAAATACTGAATCGATCACACACTTTTTCACGTTTTTTTATATGTAAAAAAAAATTTTTTTCACGTTTAATTTTTTCCAATACCATTTCATATTCACCTTCAGAAAATTGTATCTTTTATTAATCTCATAATCTTATCTTGATTAAAACAATTAATTTGTCTCGTTTTGGAGCATATCAAGACGATCCTCGGTTTTCATTTCAAATTCATTGTCATTTATGCGGATAAACTTTCACGAGGATAGAACAAACGAATGGAGACGAGGTTGTGGAGTATTTTGCGATCGTTATTTCTATCCTCGAGAGTGGACACAGCTGCATACACGTGATTGACACCAGTTGACCTGAGTTTATTGAACGTCGTATATATATCTCTATTTAAATTTAAATGTATATATATATATATATAACAAATATACATTTATAACTTTCGATATAATACACACAAGCTTGAAAACGGTAATCCGTTTTTTTTTATATCGATTGTACAGAGATATGGGGATTTCGATCGAGAGGCTTGAAAACACGATTCGTTGTACCTATTTTTTTTTTTTTTTTTTTTCGTTAGATCGCTCTCCCGTTGCAATATAAATATCAAACGTCATAAAATCTCTCGACTTGTCCATCGACTCTGCGTATGTAGAGCTAGAAAGACTCCAGACGTTCGAGTCTTTCGGGTATTACCGGTACAAACAGAACAGATAAGCATTTTCTGCCATAACTATATACACACACATGTTTTTTGTGTCTATACGTTCAACGATCTCGCAAGAAATTCGCTTCCGCATTTGTATGGATATGAAGACTCCTGATACTTAAAAGGGCTTATCCGAAGGTCGTCCCACGTATAAAATCGTAGAGGACATCCGTTCTTCTGACGTTGAGCAATCGTTTTACATTTGTATGGGCGATTTCATGCCAAGTCTGTCAGATTTTGAAATAAATTTATTTTCACGTAGAGTAGAGATTCCTGCAGATTATGCGATAAGAAAAATTCAAGAACAGGTCAAAATCGTTGAAACTTTTAACAGATTTTGCGTTTTTTGTTTTGTTTTAATTCATATTTCAATGATAAATGTTTAACTTTTTGTGGCAGCGAAATATTTGCTTGAAAAATCTGAGATAATTCGGCAACGTTTCCAACACAGTTTGATCGACTTTGAGATTTTTTAAATTTGAAAATATTTATTCGACACTGTTTGAAGAAAAAGCCCATATAAAAGGTATACATATATTTTATCGGTCCGGGGTGGTTGACCACTGGCTGGGCGATGCAAGATTCGAATATTCGCAAGATAAATGGATGTCCGGTTCGTGGCAAGCGCCCTCTATACTCGTTTTGTTTCTTTAGCATCTTTGTTAGTTTTCTTTTTTTTTTAAACTCTTTTTTTTTATTTTGATCCTACGGGATATCTTGGGCGATTTGGTTGGACTCTCGGGGAGGTCGAATTCGATGGGGACATAAAAAGATTACAGAGAGAAACAGACGAAGATCGGCAAAAGAGAGAGAGAGAGAGAGAGAGAGAGAGAGAGAGAGAGAGAGAAGAAGAGGAAAGCTCGAGTCTTGGTAAAGGGAGAAAAGAGAGCAAAGGGAGAGCTACAAATAATAATAATGACGAGAATATCTCTTTCTCACTCTGTTCTTTCTCTATCTTTCATTCTTGCTCGTCCGCAAGGGCAATGCTAGCGAGCTGGAGAGCCAAGAAGATGTTGTGGAGCGGGTGGCCTTGAGCAGGTCATCACCTCCGGGGCTGCAGCAGCAGCAGCAGCAGCATCGGAGTGAAGTTGCTGCTGGTGGTTCTCCATGTTGCTGGACCGTCGCAGCTTCTTTGCTACAGCAGTTTCTCCTCTTTCTCCTTTTTCCCTTTCTCTTCTATATTTATTCCTCTTTTTCTTTGTCTTCTTCTCTCGCAATCCGTTCGCAACTTTGTGCTCTTTATACTATTGTTGCATACGAGATTACAGCAAAAGAAAAAGATTAAGAGAAAACTTATATCTTTCTTCTTTATTTAAAAAATACGTTATTGTATAACTCTATTTTCTCATGAGGTGAATTTTTCACATTTTCATACTTATACTTTTTTTTCACATTCTCCCCTCGTACCATTTCTATATTAATTTCAAATAATTACTTTAAATTGCCTGACTAAATGTATTTTCACATATTTTTCAATGCTTTTGTGAAAATTCTTAAATTGATGGTCAACTTAACTGTAAATTTAACATTCGTGTCTTATAACCTTAGGCAAATCGTCATTTTCACGTAATTATGACTTGTTACAATGAATATTCCATTACGTTCATCATAACATCATGAAGCAATTTACCATTTCTTGAGTACGTTCTGCACTGAGTCATTTAAATGAGAATAATCGTTATGCAATTAATAAAACGTCGTGAATAAGAATATTTAATAACGTTTGTGGTAATAAAAATTTAATTGAAGCTCATGACGATGCTCCGGTTCTCGGGAATTCGATGACGTTGAAATTTGCATCGTTGGAACACGACGAAGTTCCTTTTTTTTCTTAAGCTCAACATTTATTTTCAGTTTTTATATGTTAATTGAACGATTGTGCGATCTAGAAATTAAATTGATAAGCAAAATTGGCAAAATTTGAAAAGTAGAAAAAGATTATGAGGGAAAAAAATATATATTTATGTATTTCTTCCTGCGTTGCAACGATGCAAACTTCGATCTCATCAAATTTGACAGGTTACGTGATCTTGTAAAGAGGCTTTTGAAGAAAAAATGGTAAATGATTGATAATAAAGCAAAAATACATATAATCGATTGCAAAGAAGTTAAACTCGGTAGCCACGAGATTTACACATTTGTACACATTTACACGTTCATAACGAGAGCAAACCGGGTAAATGGGTTTGCGGAAACGCAAATTCTTTCGGGCTTTTATTGTGCTGAATATATTTATATATGCATATATATATTTATACATATCCGTGCATATATGTGAAGAAAGTTACAGATGGATAGAGAGACAGAGGGAGAGAGAACAGAGAGTGAAGAATGAGCAAAGAGAGGATTGCGGTGGTAGGGATTTTACGCCGAGACTTAAGTGAATGAGAAAGATAAATATAATAATTACGGCAAATTGCTGGCTGCTAGCTCGCTGCTGTTGAAAGAGCGAGAAAGAGAGAACGAGTAGAAAAAGATGGAAGAAAATGAAAGAAAGAGAATGAAGAGAAGGAGAAAAATAATCGTGAACACTGAGCTCGTTGCACGAGTACAAAATGCATCCGAGAGTGCACACGCGTTCTCTTATGTGCATGCAGGACGAGAGATCGAGTTATATACATATGCGTGGACCCCTCGCGGCTGTTTTACGCACCGAGAGCCCAAATATAGACGAGCCACATCGTACCACGTGTATTTTCGTTTTTTATATCTTCTTTTTAACTTTTTTTTCAAACATTTTTGTTTCCTTTTTCACCGCGGTCACAGAAGAGTCTCCGAGAGGGAAAAGCCTCCGTTCGAAGAAGCAAGATCCCTGTCTCGAGTGTACCAAAAACACGCGCCAACGAGACTGGTATTTGGCTTCCTGTGTGTGTTTCTTTTTTTTTTTTAAATTTTTTTTTCGCTCGTTCCGACTTCTCAGACTTCGTCTTGTATTTATTTTGTAGACGTATTTTTATATATGAATGCATGGTTATCATCAACCATACATGGTTCATATACATTCCACGATGCGCATCTCTCATTAAGGATTTATTTTTATTGCAAATATTTTTTTTCCTCCCATGCGACTTTATAGACGATTTTATCTTGTGATAAACATTTAGAAAAAAAAAACGCATTCTGCGTATTAGAAGATTGCTGTCTCTCTCTCTCTCTCTCTCTTTCTATAGCTTGTTTTATTGACCTCGGAAATATAGGAAATTTAAATAATTGAATAATTGAATAAATTCATGATTAATTCATTCCGAAAACCTGACGGTCCGAAATAAATACTTCAGAAAAAAATGTTTAAAAAAAAAAAAAATTTCAACACCGCGCGTCATGGAAGCGCCAGTGATTTCATCCACGATAAATTCATCGTTTTTTTACCCTCTGGCAAGTCTCTTGAAAATCGTTCTTAATGGCGCTATAAAAGCATAAAATGCCTGGGGAAAGTTTTCATTTAGTTCAGATCCGGTGTATGTGCGTCCCTGCCGAGACGCTCGACCCGTGGCGCGTCCGTCGAGCTCCTTTTAGCGTAACTCATTCCCACCCACGCCGGCATCGCTTTTGCTTCCTTCTCGATTCACTCTCTTTCTCTTTCTCACTCTCTCTCTCTCTCTCTCTTTACTTCTCTCTCGGTTTCTGTTTTTTTTCCGACTCTGCGCGGACGTTTCGATTACACTGATCAAAAGATGCCTCAGGATCCCTACGTGTGGCCCCCATAATTGAACTTTCATACAAAAATCATTACATAAAGTAAATGTCATCAAAAAATGGCCAAGATTCAACAGCAATCTGCAAATCTTAATGATTATATGAGACATTTATAAAAATGTGTGTTATTTGGGTTTAAAAATCCTGGAAAATAATGACCTCATCATTTTTCAAATATATTTCTGCGTATTTTGCTGTTGGAACTAATATAAGATTGTAAAATATTGAAGAAACGAACGTGTGAGTACAAAAGCCCGACTACAACCACATGAACATAAAAATATGCATATTCCTAACGTTTTCAAAGTCCCACGTCGAAGGTGGGAGTCCTTTTTTTCTATTTTTAACCGCAATTCTTTCGTTTCATTTTTTATTCCTGTTATTTCCTGTTATAGAATAAATTACTGATGATCAGCCCGAGGGCTTGGACATTTTTAATATTTCCGTGGATTTAAAGACATTTCGCGAATTCGTAATGTTGTTCTTTTGCTCCTAAATTAAATAATTTTGAGCAAATATATTTTTAATTGAAAATGTTATCAATGTGTTTGGTTAGCCCCGTTCTTAAGAGTTGCTGTTCAAACTTATGGAGTCACGATTTATGGGAGTTTTATAGATGTATATAGATACGTGTATATTAGAAAAGAGAGAAAGAGAGCAAGAGAGAGAGAGAATGTTTAACTGGCTTGAAAGGGATCTCAAACGATGCTTGAATGACGATTCTATTCATACGATATGATGAAGAAGAAAGACGGAGGCAGGAAGGAGACAAAAGTTTCTCGCTGATCTCTCATCCTCAGGAGAAGAGAACGAGAATGGCGAATGTGTTCGTCACGTCGTTGGTGGTCAAACTCGTAAATGCGATATAAAGTGTGCACAGTCATCAAACGATTTTCAAACCATCTTCACACATCAGTTGTGTGTGCCACATAGAGAATATTTATTTTGTATAAATATATATGGGAAAGAAGATCATAGAAAACGAGACTAGGGAACGAAGTCTCCTCTGGCAACGAGCTATTTAAACATAAATAATATTTTTTTGATTTCATAGTTGAGCTGGTATTGAAGAAAAAAACGTGCCTTTTTGTAGTTGGCTTATAAAAAATAAAAAATAAAAAACGAAAGAGAAAAAGTTGGCGAGGATTATCGAAACTCTCGAGTGAGCATCGACCTCGACCCATTAACTCGAGGTTCATGCCTCTGCTTCATACTTTTTACGATCGTGCAGTACTCAATTGGCATCCTCTCTCGAATCGAAACTATTTTTTCGTACAGCAAATTTGACAAGTACAATTTTTTCTCCGATCGATCCATAAAATAAAAAGTAAATCGTTAATTAACGTTTTAGTGATCAATTATGATGATTGAAATGACTGTTTGCACAATTAATCTTCGTATTTGGACTCACTGGCTTTACAAGAGTTCCATCATCAATTAGTTGTTCGAACATATTGCGCTATTCATTTATTTACTAATGAATTTTTACGCAATTCAAGATGCTCGGGACACTCGTTTAAACTTTCTCATTCGAACAGAAAACTACTGTCCCATTGCACAATTCAATCTTGGAACTCTATTTAAAAACAAAAAAATGCACTACTCGAGAAAC